>CM057811.1:62961923-63569423 GCA_030067965.1 Latrodectus elegans | reverse complement strand
ACATATTAGATAACCATTTGGTAATTGGTACTCATTTAAATGCTTAATACTCGTGGAATAGATTATTCATCGTTTTGGAAATGAAGAACGTCTTCTCAAACTTGGAATGGCTGGTGAGGGTGGAGATGGATTGAATACTCTCGAAGCGGCACCTCTGCCAGATTTCTCCATGACAATCATTTTAATGGTTTAACAGGAGTGAATAAAAATCCATCCGGAGAAACTCCTGTGGTTGAGAATTATTCGATCATCCAAGAGTTAAGATTAAGAGTAGGAAAGGAATACTTTTTTTTTATGAAAAGTCTTAATTTATGAACTAACCTAGGATTGCAACATAATATATCTCAACGTATTATTATCCTCTGAGTGACAAAAAGAGGAAACGAAAACGGGTTGCCAGTTTTTAAATCTTTCATTTTGAAACAAAATGCAGAAACAAATTCCAATTGTTGTTGATCACCAACAATGAACTATTAACATCTTTAAGAAGGCGGTTGGTTGGATGAATCCTGTTTCCTTTTACATCAATCAGATGGGCAACGTAGAATATGAAACGATGGTCACTTCCAATCAAGTTCAGGTTGGTATTGATAGTGGCTTGGAAGTTTTTTTTCTGGGGCTTGTACTTGCTTCAATGATTCATGTAGAACAACGTTATAGTTACCAATACTGTCATAACATTTTTACCGAAAAAGTTCATTCATTCATGACTACTCTTTACTTACTCTAAGAATGGCACTTAAAGATAGACAATGAGCTATGCCACAAGGTTCGTATAGCTATGCAGTTATTCAAGGAGCATGATTATGAATTCATCTTACTCCGATGGCTACCACAATTTCCAGATACTCAAAAGAATATCCTTGGAGTGAGATGGAATGAACTCTTCAAGTCAAGTACTCACCACCATCCAATAAACATCCGACAAGATCTACAGTTGCCACCACACGGACAAACATCAGGAAACAAATTTTTTAGAGATTAAATCCATGCCCCGATGACTATTCCTGTGGTTACAGTTGTGGTGGGATACACAGAGTATTAGGGAACATTCTTCATAAATTGGCTATTATTCCTATATATCAAACCTCCATTTACCAATTATAGCAATTCGCAAATTACCAATACTCTTTTCTCTTATTTTTACATTTTTGATTTTGGAAAAATTTTATTATTGACTACGTCGCCTGAAGGAATAACACATGATTTTATTTCTATATTGTTTACGTTTTGCTTACAAATCAGAAGAAAATTAGACTAAAACAATGAGTAAGCTTGCTTTAATGAAATTTTCGGATCAATATTCGATAAATTTGCAAAAAAAAATTTTATTATTATATTTTAACATTGGATTAAAAGGTATATAATGAAGATTAATGCATTTAGATATGTTAAATATAAATAAAAGATAAAACTATGAAGGTAACATAAATATAAAATGCTCTTAAACTTTAAAAATTAAAATATTTTATTTACCATTACTATATTTTTGAAAATACATGTAGATTTATGTAAAATTTGATTCTGACAGTCTGATATTTAATTTAGTGATTTATTTTCACAAAATTATGAGAATATCTTTCCTAATGTTTGCTATGAATTGCAATTTAAAACGGCTTTCGTACAACATTCTAAAATTTAAAGAAACTAAATTTTTTAAAAATTTATATTTATAACATATTTTGATTAATTTCAGCAATTTAATTCTAATACATAATTATTTTCATTCAATAGATAAAAAATTTTGAAAATTTATTAAAAAAAATTAACAAATTCTGAAAAGAGTAATTATTATTAAAAAGAGAAAAAATTTCATTTTTCTTTAAATATCATTTTTACTAACTTAATTAAATATTTCATTGTTCCTCTCATAAATTTGCCTTTTGTCACTTAAAATACTGTTAATATTTCAGCTATAAAATAAAGGATTTCCGATATTCTCCGTCTCAGGCAGAAATGAAAAGTCAAATATTGGCTTTTCTACAAAAGCCAATCAGGATTTTATTTAGCTTGATTATTCCTTTATTTACAAAAGGGAACGCTGACGTAAACTTCGGTAACTAAGATACTATTTGATATTTTTTACTTGATTGAAAGATAAATCTTACAAAAAATCTTATCAGATACTTTTATACCGAAAAATTTCATGTAAAAAATGTATGAATGGATAAAAATGAAAGTATAAAATTTTATAATTTTTAAGGAGCAATATATATATTGCTCATTTGGAAATCCGCAAAAATGTTTTTATCTAAGATTATTAAAATTATAACATCAACTTAGCATATAACAAATAAAGTTGTACTTGCCTTAATTAACTTTTTGTATACAGTCGATTACAATTTTAACAAAACAAACACGCTTTAAAATCAAATAACTGTCATTTGCAAAATTGTAGTATGTTAATTTAAGCAAAATTATTATAAATATCTGAAATATGAGAAAAATAACTACCACACACTGTACTGATCTTTTTGTTTAAAGCACCTAGTTGAGAGTTATATTGAAACATAATATCAAACATATCACTTAATGATAGATTTTTTTTCAATTTTAAAATACGATATTAAAATTTTAATACCACCTATTTATAAACTTAATAAATATTTATTAACAATAGGATGCTAAATTCAGTTATAGTATAAAAATTTAGATTTGAAACAGTTTCATAGAATCATATAATTTTGTGTTTAGATATCTTAATATTTAATATTTTAAAATTAAAAAAATTGTTATTTTTTTCTTTTTGAAAATAATACAATTAATAGTAGAAAATAAGGTTTTAGATTTTGCAGCATAATATACTTATCAACTATCTTTTAATGTTACGCTCATATACATTCATGCACATATAACCATAATATAAATGAGCTAATCGAAAATTAATTATATATTCAAAAGTATTTATTTTCTTAAATAATACATAACTTAATGTTGTTTAATATATGGCAAAATAATTTAACCTTTAAATATAGTTCTTTAATTATAAAATCCATAATGTGAAATATAAAAATGATATTATATATTAAGTTAGTTTAAGACATTACCAAATGAACATTCATTGGGTCCAAATAAATGTTTTGAGAAGCACGTAAAATATTTCAATTCAAATATTTAATTACAAATATTTTTTTATATTTTAACTTACAATTTTTTTTATATAAATTGTGTTCACATTAACATTTCTTGATTAATAGATCTGAATTATTAAGAACAGACAAAAATTTAAGCTTTATGCTTTACAGCAAGAAAAGAATACAGAATTCTAATTTATTTGAGATTAAAGTAGCAACAAAAATATAATCATGGTACACTTATCTTTGATTAAGTCAAGATTTGAGTAGATTATTTTAACTGATGCGTAAAATATTTTTAAGAGTTATATTTAAGGACAATAGTTATTACTCCCAGTATCTTTCAAAGCGTTCTTTCTAATCTTAAATATTTTTTAACAGAAAATTAATTGTATTTTTTATGGAAAATGTTCTCTCATGTCAGTAGTTAAGCATGCTTTTCAGAGCATACGTTCTATCCTTAAATAAAAACATTAAATTCATTAATTAACAGTTAACCGGAAACTTGGCAGATGTAAATTGTGATTAAATTCATAATTGTAATAAAATATTGTTATTAATTAAGACAATGCTTTTGTATTGGAACTCATTGCGAAATTCCTAATACTTTAATTGCACAACCAAAGAAAAGTTATGATGTACTTTAAATAAGAATATATAAGAGTTTTTATCACCGACATCTTATAAATTGGATGAAACTGGTTCGTTTGAGATACAGAACAAATTTCTGATTCTTCTATACGTGTAGAAAGGACATTTAAGAGTTTCCTTTTAACCATTTTATCTTGAAGCTCTCAAGCATTTTTAAGTTTCCTTTATTGGCACAAAAGTGTGTAAAACCACTCCATTTATTATATTGTAACTTTAATACAATATAAATAAAATATTAGTTAAAATAAATTAATCTCTATAAATTATCCAGCAATAATAAAACTATGGTAAAAAAATGCAACACAACCCATAAGAGAAATAACAAACAAACAACAAACATGTAAGATACCGGTTGCAGTCATTATCATTCGATATTTGAGAAAAGATCTAGAACGATTTTCAGAGTCTTGCGAATGTAATTAATTAATAAAAATAAAATTTGATAATTTGTGAGAATTTCGAGAAAATACACCCTATAATTAGCACAAAATGTTTCGATTTGGTTTGACTTTCTCATTCGATTGATTTGATTTTCTGCCCGATCTGTACTCTCCACCCCTCCCTCTGATGCTGTGACTCGAGTCTTTTGCCCCGAATGCCCTTGTCTTAGTCAAGATTTGTTCATAAACTGCTTTTAGTAGGTTTTACCCTGATAAAATTGTCCTCTTGTCAGTCCTGTTCAATTACGCCCCCTCAACATCTTTACACATTTTACGAAATTGGAGGCCTAGATATCAATTGTAAACAGACATCACTAAGTTTAATACAATGTATTTTTGTTAGTCCCATACACTATAAACTTTAAATATAAGTTTTAATTAGAATATTACAATTTCTATTTTAGCTAAATAAATTTTATAGTCATATCATAACAAATATTTATATTTTACATATTTGAAAAACAAATTTATTGGTTTTTGAATATTTTAATTAAATTACTAATGTGGTTCGAATAGTAATAGTGTTAGAAAACTATAAACTTTATCTGATATTCTTTAATCAATGATATTTTCAAGCTGTTTCTCCATCAATGAATTTCATTGACTAGATGTTGGGATTGTATGATTTCATTATAGCATATGGTTTAACATTTAGTATTTATCCTGTACAAAATAATCTTATGTAATTTAAGTTTTACGATAGAAAAAGAATATAGATTCCCGAAGAAATAATTTGTATGAATAAAAATATTTTATTATAAAGGAATCGCATGAATAAAAGGAATTGATATAAAATTTTCCTCATATCTTATATAGTGTAATATATATATATATATATATATATATATATATATATATATATATATATATATATATATATATATATATATATATATATATATATATATATATATATATATATATATATATATATATATATATATATATACGATGCTGATTACAGGCCAAGATGGAATAAGCTCATTGAGAAGGCCAGGCCCACACAGGGTTGTAGTGACATTGTTGATATATATATATATATATATATACATATATATATTTATACTGGCCATTAAAAATTGCTACAGCAAGAAGGCGACATGCTACAGACGTGAAATTTATACGAAAGGAGGAAGGTGCTGTGATATGCAAATGATTAGCTTTTCAGCGTATCCAGACAAAGCAAGTGCCAGTAGCGATACCTATATTGTGTTTAAATGAGGAATTTGTTCAGCCGGTTCCTCATACACAAATTGCATTTGAACGTTGTTGCCTGATGAAAAGTTGTTGTGATGCCTCGTGTAAGAAGGAGAAATAAGTACCAGCACGTTTCTGACTTTGATAAAGGTCGAATTGTAGCGTATCAGGATTGCGGTTTATCTTATCGCACTATTGCTGCTCGCGTCGGTCGAGATCTAATGACTGTTAGCAGAATATGGAATCGATGGGTTCCGGACGGTAATACGGAACGCCACGCGGGATCTCAACGGCCACCTATCACTAGCAGCCGAAAAGAGAGGAATATTATCCGTATGGCCGTAATGGATTATGCAACCACATCACGAGCCGTGCGTCAAGAAATGGGGTCGTTTGCAAGACAACAAGTGTCTGCACGAACAGTTCGACGACGTTTGCAGCAGAATGGACTCTCAGCTCGGAGACCATGGCTGCGGCTTCCCTTGACGCTGCGTCATAGACAAGAGCGCCTTCAATGGTGTGATCAACCACGAACCTGGGCGAACGAATGGCAAGATGTCATCTTTTCAGATGAATCCAGGTTCTGTGTACAGAATCATGATGGTCGCATTCGTGCTTGGCTGCATCGTGGTGAACGCACACTGGCAGCGTGTATTCGTCATCGTCATACTGGCCCATCACCTGGCGTGATGATATGGGGTGCCACTGGATACACGTCTCGGTCACCTCTTGTTCGCATTGACGGTGCTTTGAACAGTGCACGTTACATTTCTGGTGTGTTACGACCCGTGGCTCTACCCTTTATTCGAGCCCTGCGAAACCCTACGTTTCAGCAGGATAATGCCCGACCGCATGTTGCCGGTATTTTACGGACCTTCCTTGATACAGAACATGTTCAACTTTTGCCCTGGCCAGCACATTCTCCAGATCTTTCACCAATAGAAAACGTCTGGTCAATGGTTGCCGAGCGATTGGTTCGTCACCAAACGCCAGTTACTACGGTTGAGGAACTGTGGCATCGTGTTGAAGCTGCATGGGCATCTGTATCTGTACATGCAATCTAATCTTTGTTTGACTCAATGCCTAGGCGTATAACTGCTGTTATTACTGTCAGAGGTGGTTGTTCTGGGTACTAATTTCTCAGGGTCTATTCAGCCAAATTTTTTGAAAATTTAATCACTTGTTATTTCTAGTATAATATATTTTCCAATACATATCAGTTTGTTATCTGCATTTCTTCCTGGTGTAGTCATTTTAACGGCCAGTAGTGTATATATACATACACATACACACACACACACACACACACACACACATATATATATATATATATATATATATATATATATATATATATATATATATATATATATATATATATATATATATATATATATACTCTCTTATTAAACGAAGTTTAAGCTTTTAATATTTAGTTGATATTAAATTATTGTTAAAGAAAAGATAATGCAAATTTATTTAATTGCTTGTTAAAGGTGGAGACATTTGTGCATTTATAATTTAGTATGCGATATATGCTGATAACCAAATTTAAGAGATATTAGAAAAAAATCCTTTAAATGACTAATAATAAAAATATAAATAAAATTGTAGAGTTCAAATATGAACATATATTTTTGCTTAGTTAATTATCTACTGTGTATCTATTTTATGAGAAAAAATATAATTAGATTATGAACTTAATATGCTTTAATTCAAAATAAATTTATAATCACTACTAATGTAATTTCCTTTATCTCCTTTATATAAAATTTAATTCAAAAGAAAACATTGAAAAATATCTTTTAAAATAATAAAATAAATCATAGAAAACAATTTCATAATTTCTCCTAAATTTGACTTAACAGGTATTTGTAGAAATTTTTTTGGTGTAAGGAAAACAAAAAACTATTAAAATTAATTAGATTTTTCTTGAATTTCAAGATTTAGTATGCAGTCAGGAATATATTTGAAGGAATTATTTAACAACTGCAATATTTTCTATTAAATATATTATTTTGAAAAAAATACTTATTTTTTAAAAGATGAGGAAAAGAACCAATTGAAGGTATTAAGTTAACATTAAGAATTATTTGCAATAATTGTTAATGAGGTTAAATAGTTTTAAGGCATAACTTTAAAGACTACTTTTAAATAACCGTACAGATAAAATGAACTGAAAATTTTTATTTACTTTAATATATTTCGGGAAATCTAAAAAACAAATTATTAAATTCAGCTTCTTAAATTCTCGTTTCATCGATACCAACCTTTTTAATATTGTCAATAATTTATTCATCTAAGTACAAATAACATTTTTATGAAAAAATTAACGATATAATATATATTAACCAATATTTCATTGAAATAATTTTAATACTTCAATTAAAATTCTTTCAATTTATCAAATTTCGCATTTACTCAGTAGATTTTTGTGTTAATTCCAGCTTAATTTTTGTTGATATTTTAATAAACTGATTTATTACCCAAAAGATTCATAATTCCACATGCTATTGAATTTGGTTTTATTAATTGATTTAAAGATGTCTTTTATCTAGAATGTTGAGTAAATACACTAATTATTGCTTTGATATGAAGTCTAAATTAAATTTACGAAATTTTGAAAAAATAGTAGTGAAAAAAAAATTAATACTTGCTCATTTAGTATTAAATTATCAGAATTATATAAACTCTTTTACTATTTTTACTGTTAAAAACCATGATTGACATTTAAATGCATTACGATTGAAGATTAGAATATGATACAGACCCATTGTTGCCTCTGAATTTATTAACCAGCCACAATACTATTAAAAATGTACAATAACCTCATAATTTAATGAATAATTTTTATATTTTTATTTATTTTCGATATTACTGAAATGAATGTCTTCTAAATTACGCCAGCAGCTTAAATAAATGGAGGAAAAATTTCTAAATACTAGAAAAATATGAAAAATTTAATTAAAAATCGCTTATAACAACAATCTAGAATGAATTTATTTTAAAATTAAAATTTTCATGCTGTTTAAGACAGAAGAATTAAAAAGCTTAAAATTAATAATATCTGTAGCTAAATTTCAGGCATCATCAGTAGAAAGGTTTTACATTAATCAGTTTTTAACTCATTAGACAAATATTTTTGAATTTCTTAGTAACCAAAAGTTTTCCTAGGCAAATCTTGATTCTGTAAAACAATTCGTGTTTAACCTACCGTGATTATTTGTGATTACTAAACGAACCTACCTCAATACAATGTATTTCATAGGATGTTCAAGATCATATTAAAAGCAAAAAATGTAGAGGCATAAAAATATCCGGCGCCAAATTCAACATAGTTTGCAATAACAACTTTAATTCTGAAATACAAAGTTAAAAAAATGTATCCTTACATTTTGAGCAAATAATCTAAACTTAAAAATTAAAATTTTTAGGATATTGTGAAATTTCTAATTTCGCAGTATTTGAACATATTTTTTACAAACAAACATATCAAAGACCAAATATCAATGTAATTATTAAAATTTCAATAATGATAAAAACAATAACTCGTATCTTTATCTTATTTAAATATTTTATACAAATTGTACTTATTAATTCATTTTTTTAAATAAGTGAATATTTACTTAAAATGTAAAAGCTATTGTGTTATAAAAAATTATTGCCATTTCAAACTACTACAATAAATAATGATATGCCACATTTTCTCTTATAAAAACATGATTTAGAAAGTCTTACTTTCAAATAATACTTTTCCACTAATTAGTCTTCATCATTTTGGAGATAAACATTTAGTTTAATTTCCTTTAGTTTTTTGTGTGCATAATATATAATCGAAAATTAAACATCCCGTGCTTTGAATAATTTTCGTGCAATTTATTTTAACGGAATTTGTAATGGTTTAGTTCCTTTTATAATTCTCATAACATTTCAAATTATAATGCATTTATTAAGAATGATTACAATATTTATTAATAAATAAAATTAAAAAGTTCTAAAATGTAGATCTTGTTTGCTACTTTCATTTATACAAATGTATTTAATGCCATATTAAAAATTTCAATTTTCGTATGTAAGGTAAAACAACAGACTCTTATGTTCCCACTAAAACATTTTAATTTAATGTCAATATTGATAAATAATAATGTTTTAAAAATTCAAGTATTTTGGAACCGAAAATCCCTACACTCAATATATTACTTTAGTATTTTTCTGTAATATTGGGGTCAGAATTATCACTAGCTGTTCTGATACAATTGCTCATAACCCGTTAACTAAAAGATACAGTTAGAAGACCCACTGCAGTTCTTTTACAATCGCGTACAGGTAAATATGAGATCATCCATTAAATTTTAAAATTAACTATTATTTATAAAAATTTGTAAAATCAACCATAAAATTTTCGTGTTATAAAATTCTACAATTCACTATTATTATTTTGCATTTAAAATATTCAAGAGAGAATTGTAGAAAAGAATCTAAATAATTTTTTTAAAATATTACTTTTTATAGTTATTTTTTATAGTTTATTTTTTAGATTTTTTTCAATGAAAATTTAAAATTTACTCTTACGACAAATGGATTTATAAATATCACAAAAGAAATAAAAATATCATTCAATTAAATTATTGAATTAAAATAATTTCAAATTTGGCTGCTATTTCTATCATCAAATTCAATTTGGATTGAAATTTCTTTCTTTGCTTATGTTATTCATAAAAAATTGTCTGTTTTAGCAACAGGGTTTCTTTCAATTAACTTTTAATCAGTTTTTTATCAAACTAATGAAGAAAAATATTTAATTAAAAGTACATACAAAATTTTAAAATAATAGTTATTGCTTATCAAAACATTTTTTTTAATAAAATGGTTATTTTGGTTGATGCATAAAAAATACAGAATTTTATCAACATAAATGTAATTTTAATACATAACAAAACTCCAAAACACAAACTTTTTAATAGATATGTTCTAGTTCTTAAGCACTAACTTACAACAATATAATTCGTTTAAAAGGTATTCTTAAAATTTAATAAAATTAAATATTTTATTTTTAAATGTTTATCTGATTCATTAAATTGTGTGTAAATGATTGAAAAATTTTTTAAAAAGAAATAAACTTAGTTAACTTTCTTAATCTAGCTTGTCATGAATATATTACATATTTGAATATTTATTTATCAGATATCATTAGATGTTGTAACATATTGTCATAAAATGAAAATTTTAATCGCATTTGAAGAGGGGAAATTTGTCTCCAATTAAATAATAAATTAAACAATTTTTTTATTAAAGAAGCAAAATGGTCATTAGAATAAAATGTTTTCATAAATAATATCATTTCTAAGTATTTATATATAATTTTTATTAAAGTTATAGCAAATAGAGTTATATGATTCCTTCAATTAGAAAAACATAGTTTGCATGCTCTAGAATTGAAGTGAGAGGAAAAATTTTATTTATGAAAATAGATTAAATGCCGCACTTTACTAAGTAGTTTTAATTTATAGAACAAAGGAATTTGCGAGCTATTTTCTTTCGGAGTAAACAAAATATCTGAGCAAGCCAAATTGGTAATATTTCTTTTGCAAATGAAACCAATTGGATACTTTCGCATTCTTGGTTGATTTCTCTCCAGACACAGATCATTTTATGAGTTAAGACAATAATGAGCTAACGATTGATCAAAGATAAAGTACCAGTAAATACAAACCTGATTAATTGTATAGATTAATATATATATATATATATATATATATATATATATATATATATATATATATATATATATATATATATATATATATATATATATATATATATATATATATATATATATATATATATATATATATATATATATATATATATATATATATATATATATATATATATATATATATAATATATATATATATAATATATATATATATATAATATAATATATATATATATGTATATATATATAAATTCTGTCAATTCAAAATTATATTTTGTTAGAATATTGTCAATATTATCAGCAAAATTAAAAATTCCCTAATATTTGAATTACTTTAAGACATGTTTGGCAAGTAATTTTTATTAATATTGTGTTTGCATAAATCACGAGAACAAATTTATAGAAATTACTGAAATCCATCTGAGCTTTATAAAAAACGCTTAAAATCGTTAGATACTTTCTTCCACGAACCATCGTAGTGTGTAAAAATGCATGTAATTAGTTGGTTTTACAGGAATTTAAAATAATATGATAAGTTTTACTTTATGTAGTTTTTATTACTTAATGTAATTAGCAATTTGAGGCACAAATTTCTTATTAGCTTTGCACAGATTCACTTAAAAAATTGTAATATATATCATTCCTTTATTTAAATCAATGCAGTTAACAAATCTAACTTTTAATTAAAAAACTCTTGAACAATTGAATAAAAATTTAAATAACTAATTAAGTACATTAAAAGTGATGAAGTATTTCTTGAAATTTTCAGTGTTGAATTCATATAAATTAAGAGCAAATTCTAGACTTTAAAACGCATCTTGTCAGAATTCTTTCAATGAAAAGCAATAAATGAAGTTTTAACTCTTCTATAATAAGAAAGATTAAAAATCTAAAATGAGATTTCGTACTGTGATACTATAGAAATACATGTGGGGTGTGAAATTGGCAGAGGATATAATGTTAAATCCTCCAAGAAGCTAAGCAAAAATAAGGCAGTGAGAGTTTATTTTTCTGAAGAAAAATATTGTATTTTATCTACCAGAGTACTTTTACACTGAAAGAGATTTGATAAATTTTGAAAAAACATTTCTTTTGTAAGAAGTCTACATTTGATTACATTTATTTTTATCAAATAATTTTCATTTTGCAAATTGAGGAGTTGAGGAAATTACTAATGAAAATGAAATTTAAGCATTCAAACTTCAAAGATATACATAATAACTAGATAGATATTTTATATTTAAAACGCACCACCAAATTTTGCACCTTGTATTATTCAGTAACATAAAACTGATATTTTGTATTACATTTCATAGAGGATACAAATATTTATGAGCAACTTTTTTAAAACGAAATTTTCATATCTAAATAAATAAACTCGCAACACATCTATGAAAAAAAGAATATAATCTCCGGAAAAGAAAATTCGTGTTAGAACATGAGATCATTTCGTTAAAAATTAAATAATTTAAATAATTATATTATTCTTATATTGTCCAAAAGTAAATTGAATACGAATATAGGTATTCCTTTTCATATTTTAAATATGATGAATATCAAACCTATGAGTTTTCCTTCTTCAAAAGAAAATCAAATTATTCTTTCAAAACTATAATATGTCTGTGATAATAAGTCATAGGATTTCATAAATTATCAATCAAGATAACCTTTTTCACATTTAAAATAATACTAGAATTTATTAAAGTATTTAAAAAGCAAATTATTTTATTTTCAATTAGAAGTGTAATTAATTACAGAAAGAAATCTTAAATAACTTTTTTTATTTTGAATTTAGATTTTATTGAAAATATTTTACTATCTTGATAATTTTACTTACAGATGCGTTTTATAAATTTGTTTTATGAGCGCAAAAGAAATTCAGCATAAATCCAATTCATTTTTTTTTATCTTTGATGAATTTACTTTTATCGAATAATATTAGACATATTTTTTAAAATAAAATTTAAGTAACTTTGTCGCTTATAGTAAGTAAAATAAAACTGTAAAATAATTTTGCTTCTAGATGATAAATGAACAAACTAAAAATTAAAGCAATTCATAGATACATTCTAAATTATATTTTGTTTTAATTTAATTATTTTTTAAATTTTCAATAAACTTTCTTTTTTATCAGTAAGGAATTGAAAATATTTTTACATTTGTAAATTTCTCCGAAGCAAAAAATTATTTTATTAAAAATAGAACTGTTGAATCTATAATATAAATCTATATTATAAATGCAAATTACTTTTGATTTAGCCTGATTCAGAATTATAAATTGCGAGATATTTCTAAAATAGTTTGTTTGAATGCAATATCCGATGACGTAATTTATTTACCAATAAAAAATTTTTTCAGTATCGCAACAGCAAATCTACGTAAGTCTAAGTCATCAGAAATTTTTATTATCAATGGATTTAATTATTTTCTTTCAAATTTCATTAGACAGAGAAATTCTATATGTATGTATGTAATGTATGTGCGTATGTATCAATATGTGGATGTATTTATATACTTTTTGTACATGTATTTATATACTTTTTGTTTCAAATAGAGTTATCATTATATCTAAAATTTATTTTCCAAGGATGTACAAAAAACTAAATAAATAAAAAAGCTGTCCGAACATTTTTTCAGAGAAAGTAATCAAGCTGAGCTGGTATCTGATCAGCAAATGACCAAAATTACAGTTTAACAGCTCAGTTCAATTTTTGTACCGGCTATACATTAGACATGGGTAAGAAGATGTTTTAAACTATTATAAACAAGGAATTATTCACATATCCCTTATTTCTGTATTCATATGTAGAATTAATAAATTAATAACATATTAACATCATTTTATTTTAAGTATATAATTTGAATGAAATATGCGTTAGAGAAATTAAGATATCAAATAATTATGCATGTATTTAGGTGTTTTCTCCTTGTTTTAGAAATCAATTTTTATTTAATGAGTAAAATATTTAGAACATAGAAATTTTTAATAAATTTCATGAGGTAATATGAGGTTTATGAGGAAAGATAATCCTGTTTTTTATGAGGTAGATGATTTATTTTATTATTAATTTGAAAGGATTTAATTTTTTTTTCTCAAATTTTAACTATGAGTGTTTGAAATGATTTGGAATTTACTTTAAATTATTATTCCTACTTAATCCATAAACATTATAATTGTGCAAAATAATTTATCCAAATCTATATATTTGGTTTTTGCTCTTCTCATTGCTAGTACCGAAGGAAAAATATATGAAAATCAACATGAATTCTTCTATCGACAAAAATTATTGTCCTTTTTGGATTGAGTTAAGATTGTATTGAAAAATTATTTTGAAATTTATAGCTTCTTTTTTTAATTTTCTTTCTAATGTTCTGAGAATTTATTATTAGGTAAAAATGTTTTACAATTCATTTTTTATGATTTTAATGCACTATATTATTTTTACGCATACATATTTTGATTAGACATTATAAATGCTCTTAAATCATGAAATTAATAATCTACCCTCAAAGAAATTAAGAAATATTTATAAACATGAATAGAAATTTATATTTTTGAGATAAATAATGGAAATTAAATAAAATTATTTCTTATGAATATGATAAACATATTTTTTGTCACATTAAATGTAATTGATCGCAGATAATCTGAATTAAAAATATTTGATAAAAGAACGTTCAAACTAATTCTGATTTTTAGAGAAGAAAAATAATTTTTTTATCTCAGCTTTACTCTTTCAAAAATACTTTCCCATAAATAACATGGTCCAAAGTTCAAGATAGATATCATAAGATTACAGAGACCTATTAATTTTACTCTTGTTTTTTTCCCATCAGGAATAGTATTTTATAGTAATCGTAGTTTTTTTTTATAACTTAATCATTTCTGACTTTTGTGATTAGACAACAGAATGAGATTAAACTGGAAAACATCGAATGAAAATGATAGTAATATTTCATTGTCATAAAAAGAAAGCTCAATAGGCATAAATATGTAATGAAATACATGTTTAAAATTTTAATGAAACATATTGAAATATCAACAGTTAGTAAAAGTAATACAACGAACTATTGAAGTTTCAAATTATAGTTTCTGAAAATTTAAACTAAATTTTCTTTATAAATTTTATTGATTTTTTCTTTTATCTCTTAAATGGGTCGATAGAACACAGTGCCAAGAATTCTTGTGAACTAAGCATTAGGGATATTGAGTTAAGCTGACCACCTAACTATACCTTCGCACTCTTGTGCCCTCAAATATGAAAAATATATAAGCCTCTATGAGTTGTTATGCCAGTGAATTTAATTTAGTTTGTTATTAAAGTTTTAATATCTAAGTCATTTTACGTACTGATTTAGCTTTTCTTAAACTTTTCAATTAGAATGTTGACTAATGAAAAGTAATAATTCTTGTGTTTAATTAGTTATTTTTATATTTTTTAATGTTTTAGTCTCATCACGTTCCTAAAATATTCCTATCTATTCCCTTTCTTAAAAGAATGTTCTATGTTTCATCACCTTAATTTCATGTTGAAATAAAATTTTCAATTAAGTTCTTGAATGCTTGATATTATTTTTTTGATCAAATAGAAAATTTTACACATAAAAACGCATGTTCAAATTCCACATTAATTTTATTTAAACAAACGTCAATATAAAAAATCCCTCTCTTTGTATCGGCCTCAAGTATATTTTAAAAATTTGGCAATGTTTCTCCTTCATGTAACATCGCATGTACGTTTGCATGCTTTAACATAAATCATTTAATAAATATATGTTATGTACTAATAATAGTTTAAACATATATTCATAGGAATTATTTTTTTCTAAAATAATATAGTTATTTTTTCAATGCATAAATGGAATTTGAAACTATATTTTTAACATCTTTACTTTTTATCTTATACAATATTTAACTTCTTTATTTTTAAGAAAACATTGCTTCATTTTTATGAAGAGATAGATAGTAACATCAAAAAATGTAACAGTAAATACGCTCCTTTCTCAACTTTCTTATATCATAAGATTTCTAAATTTTATAATCTTAGAAATTCAATGAGAAAAATACATGACGAATTAATATTTCTAAAATATAAATCGAGTGAATGACTTTCAGAATATTAGACATCTTTATTTTTTCTACTCATTAACGATTGTCATTAACATCATTCCTATATAGTATAAATTTATAAAGCTAAAGAGTGTCTAAAAGTCTTTCAAATATATACGTCAAAGGACAACGTCAAAATTACATCCATCTTTTTGAGTTTACAGCAAACTTTAATGTATCAGTATGTATTTATATTATATGTATTTTTCATTTAGCAGTCATTGGAGACAAATTATATAAAAGAAATCGATAGAATCGCATATTATTAAATGACTTAAAGTAGCCATTTTAGATAAAATACTATCCACTAGATGTTTTCCTGGTTTAAATTTGTTAATATTCTTGTGTAAATCTTAACAGAAAGAGTTTATGATAATAAAGAAAAACCCAAAACACTCCATTGCTTCAAAATTTACGAATGAAATTTTCCAAATAAGTATACTCAGGTTCAAATCTGGTAAGGGTTGAAGTAACATAAATGATTTGTGTTAAAATGTTTAATTGTTGCAGTTTTATGGGCAATAAATTTAACTTTTTAGAAAGTACTAAACGAAGACTCCATAGAAAAATTTAGTGTGAAATTTTAAATGAATTGTTCTTGAACAGTAATAGTTTAAGTCAATTAGAAATATATATATGTATATTCTTTTATATATATATATATATATATATATATATATAATATATCTACCACCTAAAACCTAATATATATATATATTAGGTTGTTCGGAAAGTCATTTCGTTTTTCATGAAAATGAAAAACGTGCAGCAAATAAATATTGTATTGCATTGCCCAGTGTTCATTCTAATCCAATATCTTTTACCATATTTCTGGTAACAGCACGATTTCTCTGTCATTAAGTGGTTGGTTTTTACTAGCAAAAAACTGTTCCATGTAGGAAAAACGAAATTACTTTCCAAACAACCCAATATATATATATATATATATATATATATATATATATATATATATATATATATATATATATATATAAAGTGCATTATTTAAAGAAACACTTTCGATTTATAAAAGGCCAATTTTTGAAAGATATTATAAACATTTAAAAAGCAAATTTTGTAAAAGAATTTGTTTCACAAGATTGCACATTGAATAAAATAAAATAATAATTTAAGACAACTGCCTAAAAAACAGATGACATGATAAAATTCATGTTACAAAATAGTGTTAAAATTAACACCATTTTGACATTTACAAATATTTCAAAACAAAAATGCCCTAATTTATATTCCTATATTACTTCTCTTATTCAAAGCTATTTTAAGCATTGATTTGGTCAGCTATTACTTCAAGTTTTATGAATTCACATTAACAATAAGGCATTAAAAAGAGTAAAATCATAATTGTTATATTAGAAAAATATATTATAAATCAATTATTTTTTATTCTAGAGGTACTTTTTAACTACAGACTTCAGTAATTATTGATGTATTGTTAAACACATTAAATAGTTAGATAAACAATCTGGTTTAGACAGAAATAGAATTTCAAGATACAAAAAAGGATAAAAAGTATTATATTTTATGCATTTATGCAATGTGTTACATTTAGAAGCTGGAGGAAGCTTAAAAATGTCACATTTGGTTGAAATAAATATGAAATAGAGCACAACAAAATGACAGAAAATAATTTTTATGTTTTCTAGGAAAACTTTGAAATGTCATACATTTTTGAAAACGGAGAACATATTTGATCTTATGTCTGCTGCATTCCCGATAATATATATTACCTGAGCGTCTATATTTTTAGAAGTTGAATAAATATGTATTCAAAACAATTTTCTGCAGAAAACAGCTGTGTAAGTATAAAATATATAAACTAATAATTTTACACAATACAATTGATGATGAAATATGGCTATTACATTTTATATTCCACTTATAAATTATTTTTATATTTAATTATTTAAGCCATATTGTGTTTCATTTATATATGTCTTCATTTATTATATTTAGTTTGATTGAAGACTTTTGCAATTTATTGGCATTAAAAGAGATACATTAAGCGATTTTTCGGGAAACAAGAAATTCCTTCTTTAGCACAATCTAATATTCAACAATATTAGTTCAAAACATTCAGTATGCATATTTAAAAATTTATCTATTTATTTTCTTATAAAATAGCTGCAAAATTACATAATATATATATATATATATATATATATATATATATATATATATATATATATATATATATATATATATATATATATATATGTGTGTGTGTGTGTGTGTGTGTGTGTGTGTGTGTGTGTGTGTGTGTGTGTGTGCGCGCATGTGCGCAATGCAGAATATATAAGCTATTATTTAAATAAAATTTTGTCAGAAAACAATACGGTGTTTATATATTTAAATAAACTGTAGATCATAGTCAGTGGAAATTTTTACAAAAATTTATCAAATTATGATGGGAATATGTATATATATTAATAATAGGGAAGTGTTCAGTATTGTACTAAATATCTACTTAACATTTTTAGTAGGTGTGTTTAATGGGTAAATGATAAAAGCTTTAGCAAAAATCGGTATTTATTTTATTAAGTAACTTATTTCATCATTAAATTGATCTTATCATAAAAATTTATGCTTTGAAAATTAACTTGATAAGAAGCTTTAGTAATTTTTGAATAAATGTATTTAATTTTGTTTGCTGATTCTTTTAACAAAATTCAAAATAAGATATATATGTTATAAAGTAAATAATTTGATCAAAATGTTTTGAAAATTTATTCTTATTAAAAGGGAAACATATATAAATGATAGAGATATTTTTTAGTATGTATGAAACATGAAATGTGGTTGGTTTTTATTTGAGTGTTGTTTATTAAGAACATTCTAAAATTTAAATAAAGAAATAATAAATTTAAGATTAAATTACTGTGAAATTCTGTCATTCAGTAAGTGTAATTTCTGATTTATTACTTATTACGATTATTAGTTACTTTGTTACGATTATATGTTTTATTTACGATTTATATCACTGGCTTTTCAGTATTACACCAACAACTCCATGACAAAATAAGAAAAATGAAACTCATAGTCATAATCATTGCTTAACTGTACTAATTTTCGCTGAGCAAAATTTCATTGATTATAATGAGTTCGCCCATTGCATTAATTATAAAGAGTAAAATAAAATTTAAAAGCTTTGCACAGTTTCATCATATTAAGCGGAATCAAATGCTTAAAAATTTAAAAGATATTATAATTTTTAAACAAATTTCAATACAATAATTAATGATAATAGAATTTAGAATTTTGCAAATTATTTTTTAAATAATTATGATTTTTTTTCAGTTAAGAATAATTGTTGCAGAAATGAAAATTATTTGTATTATTTAGGAACAAATCTATTCCAAGATATCCTGAAATTTATGAAATATTATAGTTTTTTAATTCCATTTTAATTTGGTTTATTTGTAGTTCAACAGTTCTTTTTCGAACAAGAGATCTAAGGAAACCTTTCGTCTTATAGTTTGAAGAGCAACACGATCCATTACAATTATTCAAGTTCGAGGTGGAATTCAACCTCATGAACTTCTGAATAAAAGGCCAGATTTTTAAAGCAAAAATAAGCATAAATTTTGATTTTGCTTTAAATAAAAAAACATTTTCTTTTAATAAAATTGTAGCCGAGATTAGTTTAAATCACAAACTTAATTTCTTTCCAAAAGAATAAAGTTTGTCCTAATGTGGTTGATATTTAAATATTGTACCTTTTTAAAAATTTGAAAAATATCTTTTATACTAAGTTATATAACGCTTCTAGATGCAAGAATTGCATTGTAGTTTTAAGATGATGCAACAAAATCCTTGAGTATCAATTCGCCTTTAACAATCATGTTGCTAAAGATGCTTTCATCCAAAAATTATTCATAACACATAATTATTTATTTATGGAAAATTTTACTCATATATTTTTAGGTACATATTTAAATGTTTTTGAGAAATGGTCTTTTAGCTCTTAAATTCACGTTAAGATGGCATAGATTTGGAAACTTTTATATACTAACATCTATTATTTATTGAGATGGAAAGCCTACATGTACGCAAAAATTATATCGCAAAATGCCATTAAAAAGAAAATAAAAAATAATAAGAAAACTAGCAAAGTTATGATAATGAAATTTTCTTTTTCATTTTTGTACCTTTAATGACATCAAATTTTCTTAATATTTTTTTAGAGTAAATGGCTTTTTATTTTTTTCACGCCTACAATAGCTGTTAAGCTGAATCCGATTATCTTCATGTGAATCTAATTTCATGACTGAAAGAAATTTTGGAGATGTTATGAACAATTATGATGATCATAATATGTACCCAAATATTGAAAATAAATTAATTTGGGACTTGGAAAACAGTTCTGATTTGATATTTTAATCTTTAAACACGATTATAATTCATAAATGTAATTATAAATTTTTCTACTGAAGAATGTTTTTCTTGCCATATTTATTTTCTGAGTGAAACTTGGAAAAAATAAGCTACTTTTTAAAATATTTTTGTTTCTAAGAGATTTAGATAAGTAACACAGAAAGCTTATACCTTGAACTTGTTTATTTGTCTGTGTATACATAAATGTATGTATACCTAAAGCTAGACGTTTATTTATTTATTTCTAAAATAATGTCTTTACTCTCACTTAACAATACAACTTTTCGATATCATTCTTTATGCACTTTGGTGTATTAGTAATGATATCATAGCCAGTGATAAAGCCAATGAGAATGTTTTATTTTTCCTTGAATAGCTTATAAAAATTAATAAAACTGATAACATAATATATAAATATAATAGAAAATTTGCGTGAAATTAAGATTTATCACAGTGAAAAAAACAATTTTCTGACAATAAAATTTTATTTTGTCATAATTTATTTTTTTTCCACTTGAGAATTATGTCATAAATATAGTGAAAGTAACCTTTTTTCTCATAACTGGCTGAAACTAGAAGAATCCCAGGGAGAAGGTGATGGTAAAGTTGAAAAGGTGATGGTACAAGGGGAAAAGGTGATGGAGCACCCCATGGGTATGCCATCTTTGTCCCGAAAGTGAAAAGATCACGAAACACATTCACATGCCAGAAAATTTAACATGCTTACCCGTACAAGGATTCGTACCCGTGACCTACTACTTTGAATTTAGGGACAGTAAATGTAATATTTTAGTATTCAACATTTACTAATTCATCAATGTATTCATCAATTTATTTTACTAATTCATAAATGTAATATTTTAAATAAATTTATTTATGCAGTTCTTATACTTATTCTTAATATTATATCAGTAAAAATTATTTTGCTATTTTATTAACACATGTATATGCTGATAAAAGTTTAATTTTCTAGCGAAATATATTTATGTCATTAAAGTATTTCATAACTACAGTATCTGTACAGTAATTTCAAAACTTTCCTTTGAATATTATTTCTTTCTGAAGTCAGTTTTCAGTTGGTTTGAAGAAATGGCAAGATGAATCTCCTTAGTACAATTTCTAGAATGATCCTTTTAAAAGTCAGCTAAAATGTATGACCTGCCTTTAAAGCAGTGACTGATAACAATTGAATATATTTTTTCAAGAACAAGTCAAAATATTTACTTTCCGTGAAATGCAAATTTTACTCGCATCATCACATATCTAGCACTATTATTTTGAAGATTTAGAATCTGGAATTATTTAAGTTATAAGTGTTAACGTTTGAGCAATTATATATATAAAACTAAGTTTCTTTTTGTGGGAATATATTTTCTTCAAATATTGTTCTAGATCATGATATTCTTTGCCAATTTCTTCCCTTTTTCTTTACGTTGTTATCATAATCTTGGAATTATTTATATTTCCGAATTCGATCTTCATTCGAGTGAACCAGATTGCCTTATGTGCAATCATTTTAATTGCTTGTAAATGTATTTCACTTATAGTAAGTTCTATACAACTGCAATAGTGAAAATCTTTCTGTTACTTCAATTTGATAATTTGTTCTTAATCCCAAACCTTTTTATTGGTTAAATTAAAATCGATTTAATTTTTAGAATTACTAACAAAAATTCCAGAAAGTTTCATATTATACTGACAGTTTCATATTATACTTATATATATATTCATATAATCCTTTTTTCAAACGAATTTGTACATCAATAATTACGTCTTAGCAATTTTCGATTATATATACATACACACACACACACACACACACACACATATATATATATATATATATATATATATATATATATATATATATATATATATATATATATATTCTTTATTTTGTATGATATAAAATATATGCATATGCACTGGTAAATTCGATATTTTTATAAGATGATTGTATATAAATTACAAGGATATTTAAATTGATTTTAAATAAACTTCCAGAAAATTTCTTTATAATTAAATAAAATTCAGTATTGCAATCCAAATTTACTTAATTGTACATGCAAATGATATTGCTTTACCTATTATATTCTCATTAGATTTTAATCAAATGTAAGATTTAATTCGATAATGTCGTTGAAAATTGCAGCATAGTTATCGTAAATGCATCAGGTAATTATTTGCCTTCTCTACTTATATTTCGTTATTTGTAAATTATGCCCTTTACTGAAAATGTAATTAGTCCATTTGTCTTGAGAAATATCAATAGCTTTAATTTTCATTTGAAACGGTATCTTGTAGTTTTAATTATTTGCGTGTTGTATTCAGGAGAGACATTTTGTACAGGCTTAAGATTTATGCAATAAAATTTTAACTAGAATTAAATATTTTTGCAGCTCCTTAAAAAGAAAAAATGAATTTCAATGATAATAAGCTGGACTGTAAAGTTTATCTCAAGTAAACATACTGAAACACAATTGCAGAATAAAAAATTTGTTCGAAAAATCAATTATTCTTATAAATTATGAAAGCTTTTTAAAAAAAGAAGCTATTTCTCATTTTCTTAAATGAGTTAAAATTGGCCATTTAAATCCACAATAAGTTTCTCAACAGAAAAGAATTTCTCATAATGATAAAACTTTATTTTACTAACTGAGGAAGAATTTACAGAAAATAAATATTAAATCATTCAAATGCTTTCTAAATAATTTTATAAGATACTCAATTGAATGTATCTTTAAGATTTTGCTGAAGAAATATTTATTATATATATCACCAACTTCTATACGATACACATTGTGATTATAAAAAAAGTTGAATCCCACATTCTAGAATATGTCTCTATTTATTCTTTTTTCTCCTCCAATACATCCAAGGTAAACTCAATCTGATTAAGTTAAGGTTCAGTAAGTACATCATCGATCACGTGAACAAATGATATCCGTGTCAGTGGAGCCGAAATTTTTCATTTTGTCACTTTGCTGGAGTCAACATTCAGTTAAGCAGAAGAAACTTGTTGACTGATGAAAAGATAATATATATATATGTAATAATAATAAAAATATACATAATATAGCAAAATAAAAGAAGTGAGTATAATTTTTTTGATAAATACATTTTGCATACACTAATTCAATTAAAGAATTTGTGTACTTTATGGATAAAATGTACAAATGCATTCTTACAAAATGAAAGTTACTGGATGAATTCCACCAGTGTTTGAAATGTGAGGTAGAGATCAGATTTTATTGACAACAAGAAAAATATTATTGCATAAACAAGATAATATTTTTCTTTGTGTCACAAAAACGTTTCTTTTTTTCCCCTTAACAATATCTGAATACATGACTTGCTTGGGAAAGTCCATAACAAAAGGCATTGTTAAAGATAAAAACAAAACTATCACTTTTAATAACTCATTTGAAAATAATATGTATACATATGAGCAAGAAATTATCTGATATTTATATTCTCAATGCTGAATTTTTTCTGTGTTTTTCGGTTTGACAAAAAAATTGAAGTTATGAAGAAAAAATAAAAGGGTAGATATTTTCAGATAAAATAAAAATTAATATGCGTCAGCAAGTTGATGCCTTTTAATCTCAAAGCAATTAAATACTTAGAATGAACAAAAATATTTGTATCAATAAGTAAATATCAACAATTTTTAAAACAATCTTACAAATAAACATTTATAAGGAAAAACATATTCAAAACGTTTGAACACATATTGCTAGAAAGATTACATTAAAAATAAAATACTTTTATCTGCTTATTAAAATTATGGTGAAATTATAATTTAGATGAAAATAAAATGAAAAAGACACCAAGCTTCATAGATAGAAACTCGTTAGGCACCATATCAATATCTTTGATACTGTAACTATATTAATTCAGGCAAAAAATCAGCATCATTTATTGCTAACAAATTATATATATTAGTGATAACTTTGTGAAATAACCACTTAAGGTGTATATTCAACTCACTGAAATGTATAGAAACTCAAAAAAGCAACATAATATAGAACAATATTTAACATATAAATGTGCAAATTTATTTATAATTTTAAATGGTAAATGCTGAAAAACCCATAGCCATTTGAAAAAAAAAACAATAAAGAACTAGATTATTAGAATAAACTCATGATTTGAAAGATAATGATGCGAAAACACCATGAACATACTACAAAGAACAAAAGTTATTTCAAATACCAATGACAATTATGTAATATGTGTGCAAAAAATCATTTGAGAAAAATCATTAATCAAATAATAATTACACTATTTATAAACATATTTTTACTCTGAAAGATAAATATTAATTCTAAATAAATAAAAAGTATTTTACCTACCCAAAACTTATAAATTTGCTTCTAAATTTCAATTATACCATAATCTCAGAATGTACAGAATGAAATTTAAGGGTTTGAAATTTATTGTCTGTGTGTATGTCATTTATTCTTCATTTAGAAATAATGAATATGTTATGATTTTCATATTCTGTAAAAAATTTTACATTAGACACCCCATAAATACTTTGTTTCAAAAAATATTTTTAATATATTGCTTTCAATAATAATTAAACTTCAATATGTTTTTTAGCAACAATAGTGCAGCATATTTTTCACTTTTGGTAGTATAGAATCTGAACCTTTATCAATCAGTAAGAATCTTTAAAAATGCAAAAACCAATTAATATGTGAAATTTATTTGAAGAGGAAACTAAAGGAAAAATTCTTTTGTTGTTCCAATATTTAAAATAATGTTTATGGACATGAAACATGTTTTCAGAAAAAGGTTTTGGAAAACCATTTAGATAAAAGAAAGTTTCTTAAAATAAAATTTTGGAAGATATATATTTACCTTCGAGTTTACTCTTTTCTTATCAGAATGAATAAACTTCTTGATATTTTTTCATTCAATCTTCTTCTATCGGAAATTGTAGTTGAACATCCATCATATGTGTCGATACATTCAAAATCTATGATCGAGGCTCTCCATGGAAATATCAAGAACTATTTTTAGATTCATAAATGGGTAAGGAAATGTTTTCTTTTTTTCACGGGAATGAACTAAAATATTTCACTAAATAAATGTTTGAAGCCATATTAATAATGCTTGTTGTGACAACTTCTATAATATTAAAAATGATATTTAATTTGTACTCTTTGAAATAGTCTGTTTTGTTTTTTAAATTTCGAACATATTTTTAAAATAAAATAAGTTTTATTTGGAAATTAAAACATTTTAGCTATATTTTATAATATTTATATTTGGTCCTAAATTTATAATTAAATTTTTATAAATTAAATCAAATGATCAATTAACTCATAAAAGGTTATACTTTTTTGGAAATTATATAATATATAAAACTCCTTTATCTGTAATTCTAATTATGAATTTTAAATTTATCATATTATGTGAAAAATATTAAAATGTACTTATAAATATATTATAATATTGACCATATTTCAGTTTATTTAATACACATTTTAATTTTCTAAGCAACCAAAAATCATAACTAAAATTTTGATTTCTATATCTATATCTATGTAAATTGAAAGCAATTCTAGAGAATTATTGGAGTACAACAGCATTTTACATACACACACAAAGATATATATATATATATATATATATATATATACATGCATACATATACATACACACACACACACACACACACATATATATATATATATATATGTTTGTGTGTGTATGTACATGTATGCAAATTTTAATATTCAAATTTTTTCACAACTAATTTATTTCCAACGAACATATGACAGAAATTTCTATATTTCAATCTTTTGAAGTTAAATGAATTCAGCAGACGTTAAATAGTCACAGTATTGTTACCGAATCATTCTTAAATTTATTTCTCATTAATATACAAATTTTGCACGTAAGAAAATGAAATTCCATTTTATTTAAGATTGTCAATAAGTAGCTTGTGTGAAATTTTCATACTTATTTTAAATATTATTTGCGTTTTATGAATAATTTAATAATAAGAATAAGTGGGATGTGTTTCATGATTTTAAAAAACTCTTTACTTATGAGTTAAATCAGGGGTATTTTATATACTTTATAATTTTTAGATGAAACATAATCTTAATTTATTGACAAATGTAATCTGTAAAGTAAGGAGATTTAAAATTAAGCATTTGTCACACATAACCATTTTAGTTATTCGTTACTATATAAAAATATTTTGTCTGAAAACTCTAGTAAATTTAAAATCAAAGTATGCAAATACCAGCATGATTACTTTATCATATTATTTTTATTGATAATAATTCCAATTTTTCTTATGAAACTTATGAACATTCATCATTTTTCATGATGAATGTACATAAGTTTCATAAGAAATGAATGACTAATGAACATTCAACCATTTTTTCTTATGAACATTCATTATGTCTTTCAAATTGTATAACATATGCTTTATAAGATGAAATCATTTTTACACTTAAATAACTTTTAACAAATTAATAAATATGAGTAAAATATAATTGTTTAAATGAATTTAGGTTAATTATGTTCAGTTTAATTTATTGTGAGATAAGCAGCAAAGAATTCACACGATACAATTCTTAAGATAAATTTTTAATATAAAAAAACCTAAAATAAATACTGTTTAGAAAACAAATTTTATTCAAAGTATTTTTGGCAAAGTGTAGGGTCAAAAATGTCAAAAACAAAATTTATTTTCTTTCAAAGATATTTTTTGATATCAAAAGAATGCCATAATTTCAACACTTTCTAGTGGAATCGGTTACCATGATTATGCTGCTGATGTGAGGCTGAATTATAATTTTCCATTTCAAAATACATCATTGAAAATATTCAAAAACTGTGTGTTCAATGTTTTAATTTTAGAGGTTTATTCATTTACTTAGTTGCTTTTTATGATTTATCAAAATTCTTGGATTTTTTTACTTTAACCATATTTCAAATTACAAATAAATAAAGTCATCTATTAGAAAAAAGCATTCATTACTCTAATTAAAAAAAAACTAAATTTTACTTTTTTTAATTATACTTTGATAAATACATTTTTACACACTATTTAGAGAATAAATTTTGTATCTATCATTTCAAAAGTATAAATTAAAAATTACATCAGCATCACACAGTTTGATATTAAAACCGCTATATTTCTCTACTATACCATTATGTAAATTTTGTATAAAATAAAATTTTTATTAAGTTTCATTATCATAATTACACAATAAAAAATGAAAATTAAAAGAAAACTCGATTAGTGTTTAAATTTAAATCGATGCATAATTTGACAATAAATATAAAATATGATTTAAATACAATTTAAATAAAACTGCTACCTTTTTTTGTGTATTATAGTGAAAATATGTTAAAAATAATTTTATAATATATTTTTAATAGTTTATATAATAATATATTTTAATTTCAGATAATTTATTTAAAATACGCTATTAAATTTGAAACACTAAAGATTTATTGAAACTGAAGATTTAAACAGTCATAAACGAGTAAGTTCATTAGATAGACACATTCTTTTCAAAATAAGTGGCCATAAAATTAGCAGAACTATCATACAAATGGATCATAAATCTAGAAATCAACGCCATTAATATGAATCAATCTTATTAGACTCTTCATTTATATTATAAAGTAATTCATAAATTGTATATTTATGAATATATTCATCAATGAATGATGATTAAAATGAATTAGTGAATTTTAGTGTATATGATTGTGAATTTTGAACGAATGTCTTGAAATCTCAATATTTAACAATACTAATTAATAAAATTGAATTTATTAAAAATTCATATTTTTCTAGTATTTAGTTATATTATATTCATAATTAATCACTCCTAAATTATTAAAACTTCTTTTTATTTTAACTTCTTTCTCACATTTACTAAGCAAATTTTGTATATAGAAATGTTTGCATTAAAATGTTGCATTACTCATTTATTTTCATTTTAACTGACATTTAAAGTATTTATCCATGAATTATCATTGAAGTAGATTAATTTAAAAATAATTTGAAATTTTAGAAACTAGTCAATTTTATAATATTATTTTAGAATATATAATTATATATTTTAAATAATTTTTTTACATCTAAATATTTGACAATATTAATCAATAAATTTGAAAATATATCATTTATAAATCTTTTTATAGGAATTCCTTTTTGGCTGTATTATGTACTTGATGAACCGTTACTTAATTACTTATTGCTTATGAAGATTGGTTGCGAAATTTTGATACCAGTTTACAATGTATAATTTTATTAGATAAAATTGAGAAATTTTTAAATGTCTAAAAGTATTTAATATGCATCCACATTTAAAGTATAAATGAGAAACTTAAAATAACATAAATATTATGCAATAAAAAATATTGCACTTTTATGATCATGTTTCCTTACCCTCCAGACAATATTTGTAGGCTTTTACTACTTAAGTTTAAGAGCTCTCACATTTTTAAATGAAGTTTTACTGTTGATAATTAAGAATAATTATTTCAAAACCACTGAAAATTGAATAACAGTGGAAAAAATTTTTGAGTGGCAAAACAACATTTATAGAATTTAGATCATTTGAAATATCATCTCAAATTAGCACACTATACAATATTGTATATAAAATAGGATTTATTAACAGATATTTTTTTAGAAAGATAAGGGAATATCTTTAATTTCATAAAATGATAGCAATTCATCGATTACTATTTCAAATACATTCTGAGGAACTAGATCACTTATGAACCATGAGTCAAAACATAAATACATTTTCCTGTGCTGTATAAGTAAAACAAACAACTAAAATATTTTTCATTTCTGAAACTTTTGTATATGTAGTGGATCAGAAATTAATTTCGTTTTTAGTCATGTCAACATATGTTTATTCTTTATCTGGTCATTGTGCATTATAATATTATGCAAAAAACATTTTAAGTATGCAGTGACATATTTATTTATAAATAAAGGAATCATACTTACAAATGCAGTTTATTGTAAATTATAAGACAAACCCCAGAAGACATACAGATTTAACATTTCTTGGGTTTCAAAATGTTAACAATACAATGGTTGCAGCTAAAAGTATTTATTTTATTTATGCAAATATTCTTTCGTAGATTTCAAGTGATTTTATAAGATCAAATCCTGTAGTTTTGTTCTTTCCAACTTGTATCTAATAGGGACCTTAACAATGTTGACAATGATATGTTAAGAGCAGAAGAAGAAACTATGTCAGATAATCCAGCATTTGTTAAACGCTCTTATCGATCCATGTTCGATCATTCAAGAGTAGATTAATGACAGATTTTTAAAACTAAAAGAACTGGTGTTTGCATATTTTATGTTGCTGTGGCTTATCCCTCCTGTTTTACAGAAACATTAAGCCAGATTAATGAACCGGAACACTTTCAATCAATGGACCCCATTTTTTATGCTCGAGAATAACTGGCATTTATTTAAGCCAATGCAGGCAGGAGTAATTCGAATCTCATTGTATTTTGGACACTGGTGATAAACTTTATGTATGTTCACATGACGTTGTACACAGTTTTGTCCACTTGGAAATCTCGCAAAGCTGTCTGATTATATGCCTGTTGCCAACCCCAATCAGAACAGAAGCATGGTGATTTTCTACATACCATTAATGCACAGAGGTTCTTTTGCACTCATGTACAGATATCTTGCCTGTCTCTGGTGGCGATCTCTGAGAAAGTAAGGCAGCTTCTCAGAGATCCTTACAGCTACCCTCTCCGGCCAAACCATCATCAATTTCATTTCCGTACACATCTACATGCAATGGCACCCACTGAAATGTGATCTGAACACTAGCAATCAAGTGATTCAAAGGTGGTACGATGTTTCTAGTTTTTCGTTACCCATGTCTCTACTATTAAGATAAATGCTGAATGGATCTACGACTGCCTGGATATTTTATAATTTGTCCGAAGAAAATAAAGCTAATCAACATGATACATACACCTTATTTCTTCATCGGTGCAATACAGAAGATTAGTTAAATCTCTTGATATCTGCAAAGGGAAAACGGATCATCAATGATTATCAAAATCAGAATACACAGTGGCTCAATTCAAATAAATCACAAATGCCCTTTTGTAGATATTACGTAATGTTCTTAAAACCATTTAAAACTTGAATAAACTGCAAAGTAAATCTATTTTAATTGAAAAGGCCTTGCCAATAGAAAATGAGTTGCTCTGTAACACAATAATTCAAGATCAGCTCTGGAAAAGTTAATGTGTTGTGATACAAGGTTATTTCACACACTTAATGTATTCATGCGAAATTCCTACACTATGCCTATGGCTACAACACTTTCTAAAATAAAAGCTAAATAGGACTGTATATAATGTTTAAAATGCGATTGCGAGTTTTCTTTTATTGAAGAGCAAATCACTCTGCAATCCTCTTACAACAAACTAGATTGCAAAATATTACTAATAATAATTACTAATAATAATTTAAATATTGCAAAATATTTAAAAGTAATTACACAAATGATTGGAAATGAAAACTTATTAGAATTTTATTCTTTGAATTACATGCATTGTTTTATGGGGTTTAAAATACATAAATAATAAGTTTATATGATTATACTTATGATTTATGAATTCATTGGATGACTATTCGAGTTTAAAAAATATTATAATGTTGAGTTTATATAAATGTTAAGAGTATTATGGAATAAGTATAGAGTTATTCATATTATATTTAAACTTGCTCTATAACTTTATATATATGATTCAAAATAATTTCAGAATATAACACTTCGCTTAAACTATTTATTTTAAATCTTTCATATTTGAAAAGAATTTAATATGCTTCTTTTCTGATAACTTAATTACTTATTTGCAATATTCTAAGCAATAATTTTAATATTATATTCTTAAATTGTCAAACATTCCTTGAAAATATATGTATTTATCTTGAAAATCACATGTTTTTTATACCTTCATTTTGGTTGATGTAAATAGATTAGAGAAAACCAGCATATATTGAAATGATGGAGTATAATAAGAAATGTGATTTCGCTTTACTGTTGAATAATTAAAAGCTAATCCTATTATAAAACGGGGAATAAACAAAATACATTGAAGTAAAAATGAACAGCTCTTTTCCAAATATGATCATGAAATATTTTAATCCGGTTATACTTAATTGAAGAATTCATGAAACTAATATGAGAATACTTCTGACATAAAACTAATTTAGATGAAAACAAATCTTTATGATTAAATAAACTTTTGCTTCAGTTACAGAGTAGTTCTACATTTTGATAATTTCCAAATCTGTAAATTAAGAAACTTAAATCCATATTTGTAAAATACTGAAGAATACTTCGTACATTAAGTGAGTGAATGAAAAAGTCTTATAAGAAAAACTTAAGTAAAAATGTTCAAAAAATTAATTTAACTCATTTATTAGTCCTCAAAAATGAGTGTTAGGTAACTGAATTGAATTTTCCATTGATAAATATATTAACAAATACAACAGCACAATTAATCAAAAATTAAAATAATAATGGATTACTTTAATTGTGTGTTACTTATACATGTCTGTAATTTCAATATCATTTATTATTTTGATATCAATTTCCTCATTTTATTAATCATTATATTTCATTATTTTAGTTCAATATATTCTCTTAAATACTATCAAAACAGTTAACAAATTTAAATTGACAAATTTAATTACTATCTATTAATTACTATGAATATTGTTTTATTGAAGAGAGTTCAGTTATTGGGAAACAGGGTTGAAAATAAGTGTGAATGTAAATTAAGTTAAGAAAATTGGATATAATTTATTCCCACTTGCGGAATAAATTATATCCAATTTTAACAATAAATATTTTAGTGTGATGTAACTGTTGTCGCATGCATTAAAGCAATTAGATATTATTCAATTCTTAATATCCATTATTTTTAATTTTTTCATTATTTCATTATTTTGAAAATAACTATAAGAAAATGACATAATTTTCAGAAAACCTGTTATTTTAATTTTTTTTTGGCTTTATTGATGTTCAGACATTTATGACCAAACCGAGAAAACAATTCCACTCAAATAATACTTAAACAATAATGCATTAAGATTTCGGTTATTATTGTGTGCATTAAAATTATTGAAAATTTAAATGGTTTGCATAAAATATGCTCGCAAAATACTTAAAAATGATCATACTTTTGCTTAGAGATGAATAAGAATTTACTGGTTTTTTGTAAATTTTGGTTCCTTAAAAAACAAAATATTAGGAGAATATTATAAAAGATTGTAATATTTGGCAAAAATATTTTTTTAATTTCTTATATAAACTTTGTTTTATAAAAATAATCTTTAAAATATAAGCTGATTATTTATAAGAACTAATAAATTGCTAAATTTTTATAAAATATTTTGAATATTTGCATACTGAAATTAATTAGTAATCTATATTAATAAATATTACTCTTTATATAATTTGTAATGTTTATATATATTTAATATTTCTGTAACTTATGTGAATTATTAATAATTTATTGTGCCTGTCACTTTAAAAAGACTGCATTTGAAGTATATAAATCATATTGTTAATTTAAATATTTTTACATGCACCAAAACTTTTAGAGATATTATTTCCGCATATTTATTAAACTTGTTCTTTATATTTTTACATGCGATTGTCTTTTTAGTTTTGACAGAAATATGATTCATTAAATTAGATCATACATTTTATACGATATCTTTCATATTTAATCAAATTTATCCATAAGATTATGATTCAAAATGTTAACATTAAATATACAAAATATTTAACATAATTTATCATACGAATATATATGATAAATCTTAAATTATTTTAAATTACATTAGAATTAACATTTAAAATTTTAAACTGTTTTAAAGAATATTAGGATTAATACTTACTTTATTAAATTATTTCTAACTTGAGATTCGTTTTTATTCAGATTTGTAAATTTCTAAAAGATTCAAATACTATTTCTTTTTGAGCGAGATTTGATAGCAAATTTTTTAAAATATTATTCTATTTTTAAGTAATATAAAATGTCAAATGAGAATTTCAGAAAAATATGTCTAAAAATAAAAATGAAGCTTTTTATATTAACAAAAATTCATTTTAACATCATTAAAACAGATTAAAGTAGGTTAACAAGATAATCCTTTTAAGAAAATATTGGAAGAAATGGCTCATAAACGCCTTAAAATATGCTGTTTATTTATCGGTTTTAGATCCAGTTTATCGGTTACAGTGATATGATTACATAATACATTAAAATGTATTATACATATTATTGTGCGTATTTCAGATCTGGAATAAAAGTTTCTTTGACTTGTGGCAACTAAATAGAAGTATGCGAATCTTAAGAATTCTATAAATAAATTTATATTGAGAGAGTTAAAATAATTTAATATTTTAAACCCAATATTTTTTATACATTGATGGGGTTAGTAATAATAAATATTTAATTATATATATAAATAAATGTACTAGAATAATCCAATAACTCTTAAGTAATCCAGGGAGAATCAGGTCCTCATTTAACTTAAAATATTTTGAAACCATAATCAGTTAGAAAAGTTCATGATTAATTGATCAAATAAGATCATTTCAGGTAAAACTTAATATAGTTGGAATAAATACTATTTAAAACAAAGTTATACATGGAAAAATTCCAATTTATTTTTCATTCCATAAAAAATGGAACATTTTTTTTGAACTATAAGTTTACAATCTATTGAAAGAATTGGAAACTTTTCAGGTTGCTCCTGGCAATTATGTCATATCAAAAGAAACTTTGAAGATACTAACTGAACAAAATGTTACTCACATTTCTCTTTTGGGTAATTTGATAAAAATGAAAAGTTCCTCTATCTTGAAAACTATCTGGATTTAGCTTTCTTCAAGTTTTATTAAAATGAAATACGCTTTGAAGATGACCTTACCAATCACACATCTGTACTTTACAATTCATTGTTAGTTTATATCTTGTAACGAAAAATTCTATTTTTTCTCATTTATTTTTTTCAAAGGTATAACAGAATTTAAACCACTTTGAAGTAGAAGAGAAAATACTTCAGAACTTTGAAATATATTATGATTCTTATTAACGTTAGTATTTACTTGGTAAAAAAAATGCAAGAAAAAATATATTAAAATAGAAAAAAACATATTTTAACTGCTAAATTTACTTTTAATTCTTGGTCTGCAATTTATAAAAGAGAGACAAAAGAGAATTCTCTGTGCCTCATATTCTGATTATATTTTATCTTCGTTTTTTTCAAAGCATCAATAAAATAAGGAAATTTCTAATAAAGTAAAAAATTTTCTAATAAAGTAAGAAAATTTTAAATAAAATAAAGAAATTTCAAATAAAGTAAGGAAATTTCAAATAAAGGATTTATGTTTTTCAACAAATGATCATATAGTGATCAAATAATTTTTTTAATCAGAAGAAGAACAATATTTTTATTTTCTTAGACTAATTTGGTACTTTTTAAGAAAATAAATAAGTAAAGTAAAGGAAAAGAATTATGTTTTCTTACTCATTATAGAAGAAACTTAAAATTTCATTTTCTCGTTTTTATATTTATTATTATATTTTTCATACACATATCAAATAAAAATTTTTTATATAGTGATATGTAATATCAAAATTGAATGTTTTTTAATGTACAGGTATTTTCTTCTGCTAGAATCAGATATAATACCTTTATAAATTTAATTCCTTATATATGGAGAGAATTATTAACACATCTGTACACATAATTTGGTATTAGTTCATTTCTTAATTGAAATTCATAGAAAAATAATCGTTTTATTGATTTGTTGCATTTATTTTCTTAGCATACATATAAATTTCCAAAATTTTGTAATGAATAAATATTGAGACATTCATCACCAAGCACAAAGTATTTAGATGATGAGTAATTTATAAAAATATAAAACTTATGGCCTTGCTGTTATGAATTGGATTTGATAGTATGAGGATCAACTTTTAATCATATAAATAAAGTATCACACACACACACAAATCCTCTTTCTCAAATTTATTTATTTGAAATATTGAGACATTCATCACCAAGCACAAAGTATTTAGATAATGAGTAATTTATAAAAATATAAAACTTATCGCCTTGCTGTTATGAATATGATTTGATAGTATGAGGATCAAATTTTAATCATATAAATAAAGTATCAAATCCTCTTTCTCAAATTTATTTATTTGAAATTTTTACTTAATTGTGGAAACTTTTTATAAATGAAACAAATTTTATTTTACCCCTATGAAGAAATTTCTCAGTTTATACTTTGGAAACTAAAGAGATCTATGACATAAAAATTTTACAAAAACGTTCTTCTTATAACAGATACAGTTAATTGTGTTTCGCTTAAAAAATACTTATGAATGATTCCGAATTGAAAAATATTTTTTTTGTAAATCTCATTATGATGGAACATGATTTAATGATAAGTAATTTAACACAATACACCATATCAGCAAAATACTTATGTGTAAATAATGCAAATATAGAATAAACCAAATATGGAATAAATTCAAATATATATATATATATATATATATATATATATATATATATATATATATATATATATAAGTGCAAAAAGTTAATGCATGTTAAAGCAACATTTTTATCACACTAAACTATTTAATCGTTATTTTCGCTAAAATTGGCGAAATTTATGATGTGAAATATTTTGTAATATTTAAGAGTAAATAAAAAGTGTGTGTACAGCCTAAGTAAAATCTTTAAAGACAGTAAAAATTTTTGAGATAATGTAAAATGAAATAAAAGTGATTCAAATAATATTAATTATTAAAGCTCATTGATAAGAAATTAATGCTAAAAACATAATTTGTAAAAACATAATTATGAGAAACATGTGGTTATTTACAAAGTTAGTATTTCTGCCTGAGTAAAAATTTTAAGGACATCTCTCAGTCACTTTTTAAAAATAAATATAATATAATCGTATAATTACCATTGCAACTACTAGCTTGTAATAACGCTGCATTTTCATATTTGTCATACGTTTCTTCGAAGTATTGGTGATCTTTGTGAAGATTTCTAATGGGTGGGGGTGGGGGGTATGAAGTTAACTGATCGTGCAAGAGGACAGATAGAAACTTTGTCTTCAACGGGAATGAGTAGTCGTACTATTTGTGATAAAGATTGGAAAAAAGATGTAGTCAAAAAAAATTTTTAATTGAAAGACAATTATGGTAAAAGGAATACTGGGGGAAGACCTAAAGCTTTGTTCTCGCGTGATGAAAGAAGATATAGCAAACTTTCATCAACTGGAAAGTACTCAACCAGGAAACTGATTCCGACGATAGGTTTAAAAGTTTGCAAAAAACGATTTATAACACAATTAGAAGGTCTGGAAGGTACACTTATACAGCAAAATTGACTAAGCCTCAGTTACTGCAGAGACACAAAATAGAGCATTTGAACTTTGACTTGGAACAACCAATGCATAAAAATTATTTTTTCTGGCGAAACAAATGGAATTTGGATGAACCAGATGCCTGAAATTTCTACTGGCATGATATAAAAATGAAAAAGAAATATTCTCCAAGCACCAGTTAGGTAGAGGGTCTTTCATGACTTAGGGCTGTTTTACTTACAATGGTGTGGGCTACTGTATTCGTTTCATGTAGAATAAATTCACAATGATACCAAAATGTCCTAAAAAATAATCTTTTGCCAAATGCTGAATGTCTTGCTGGAGAAAATATCAGAAAGACAATGCATCGATCCATTCGAGTAATATATTGGTTTTAAAATTGGTTCCAAATCAACAATGTTGAATTTGTGAAATAGCCAGCTAGATCACCTGACCTCAACCCAATAGAGAACCTTTGGGGTGACTTATCAAGAAGCGTTTATGAAAATGAGAGACATTTTACATCAAAAACAAAACTAAAATCTACAATCGAAGATGCACGGTATAAAACCGAACTCACTCTTTGTCAAAAACTCGTTTCATCCATGAAAGCAAAAATATTTGAAATAATTCGAAGAAATGCTCCTACACAGCCTTCAAAGAATTTGTAATTTTTTTCTTATATGTTATTTCCTATGTTGGCCTTAAAGTGTTTACTCAGGCTCAAATATTCATCCGTGTGTTCTGTAATATTTTCTAATAATAAAATATTTGGAAATAAATTTTACTAATTTTTTTACCTTTATTTAAGCTTAATAGTCATCAATCAAATGGTATTTTATTTCCTCAGTTTAAATGTTTCCATTTTCTCAAAAATTTCTACTGGCCTTAAAGTTTTTACTCAGACTGTAACATCGAAGATATTTACTTTACTTATACTAGATCATGGCAAATATGTATACAGTTGCATTATACGTTGAAATATTCTACATTTTATTAAGTAGGAAGATAAGATGCTCTATCATCATTCAAGCAGTCAAAAATATTTTTTCTCTTGTAATTCATGATGTTTTCTTATTTAATTCCAAAAAATATGTGAGATACTTTGTAGATCGTATCATATTTTTTCGTATATATTTGTTTTCATATTCTGAATAATTATTTCTTAGTTTTAAATTTCTAATTCAACAAGATTTTCAGCGTTTATTTCATTTTATAACTCAACGAAGTGCGAAACGTGAGTAGAATAATAGTTATTATTTAACGAAATAACTGTATCCTTTAAATGCGTAACATGTTCAAAGAGCTCTTTAAATGTTATGAGAACACAAGCAATCTTTTCCAAACCCTGTTTTCATTTTAAAATTTTGATTTTCATATACTTTGTAGCAATACTTATAAAATTATGTTTTGTGTTTGCGATTTTCTACTTTTTCCTTCATTTTTTTTCTCGATGTACAAGATGATAATGATCCTATGACAGATTTTTTACCCTTTCTTATTTTCCTAGAATACTGTCTCCCAAATAAATGAACTAGCTTGCAATATTGTCATTATCAAAACTACATCTTTTGTCCACTTCTTTGGTGATCCAGACTAAAGAAACAGACTTAACGAATTTGAAAAAGAAATTCGAATTTAACGAGTCAAATGAAAGATAAAAATGTCTTTCCACGAGTAAGCCTAAGGATAGAACAATTCTGGAACACTTATCCAAAGACAATGGAATCACAATTTAAAAACGCCATTATCGTCATTGATCAAATTAAATATGATAGTGTTGTAAATTCAGTATTCAAAATATTTAATGGATCTCAAACTAGGCTATTGAAAAACATTTAACTCTTTAGTCAGAGGAGAAGACTGATGGATCCAAAAGTAGATGAAATTCGTTTAAAAATTCTTTAAGGCTAGGAGATTGTTGTTAAATACAAGTATCAATATCTTTCTCCGAAGTAATGATCCATGGTGGATCAAATGAAAAATTAAAGCCATCATCATCCAATTTATCACTAGCCAAGTTAATTTATACAAATATTAACATTAACATCATTGAAATGATGCAACAGCAAATAGTTGATCTATCATTACAAATATCAGAACTTTCACCTAGGAAATGATAAAAACTATAGCAATTCATAGCAGAATCTCAGAATCAATCCTCAATTTCAGAATCAGAATAGGGAAAATTATGCCTTCATCATTAAACAAAATAAAGATGAAGTATACAGTTATCTGCTGCGATATAAAATGATATTAAAACACTCTATTTTCTAAATCTGTTTGGTGACCAAGAATAATGGAATTATATTGAGCCACCTGTGTATTAGTGATAGAGAAACAACTAGGCAATTTCTGACACACACAAGAGCTTAAGATGTCAATAATTCCACCTACTTTATCTAAAAGAAAAACAAAAGCGTCCAAAAATTAGAATACCAAAATAAAAGCATTCAGACAAAAATTGATAACACTTAAACTAGATATTCAAATTTCATATTTATCTTAGAAGATTGAATCTGCTCTGAAGGCCATTAAGGAGAGAAAACGTTACTTGCCCAAGACATTAACGCGCTTCTGTCCACTATAGTTGCAAGGAAGAAAACTTACACCATCCAATGAGTCCCTGCACATGTTAACATCGAGGGAAATGAACAGGAGGAGTAGGACTCCCTCGAAAAGGAGGCTTGGAATATCAATCCCTCTTCCACGATCACCACTTGCTTCGATGCAATTGCCGTCGCAAGGCTTCAGCTCTGAGGAGGACTAGGAAAAGATAGTGCCAACCAGAGCTTAATCCTGACCGTGGTATCACCTCTACCATAGCATAATGTGGACTGGGCATGAGGGATATGTAAATCATGCCCGACGGATTTAGAACCTACGCAGAATGCAGGCACGGCATAGGAGTTCCGCTTGATTCTAGGCATCTCTTAAACTGCATCTCTGTTGCCTCAACCCTCTACAACATCAACTCCAACTGCTGCCATGACAACCTTCACACGGAAAAAGCTTAAGATGTGGCCAGGGCAGTGCTTCATGTCTTTGGTCCCATATGACTTGTCTTTTTTACCTTTTCTTTTTTATCTTTTTGCACTTGTCACACGACAATAACACCTTAGAATATATCTGAAAGATTACAAACCAACGCAATTAAAATGCCCATTTAGAAGTAGCACTTAGGATTTCTTTTACAGAATGTCTTAAAAAGTTTCTTAAAACTTTTTAAGACATAAGTATTTTTCCGAATATTAATGATGTTATGTAAGTTTCTTTAAGGGAAAAACATTTTATTTAAAATAAAATGGAATAACTGTAGAAAAAATAATAAAAAATTTTAAAAGAAAAATTAACATAAAAATGATTTATACTTCAATATTTAAAATTGAATTTAATCACTGATATTAAAAAAACGAACTACGTGTTACAGTGATTTCACTAAAATAACATAATTTGAACTGAAAATGGAGAATTAGGAATGATATGATACAATGTTTTGCGGTTTAACATACTGAATCGCCAAAATTATATTTCTGTGTCTCTATTACAGAATTTGATTTATCTGTCAAAAATAATTCTGTATTAATTTTTTTTAAATATTCCATTTGTAATAATTTCGTCAATTTAAAATTGAGTTATTTTTAAGTGTCGCTTGATGTAACACAAAATAAATTGATATTCGATTTTACAAATGAAAATATTTATTAAATAAAAATCTAGTACGGAAAAAACCTTTGAATCATACATACAATATTTTTCATTGTTTGCATTATATTTTATTCTGATGGTCGTTTTTATTATGTGACTTTAATATTGCATCTGTGAAGAAAAACATCAGAATAACATGGTTTTACAGCGACGTTTTTCGTCATGTTATAACATACAATTTTATCTTCATTACTTGCCTGTTAACTCTTAGAATATATTTGTTTTCAATTTAAATATAAATCGATAAATTATTATATTAATTTGTTATACATTTAATGTATGTATCTCTCGAAATGATTTTAAAATTTTATTTTCCCGGCGATAAAAGACCAGTTTCTTTTTTACCTTATCATTTGACATATTCATTTTTGGGTTGAAAAATTTCGGAAGGAAAGGAAAAATATGTATATGCTTGTAGAGTATGGATATATTTATTTATATAAATATATATATATATATATATATATATATATATATATATATATATATATATATATATATATATATATATATATTATATGTATGTATGTATATATGTATGTGTATTATATGTATATTTGTGTAGTTTACAAATATGTATTCTTTAATTCTAGACAATACATTTTGTATTTATTTGATTAAAGTGAAATGAAAAACTATTTACTATACTTCAAGTATGCATTTTGAAATAAATTACTTGACTTAAGCCATTGGCGATGACTTTTCAGTCTTTCCGTTACCCATGAAATTCAATATTTTTAATTACGAAATTTCTTCGTTTTTTGATTTCTTTCAAGTATTTTTTTTTACTAATTTTATTTAAGATATTGCAACAGGTTTGTGTTTCAGTTACAAATGTAGTTTAGCTTTAAATAAATACATGTAATTTTGTTTCAATGGAAACTAGTAATTATTTCTTTATCATTTGTTCCAATCTGAATTTATTACTAGGAACAGTATATAAACATTCATTGTCAACATACCAAAAGCGTTTTAAAACTTAAGGATCGGTAACTGGATTTATTTATTCTAATAAACCTATTGTTTTATTTTCTAGTTTCATTTCATCTATTTAACACTTAGTAGAAATGTAAGAAAGGGATGCGTTTTTTTATATTATAAAGAAATGCTATTTTTTCTCTTTCAATGTCCATCAGAAATTAATAATTTTTTATGTAGCGTAGATATGAAAATAACATGTGGTATTATACATAAACACCAATATCAATAAAAACATTTTACTCCTTTTGAGAAGGAGGCAACTGAAAAGAAAAATAACTTTGGTTTTTTTTATCAATGCTTCAATGGTTTTTGCATTCTTTTCACACTGTTTAAGGTCTATAAAACATAACAAATTCTAATAGGCTATGATATGCCATTTTAGAAAATAATTCTATTAAAGAATTCAATTCGTAATCTTCCTCTCGTAGTAGGTTTGTTAATTTTCTAAGATATGGTTGTATGTTTCAAGCGTTGAAGTTTAGATGACATGGAGAACCCAAAATTTTATGCCAAATTTTGCTATTATCTTATTTATGACTTGAGAAAAAGAACTACAGAAAGAAACAAAATTCATCAGTTGCTGTATAATACCAAGACTTTTTAAGGATTTAGTAGTAACTCCATTATATATATATATATATATATATATATATATATATATATATATATATATATATATATATATATATATATATATATATATATTTATATATATATTTATATATATATTAAAAACTTTTGAACACTCCTATTTTACCTAAAAATAAACCTCCTTGTCTCTAAATTTCAAATTTTTCTTATACAATCAAATACTAAATTAAAAAATACTATTCATGCAATAAAATATGACAAAAATTTATGATGTTTAACGATACATATAATTAAAGACATTCGTGAATTATTTTAAAAACTAAATATACTATTTATTTATAATTATATTTTTCACACATATTACTAAAATAATTCTGTTAATTCTTAAAAGTAATTCATTCACTTTATCATGAGTTCAGAGGACAAAAAAAAAACAGTTATTGTAAATTTTTTATGGCAAATGCGCTTGTTTTAAATTATCATATTTCATCTAACAGAAAAATGAGGAATCTTAAGAAGCGACAAAGTAGCACACAAGTTTATTGTAAAATTAATATAGTTTGAGTCGATTTGAACATTTATAAACTGCTAAGATTAAGAAATATAAACCAAAAGGTATAAATTACAGCCTTTTAAGAAATTAGTTATAACATGATAAAAATGATATAGCTTAATAATATTAATACAGAATTCGTCAGACAGAGACATACTCTAACAAATTATGAATTACTCCTAAAATTAAAATATAATACACTAATTATGTTCGGTTTTTTATAATGTAATTAAAAATAGTGTTTGGAATCTTTAACTTAAATTACACAAAGTATAAAATTTAACCATTTAAAATATTAGAAGAAATACGAGTTATTTATGACATAGAATAATTTGTTGAATAAATGGTGTACATAAATATCATGCTTTCAACAATTTTTAATAAATTTGCTCAAAGACTTCAAATATTCTCATAAAAAATTCAATTAATGTAAGCCTTCAAGTGTACTTTATTTGAAAAATCCTTCAAGTATATAATTTTTGATACATACACTACTAAACTGAATTTTTATGAATTTATTCGGCTGATGATTAATTTTGGAAATCAACAAATCTATTTTTTATTGTATTATATATATAAGAACTTTATATTGGATATAAATTTATTTGCTTTGTGAGTTAATTATTTCCCTATTTTTATAATTGTTAGTGACAAATATAAATTGTCAATTAGGGTTATGCCAAAATAAAAAATAAATATTTCATTAGAAATAGTACCGGAATGTTTTATAATACATCGTTTTTCTGAGTTTAATAAGATTAAAGGATATTACATTTATTTAGAATCTAATAAATATAGCTGAACATGAAGTCAATATTTTGCAATTTACTCAAAAATTTAAATTTGACAATATTTTGATGTAATTAAAGAAGAGATTATTAAATATGAGATATTTTTTATTATTTAGTTGCATATATCACAAACACATGCACAATATGCATCATATATGTAAGTATAAATTAAAATAATAATGTCTCTAAATATTTACATCAATTAGAATTAAAAACATGTGAAAAATAGTAAATAAATTAGCAAATCGAATGCAAATAAAAAATATTTTTGGCATTATAGCATACCATGAATTATGAAAAAAAATATTCATACAGGTGGTGTGTATTCTAAGTTTTAAAGTAAGCTTATTAGTCTTAGTTGGAAGTCTGTAAATGATTGGGAAAATGATTAGTAGAAGAAATCTATTTATTTGTAGAGTATAATCCAAGCATATATTATGTGAAACTGAAGTCTAAAACTAAATTGATTCATCACACAGTGCAACATGTTGCTTGCTACTGAATCTTAGCAGTAATAAGTTAATGCATGTTCCGTAATTGCTCTGTAGTGTGAAATTTTCCCCCATTGTGCATAAATAAAAGTAGTTCTTGAGCAGCAAATAAATATATTCTAGATAAATATGAGTAAATGTTAATTCACCTTTAAAAATACTAGCGTTAAACTAAAAAAAATACCTTCTTAATTCTTGCATTATATTTTCCCCTAGAAAACTTTCAGGAATTATTCGAATAATAGAAATATGTTTCCATCCCCGATGAAGTGATGTTAGCTATAAATTTGGAGATAAAAAAGGTAGCGTCTTATTGAGTATCCGATTTTCTAATAGCAATTCCTATATCTATTTAAATTTTAGATCCTAATTTAAATATTCTTCGTAAACAAATCGTGATTATTGAATTAAAAAAAAGCAATCTATGTATATTGTTTTGTTTGCAGTTTTAATACCAGGGGATATTTATGGATGTAAGACCTATAAATATGCTCTTGCATATTTTATAGTATTAAAAGGCTCTTACATAACATAAATATTCTGTTCAGTATTTTAAATACTAACCTCAATATTTTAAATACTAAGCAGTTTCAATTTATACTTCATTCAAATGTTTTTATTTAAAATACATCGGAATGCTTAAATATGTTCCTACTTAGAAAACTATGATAACTTTTATGATTTTACAATTATTTGATGTATTAATTTATACACAAGAGGAACCAATGACTGACATTTAAAATATTGAGATATTGAAACAGTAGTTATCCCAAAAAATAATATTGCGACACCATTATTCATGAAGTAAACTCTAAACATGTTTTATGGATACATAAATTTAGCCATATACTAATTGAAATATGTCCATGTAACTTAAAAACACAAATAATTTACAGAAAAACATTAAATAATTCATATCTTTTACAAGGTACAAATGTTCGATAAATTGAATGAAAATTTCAGATTCAAGTATCTGAATTAGGTACTGTCATATATTATATAAAATTAATTAAGAATTATCAAAAAGAACTTTTCATTTATCAATGTTTATAAGTGAATAAGAGATTTTTTCTAAATTATAACACATAGTAAGAAATTTTGCAGTTTAATCAATAGTTAACTCTTCTAGCCAATTTTGCTTTAAAATATTCTATTGTATTTCTTATTTTCGCGCGCGTTGTAAATTGTGACAAATATTTTTCCAGTGACTTAGAAAATTGAAATAAATTATTTCTTTTCATGTTTTAATCAAATAGTCCCCCTTACATATTCCCTTTCATTATTAGCAATAGTTTTTATATTTCTAGTCAGGAAATCACAATAGTCTCTATCCATTAGAAAAATTTCTTGTCAAATTTCCAATTGATAAGCTCGAATTACTTATCTAGTTAAAAACTTAACATTCACTCCATTTCCATTTTTAAATTGAATTTTCAGAAATATTCTTTTTAACGAAGTTCATTACTTGATAAATTGAAATCAGAGACATAACTTCTTTGTTTTTTCATTTGACATTTTTATTCTCGTTATTTTCTTCAGAAATTTACATTACTCTAATTTTATTTCTCCTGTCAGATGAAAACTCTTAGAGCAAAATCAAAATTTGCAAATTCATAATTAATTTAGTTTTTATTTTAATAGATGTTATAGTTAGAAATATTTTCTTACTATCCATATCAATTTAAGACACATGAAATAAATAAAATCAAAATGAATAAAATCAATAAAAACGTTTATACGTGTTAAATTTTACTGAAGATTTCTATACTTTTTGCTTGTTTGTAAAAGTGAAATTAATTAAAGTCATTATATAATTTTTGGGTTATATTTTATTGCAAAAACAGAGTGATTTTTATTTATCATAAGGATTGAAACATGGATAGAAATTTAATATATAGTATTTAGTTTAAGGGATAATTACTTATTTTTGATATTTTACTGACTGCTGAACGTAAAACCAGCAGTCGTAATATTATAGAATATTATGTTGTTTGCCAATATTTGTGTACATTTTTACAATACTTTTTGGCAAAAAAATCCCTGTATCTTTTATATGGAAATAAATAATGAATTTGATTTGCGAATCATACAGAAGTTTTATTCAAACATTCCAGAAGAGTAGCTTCTGTTATGATACTTTTAGAACGATTGTGCATCAAGCCATAGATCACATCATGATTCTCCCGTGTGCCAGAAATACATCAGAGAAGATGATCAGCAAATACTTGTGGTCTTCTCCATCATTTGACTTGTCTATTTGGGGTTTCTAACTTTAGGTTGTTAAAGGGAAGCGTATTCGAAACATATCCATATACAATTCGAATCAGGACCAAGAATGTCATCAATAGCATCCAACGCAAGAACTGACGAGAATATACATATAAATCTCCTCAAGCCAGCTTACTTATGTTGGGAAGTGGATTTAGAGCACTTTCAGTACATACTGGGAAAGAAAATAATCTCTCATATATCATAAACCATATATATTTTGTGCATGACTTTTTGGGCCGGTTTTACGTACCACACTCTGTATTAGTGAATATAAATATTAAATTACATTTTTCCATGTGATTGCAGTTAAGTAGAATGAATTTCTAATATCTATAATTGTAGGGTTCTTAATTATCTTTTCTAGAAAATATTGCAGTTTTATAAAAGCTAACTGTAATAAGCATAAATACGAAATTTTTAAACAATGAAAAAATCATAAATCTTTACCGAGGGAAAGATCTTCTTTATTTGGACCTATTTATTTAAGTAAATATTTACAGGAACAGATGAAATTTCACGCGTGTAACGAGAGAATCAAAATCGAATCAAGTAGCGGTCAATTATTTAAAGTTAAGAGGAAATTTTTCCATGTTTATTTCTCAGAATTGTATTAACAGCACTATTAAGAGATCATCTCACAATTCTAGTATAATAATGTGGGCGATGAAGCTACAAAAATCTTGGACCAAATATTTCTAACTCGAAGAATTATACATTTTTCCAAACTTCCTTCCCATAGTTGTCATAAGAATTTATTGCCTTACTGATAAATTATGAACTGAGCTATGTGCTTACTTTTATTCCAGTAAATATTCAATAGAATGATAAATTCTGATTAAAAATAAAAACTTCTTAAGCATATATGAAATAATTAATATTCGTAAAGTGTCAAACTTTGATAATCTTATTTGTAGTAAAATATACTTATACAAATATTGTTGTTGAAGAAACACTAGTACTCAGTACTATATTGAATGAAAACTCAATTTCATATAAATAATAAATACCTAATAACTATATTTTCATTTAATTAACGAAAGTGAATAATAATAGGAATTAACTCGCCTCCTCCCGAAAATCAGAGTATTTTCGTGAAATCATACTTTAATTAAAAATAACATCATATACGAAATCTTTTCATCATACTTCATTTATACAGAATGCAATGATATTTATTTTATAGGAAATCTATAACCTTTCTTACTTATTGAGTTTCTTCTTTTCGAAGCAAATATGAATTTCTTAATATGATATATAATTAAAGAAAATGATATTGGTATAGATAAAAAATTATAACCGAAAGTGTCAAATAAAACATGAGAGATTAGTTAATCTTTATCAAGGTGTTTTAGTCATATTTTTGAAATTTGCATTAGCTGTGTTATTTTTTAAAAATTTTCAATCGAATTTTTATAACAGTTTTCGTTAGATAATTATTTTAATAGTATTTTGGATTTGTAAATTACATTGGAATGTAATGAAAAAGTGTGTTTGAGTGAGTGTAGTATAAAAATAAATATGCCTCTACTTTTTAATTTACATATTTCTACTCAATAAAGATTATAAAATAAAGTAAAAGGAATGAAAAATAGCAGACTTTTATCTTTTGAATAATTTAATCAAATATTTATAATACTCAAAGTATTTATTACATATTGATAAGTATTTATGCAATACTATATAATACTGTATAGACTATAACATATGGTCTGGTATAGACTATAACAAAATCAAACTTATAACTCGTGAATGTGAAAGTATTTATTACAAATTAAATTGCAATACATGCTATTTAAATGAGCCGTAACAATGATAAAAAAAGTATTAACGATACTTATGCATTATCCCGTCATCTTTTTTTGCTATAAAAATATATAGTTTGTCGGATTTTGCAAATTTTAATAATTTTTTTCAAAATGTGAAGGAAAAAAAATAAAGTTTACTTATAAACTCATTGTAACAAATAGATAAAAAAAAATTACTTGTAATTTATAAAGTGCAAAATCGGAAAAATTAAACGACATAAATTTTTCGCAAATATGGTCTCTGGTGTAATCCATAAGACCGTGTTGACTTATGAGAGGAAATATGAAATCAATATTTAAAAATACTATGAAACAACAGGTGATTCATTTATTTTTTCTATTCAGTATAATTCATATGTTTCATGTTAAAGTTTCTTATTCTTGCACACTGAATTATGTATGTAAATATAGAAGAAACTTCAAAATAAAACATAATTAATATCAACCCTATTCTTTACGAAAGGGGTTGTTATAAGAAAATAATTCAGTTACATTTTGGTTTCTCATTTAAAAAGTTTACTGTCAAGATAATCAAACAGTTTCGCTTAGTTTAATTGATTAATTATTCAAAAAGAAAACATTTATAAAAATTGCATTATTGAATTATTATTTATAAAAATTGCATTATAAAATTACATTAAAAATGTTATAAATTTTGGAATAAAAATGTATTTTCTAAAAGTATGAAGTTTAAAGAAAATTTGTATAGTAGAAATAAATCATATGCTGTTATGACAGGAATTTAGTTAATTTTGGGTTATCACAATGCACTTACCACACTATTGACTTCACTATTGCATATTACCAGTTTGAAAAAAAACCCTTTTCCATGATTTACTAATCCTCATATTAAACTTAATAATTCATGTCTGTAAAAGTATAAAAAAAATAAATTATCTTCAGTTTCATGAACATAAAATACATTGTTCATAATATGTTTTTGTGTTTCATGTTTTTCATAATTATAATAGCAAACCTTAATAACGAGTTGATTGCGTTTTTAAGATTCTCTTAAAAGTTACTATAAACCCTATGATAAAAAATTCCTTTTCGAAACTTAAAATATATTAGGTATTATGCTTGAAAAAATATCTTTGAATACTAAGAAATGAGCTTCTACTCCCACTATTATTTACTTACTAGAAACACAAAATAATGTTCCAGAATATACTGAAATATTTTCGTTACTTGTTTCAAGCAGCTGCGTTTGAAGTAACGCACTTATTTTACACAATACCTATCAATGAAGTGCATTAAATTTCAAAAACATCTTCTTAAATCTACATATTCAAAATCAATTTATTTGTTTTAAAAAGAATTTTGAACAAATTTATCCGTATAATTTACAATGAGCCACATTTTTTCTAAGTAAATTTGCTTAGTAATTTTTAAAAATATTTTTCATACAAATTCTACGAATTAGGCTTTTATTTTTATTTATTTATTTTTTGTACATGATATTTTTTGATTAGAGTAACATTAATTTTATTTGATCCAATTAAATTAGTTTCATATCACTAATAATTTAAAAATTAATGTAATAGCATTTAATTGATGAATATGACAAAAAAACGATTTAATGTTTTTACATTTCATTATCATTAGATTATCAAGTTATTTAAGTATAAAGAGTTACAGAATTAAAGGGGCCATTGTTGTTGTTGTTGCACCAGCATACTTCCCTGTACCTAGCCCTGAGATGGACTTCACCAGTTAGATAGAAGCAGCCGGATGGAATCTTCGTGATTTTGAAGCAGGGAGCAAGCAGAAGATTCCCAAGACTTGACCTGCCACCCCCAGATGCGTCACCTCATCTGGAGGACATTGCGGTCCGATTTAGTGTGCCCCGACCGCCTTTAGCGAAACAACGGAACCTTGGCTAGTCTGGGACTCAATCTCACTTCCTTCCGAAAGTGAGAATGACTCCCTCATTACCAGGCCCCGTGACCATAATTTTGGGATGGGATATAAAATTTTATAGGAAAACAATGGTACACACAAAGTTCATAGGATTATGAAATTACAAGAATATGTAGGATCACAAAGTTGCAAAAATACATGGAATTACACATTTACAGGAATACACAGAATTAGAAATGTATAGAAATACGAAGGATTACAATTAATGACTTTAAAATGAACAACGCACTAAAGAAATTAAATTGAAGAGGAGCTCACACATCTAGAACAGTCTATTGAAAAGAGTCCATTAAAACATGTTGAAGCTGCTATTTCTTTAGTAAAGTCTAAGCCCTTAGACTAAGTACTTAAGTCCAAGTACTTAGACTTGGGATATTAGCAGAAGAGGGTGAATGATGATTCTTCTTGAATCAAGTGAATAAGACTCTTGACTAATAAGAAAGTCCATTAGCTGGTTCGTCTAGAGGTCTTGTTAGAGAGTACAGCTCGTTTCCAGTTAATGACCCACTGCTTTGCAGGGAGTGATAAATGCCATGTGAAAGTGAGTGGGCAGATCCTGAGATAGTGTATTGGATCTCCCTCGTTACCACTGGTACAATTTAGGGTGTCCGTTAGACCCACCCTGTAGAAGTAAGTAGGGAATGGGGCATGGCCGGTCATGAAAAGGATTTCATTCCTGGTCCAATTTAAAGATTTGTTGGAAACTGTAGAGATAATTTCGTGGACAAGATGAAAAGTAGATAAATTGAACCAATCCTCTTGCCATTTTTCCTGGATCCAGTTGTGTAGGGTGTGCTTGATTTAGCAGCGTGGAACGGAGATGTCTACATGATGAAGAGAAGAAGAGGCGGCCGCTTTTGCCTTCATGTCAGCTGCCTCATTACCTTCTATTCTAACATGAGTTTGACCCATCCAAGTTGGATAAAAGGAAATTCCAGCAGGTGACTTTGAAATGATATGACGAGAGGCCTTGATGAAGAGGGATTGTAGCTTGATTTGAGAGCTGCCTGGCTGTCAGACCAAATAGTAGCAATGGTGTTCTCTAGTGTGACGAATTTAACTGCTTCACCTATGGCCAGAACCTCGGCTTCCAAGATTGAGTTTTCTCTCAGCTTTGTTCTCCAGATATGCGTCTTTACTGAATTTTTATAAGCTACAGAAGCTGAGCCAACCCCTCTTCCAACTTTGAACCATCTGTGAAAATTTGAAGGGATTCTGCAGGTGGCCATGACATCTGTGCTGTTTCTTTGACAGAGACTCTTTCACTCAGATTAAAGAGACCAGGGTGAAAAAAGTCAATGTTCATTTTATTTTCTGTATCTGAAGGTGATGGGAGCGGTAGATCGAGACACTGAATTTGGCCTCTGGTGAGTCGTATGTATTTTTACTCTGCTTCTATTATCAGGTGAAGGGGAGGAAGGCCAGTAATTACCTGGAGAGCGGAGGTGTGTGTTGAGTGGAAAGCTTCCGTGATACCAAGAAGAAACCTTCGTTGAATAGATAATAATTTTAAGGCCAATTTATTTATTAATGAGGCTTCCCAGATTGCTGCTCCGTGGCAAAGCATTCTCTCAGTGACGCTTTTGTACAGTAAAATCCTGTTTTTTTTTATACTGTAACCCTAGTAATTTCCAGCCAGTCTGCGTAGCTTTTCTTGAAGAAGTATAGCTTTGTTTCCTTGTATTATAATATGTTCTTTATAATTCAGCTTCTTGTCCAAGATGACTCCCAGGAGTTTGCCTTCTTCAATCTGTGGTCAACCCATAGAATTTGTGGACCACATTGGAGTTTAGCGACTAACATGAACTTGGTCTTATCAAGTGAGATATTCAAGTTGTTCTTAGCAGACCATGAATTGAAGTAAGTGAGAGCTAGTGAGGCTACTCTGCCCAGTTTCTTTTTACTACAAGTGCCTATAACAAAAGTAAAGTCATCTGCGAAGGCCTGCAAGTGGATATTGCTGCGCTGGTCGATTTTTTCCTATTGTGGTCCAGTCAATTTTCAAAGGAGTATCGGCTACAAGATTCCACAGTATCTGTTCACTGCAGGAACCTTGGGGACATCCCACTGTCTGTCTTAGAGTTGCAAGGTCTGCATTCGTAGGTAAAATAACAAGTCTGTCATTTAGATGGTTTATTAGGAGCCTAGTGATGTTAGATGGGCTACTGGTTTGACACAATTGTTTCTTTAGTTGAAGGTGATCAGTATTATCAAAGGCACCTTTGATATCTATAGTAATTACTGTTGTGTGGAGCTTATCATTTCTCCATTGTTCTGCATTTTGTAGGTAAGTAAAAGAAGGGCATCGTCTACAGATCGGCCTTGTTTGAAACCAAACTGGAAGTTACTGAGGATCTTGTTGGTTTCGAGATGGAAAGTGAAACGTTTCATCGTCAATTTTCCTGATGTCTTCCCAAGCTTGGGGAAGAGGGAAATTGGTCTGTAGGATTCAATGCTGGATTTGTCCCTACCTTCCTTATGGAACAGGATTATAAGACCAACTTTAAGGCAGTGAGGGAAGTAAGATAGCTCCAGGCATTTATTGAAGAAAGAGAGGAGAACATTTGGGAAAGACCTGTGGATAGTTTGAATAAAAATGTTATCTATTCCATCGTAACCAGGGACTTTGCCTTTTTTTAGTGAATTAATGGTCTGGAGAAAATTCTTCCCACTTCAAATCAATGCCAAAATTGAGGGAGTGGATCCTCTGGTGGTACCATCTATCGGAGGATTTAAAAATAACAAAGACGTACTTTCACTTTCGTGTGCTCTGATTAAACGAAAGATGCACCCTATTGACTTAAATTCGTAAAGCCAAGGCACAGTGATACTTATACTGTACTACTTTATCCTTATAAACATCTGGATATCTTCCAGATGTCCAGATGTTTATGATAGTACTTTATGATACTTGGCTTATCCAAGTATCATAAGTAACAAGAACAAAATTAAAATTAATTTATAGTTACTGGATATATATTTGATATCAGTATGCATTTGTGTGTTACGCAAATATTAAATTTGAGACTTATTAAATCGGTTGTTACATATGAAATGCTCAATTTTAAGGTATGATTTAAATCAAATTTCTTATAAAATAAATTTTATTAATCAAAATATAAATATTAACATCAAGACACTTTTGCCAACAAAAATCCTAAAGACTTTTGAGACAGTTTAAAAATATACCGTGGTTCTTGAAAATCTGAACTTATTTAATGCCATTCAAGTATACCTTGGATTTCTGAATAATTTCTACTGTAAGAAGTCTTCCAGATGTTTGGAAAGTGATAATCTTTGGTAGGTATGGTGGTTGGCCTAAAGTTTCATATTCCAACGCTGGTAACTTTTGACGAATGATTGCTGAAATATGCAGCTTAATGTTTTCATTTGGATTGGGGTCCTTCCTACTTTCTAATCCTGGCAGTTTTCAAGGAATTACTGATTTCATTACCAACAACTGTTTAAGGCTTGTTCCGTCTACATTTTTAAGAATCTTGTTACCAGAGGCAGACAGATAAGGAACAGAACAAGAATAGAATCGTACCAATGTTGAATGGTAAGTTCGTTTACTGATCTGTTCCCAAATACATAACTGATCTTTCGGGAAGCTGTTGAATTAATAGTATTCCTTTCTTATAGTGGCTGTTACAAGAAAGGAATACTGTTAAATAAGTATTTCTCATGTAAAAAACTTATTGTCAAGATTATCAAAAAGTTTTGTTTCGTTTAATTGATTAATCATGCGGAAAAAATATTCATACAATAGCTATTTTACTTAATTGATAATCTTTCCTTGCATACTGTTGAAAACCTAACAAAGTTGAAACAGATACTGTATTCATAAATATATATGGTGAAAATATATTGTAAGCATTAAATATATGATGAACAAATATCGTATATTTCTCTGTGTTTACAAATCAGAGATTTTGAATTATTTTTTGTTAATAAAAATTAAAAATGCGTCAAGTTCATTAATGTAATGTAACTAGTCGGGATTGAGGTATTCTTAATTTTAAGTTTTTAATAAGATCATCTATATTGAAAATCAATAAATTAATTTGTCGTAAACCTTCTTCTTACCAAACATGAAGGTATGAAATAAGAAACAATGTATTTTCTAAACTTCTTAGAAACTATTGATCTTTTCAATCAGATGATGCTTCATTATAGTTTACGTAACCCTTACAAAATTAGCTATCAGTACTTCTATATGAAAATACATGGATTCTCATTAATTTTTCAGGCATCTTTTGAAGTGTAATCAGTATCAGGCTATTATTATTTTTGCTTTAAATTAGTGAAAGACTGTGAAAAAAACTAGCATTATAAACAGTTTGAAAAACCTGGAATAATAAATTCAAGGGTAAGTATATAACGTTTGTTCTTGTGTAAATTGTATGTGTAATTAAATATTTACATTTTATTAAATTCATGTAGATATAAATTTCTTTAATTTGGCTTTTAAAAGATGAAAACTCAAATCTCATTTTTATTTTAATTTGAAACTGATGAAATATGTGTTAATTTATTTTTAAATGTTAAAAAAGGAAAGATTTTTTAATTTCTTACTTCAAATACAAGCATTTAATAACTTTAATTAAAAAATCATTGAGTGGAAGTGTTGTAAAATTTATTTTGTTATATATTTATTAAATGATGGTAACTAAATATTAGATATTGTTTTGAATCAGATTAATAATTGTTTAATCACGTAATATACATTTATTATTGAAATATTATATGCATAACATGTAAACATTAGGTTTAGATAGAATCTGAATGTCTTTAATTTATAATACTTTACTCAATGCGTCTTACATTCGAATGTAGAAAGAAAAAATTTAAACATAAACAATATATTCTCATAGTCGTTTATTCCTTTATTACCATCGTTTTAATCGTAATTACAAAATGTATTCGTAACTAAAAAATTATTCGTAAATAAAAAAAAATATTAAATTAATCGTCACTTTTTAAAAAACAATGCTGTATCTGAAAAAATTAATTTCATTTGACAACAAATTTTTTCTGAAACTAATGTATACAAACACCACTTGAACTTTTCAGGTAAAGAAAAGAATACAATTAGACTGAAAAAACAGAAGCCGTTTTTTAACTTTAAAAGAATTTCATTCTTGTGACAAAAAATGAGCTTATCACAAAAAAATGAATTTTTTTCATAAAAAAGATTTTTTCAATACCAATATATACACTCGCGTTCATAAATTAAGGATAATGCATGTTCAGACAAATAAAGAGACAATAGCAAAGCAAATATGACTTATTTGTAAAGTCTATTTATTAAACAAAATGTAAAGGGCAAAAAGATGCCATATGTTTGGCATCATTAATAAAAATTGCGATTTTTTCTCCATCGAGCAAATTTCAAAAAAGAACCTATTTACAAAAACCAATATAACATGGTTTGTATAATGGTTAATGCATAGTATATCCCCCAGACAATGCAATACAGGCCGTACAATGCCTAGGCATGCTGAGTACCAAATTATCGATCTGATCTTGGGGAATGTTACACCACACATCACGCAATGCTCTCCGAAGTACCGGTATACATGTGGGAGTGGGTTGACGGGCTGCAGTTGGTTGGCTAAGCATGTCCCACACATGCTCTATTGGAGTATTGCAGCCCGTCATGCTCTATTGCTCCACACATGCTATTAAGCATACTGGACAATCCATACTGATGATAACCTCCGATTGATGGCATTCGTCTACAATGCTTGCACGGTGAGGACAGGTGTTGTCATCCAGAAACAGAAATTCTGCACCCATGGAGCCTCCCCCAAAAAACGCACATGTTATCCTAGAATGACATTCCGATAGATGTGGGCAGTCACAGTTACATTCTTAAAATGTAGGTTAATTCTGGAACCCAGAATGATTCCTCCCCAAACGAGCAATCCTTCACCAACGTAACGGTGTCGTTCAATGGTGTTCTATTGGTTGTAACGGGTACCCGGAACTCTCCACATGAAATTCCAGCGAGAATCAGACTTAATGCAAAACCTGCACTCATCGTAAAACATCACACTGGACCACTGTTGCAGTGTCTACAATACTACTCTCTACTCCAGGCTAACCGCAGACAACAGTGAGTTGCGGTAAGTGGAACACATCTGACAGACCTACGAGCTTATAGACCACTGTGCCCTAAGAGGCTGTACACGCTCTGATTTGAAACTGTAGTACCGGTAGCTGAAGAAAGCTGACGAGACATATCTGGTTCTGTGCTTCGCCTGTTTCTTTTGACAGTAACTACTAAATACTGGTCCTCATTCAGCGTTGTAACTCAGGGGCGACCTGTGCTGTAACGTCTACTCACATTACCATCATCTTGGAAACATTGCCAAAGCCTGGAGATGACACTCTGGATGATTCCAAGTTCCTCGGATACTTCCAGATGGGTACATCCACATTCCATCTGGCCGATAATTCTACCGCATAAAACATCATCTAAATGTTTCCTTTGTGCCATAACTATACGGTTATGGGACTGAAAGGCTTCTATAGCGCTTATGAATAATTTTACTTCTTTGTAACCATTCCTTACATACTCCTCTCTTTCATTCTAGTCATTATGAAGTGCGATAGGCTCCATCTGGTGGTTTCTTGTTATTTGCATATTATTCTTCAAGATTGTGAGATAATTCTACATGTGAACTTTTTATTTTAGAGATAAATTTCTGTGTGATTCTGAGTTATTCTTAATTTATCGACATGAGCGTAAAGAAAATATTTATGAGAATTGTTTTTTTATTGATGTATTTACTATATTTACAATATATTTAACAAATATTAGCAGTATATTCATCTCACAAAACTGAAGTAATATTTAATGCAATGACATAACAATCAAATACAAACAGAACTAGCAAAATTTTGTGTAAATATTTGTATGCAAATTGAAGAAACATTTTTTAGTTTTTAATATATACTTTCTTTAAATATACTTAGTGATTACCATAAGAAAAGATTTCAATATCTTTCTTAAAAGCTTCAGTTAATAAAAATCCACTGTAAATATACGAGAAATTGTGCTTTTAATAATTGAAATTTTAAATACATACAATACCAACTCCAAAAAACTAAAAATATTACCACAAATATTTTCATTAATATATTTTTTTCATGAAAAATTTTTATAACAATTTCAAATATCTGTTTACAGCTTATAATATTCTGAAATAAAGGTAAAATTTTTGATAAATTCATTCGGGGAGAGAAATATTGTAATTCAATAATAATCCGAATAAGTATCAAGTGAAATTAAGCGTATTTGGTTCCTACAATTATACGCTCCTCACAAAAGATGTAAGAATGCAATATTTTGTTAACATAAGCATAAATCATAAAAAATGTCTAATAAATTAGAGGCAATATCTAATCATAGCAAATTTAAATATAATTTTATTATATAATTAATTTATAAAAGTACTTTGTTTTTAATGTAAGAATATTTTTATAAAGTGTATCTCTTGTGTGTTTACAGTAACTATTTAAACCAGTGTCTTAAAATAAATATAATATTCACACAAATTCTTACTTAAATACGAAATTTATTCATGCATAAAGCAACGATCACTTGTAATAATATAATTTTTAAATGATTATCGTAAAATGATTTATCATACTATTTATATTAAAAATCAGAATAACAAAAAGGTTTACGACCACTCACTTGTATCATACTTATTTTCAAATCACTAAATATTGTTATATTTTACTGTGACAAGTAAAACAAAATTAATACAAATTAAAATGTATTGAATGCATTATTTAAATTTTACATAAAAAAGGGCAGAAAATTCTTCTTCGATATAAGTTGTAACAAACATCATTACATTTTGTCGCATTTCATAACGTCTTCAAAGTTAATTAACAACCATATGGAAAAAATAAGTTCAGTAATTAAAATCAATTTGTTGAAAGCTATATAAATGTATTTTGAAGCTAAGAGTAATTTTTTTACAGAAATTTCATTTTATTTGCTATGCTCTAAAATACAGAATACATTCATGAATGTGATGTTTTCAAAATATGTATTCAATCTATATTTTTATATATAAATCACGATATAATTACACTATAAGTTAAAACCATACAAACTATCTTCTTTTTATTTCCTTGACATAGAAAAAGCAATCACTGAGCTATTATGAGGAATATATATCTATCTACATCTATCTACCTATATATATATATATATATATATATATATATATATATATATATATATATATATATATATATATATATATATATATATATATATATATATATATATATATATATATATATATATATATATAAATGTAAGAGAATATGATATCATTTGCTTACATAATTAAACATAATAAAATTGGCTTCTTATGAAACTAAATACATCGTAGTTTATTTTATGATTATTTGTAACAAGAATTCGATTAATCGATGAAGTTCCATTAATTGTTTTAAAGAATTAAATGCTATTATTTTTTTATAAATAATTCCATCTTGGAAAAGAATCTAATACTTTTATAAAATCACTAATGATTGAAATCAATAATAAACATTGAAGAGGTTCCAAATTCGTAAATGAGAAGCTGGAGTTTATAATTGAGTTACTTTATCTTTTACTCAGTATATGAAATTAGTAATTTTACCCACCAAATACCATTGATTTTAAAATATTAATGCTCATGTGAAACAGAAAAATAAACATAGGTGAAACATAATGACAATTTTTATGAATCATTAAATGAAGTAATTTATTTTATTAACAGAATTACTAATGAATTAAGAGCTTTTGAGAATATAAACTTAATGAGAAATCTTCATAAAATTCAAACTGCTTCAGCTTATGCTTAAGTTTCCTTTTACTTGCGCTTTCTAAATGAGTGAAAAATTGATATGGCAATATTTTATACTGATGAATGTACTATTAAATACATTTTCTGAGCTCATTATATTTTATTAGATATCTTTAAAGGACATCGACATCCTTGACATTTTATTTTCTATTAAGAAAATTACTGTTCATCCCTACAGTCTGATTAAATTCTGAGAAGTAATAAAAACAGAATAAGATTCTTACGTTATAAAAAAATGAATGTACTCGATCAAAGTGGAAATTCTAAAAACTCTTAACATATTCTTATGGAAAATAGTTTCCATTCTTTCACTTCATATTTCAAGCAAATAATTTGTATTCATTAAACAAAAATAAAATAATATGCTATTGTTCAAAAAATAGCTCAATTATTTTGTGTGAAGACACAAATATAATTTGTTAACAGCAAAAATTAATTCTAAAGTGCTTTATCATTCATTATTTAAAATGTTTATATTTACTCACATATTTAAGTTTACAGAATTTAGAATGTATACAGAAATTTAAAGATATAAGAAAATAATTTATAAAAGATTAAGTTTTCTATTAAAATTTAAATTTTTCCGGATTGAATTTTTGAAATTTAATAATAACGAAAACTATAGGACAGTAATTATTGCAACTTTTTATAACATATCTTTATAAATATAAAATACTTATATCGCTATGTATATATATATATATATATATATATATATATATATATATATATATATATATATATATATATATATATATATACATGAAAACAAGCAAAATTTAATTTAATTAGCTCTATTTGAAATTCTTAAAATTTATATTAAATTATAATAATAAGTATTTTGTTGAATTGGAATACAAATTATTCATCATGCAACAAAAAATGTTACCAGAATTTAAGTTTTTTTTATAATTTTGCTCTCTTATCTTCTATTCTTGAAAATAAAAACATTTTTTTGAAAACTCTTGCTTAAAATTAAAATTTTTGTTATATCATAGAAAACGTTTCCCATTTAGAAAAAGCTTCTATAATCACTAAAATGTTCCAAAACTTCAAAAAATGAAGTTGGAAATAAAAATCACTGAAAAATATTTACAGATAAGAGTGAAGCTATTTACAAAGATTTTTAAAAATAAAACACTGACATCCTCAGAATAACTATATAGAATTCCAACGGAATGTAGCCAATAGGGCATGAAATCATAACATAAATTATCTCTTTCGACTAACTTGTGTTTCAGGTGGTTTGGCTTTCATCATCAAAAATGCAATTTCTTACCGATCTTTAGTGTTCTTATAGGTACTAGCGTAAAAGCAGTGATCACAAAGGAAAGGAATTTAATTAAAAAGGAAGCTTTATTTGAGCTTTATTTTGACGATTTTAGGAAATATTAGGAATGTGAATATATGTATTAATTTAAGAGAAAATAAAACATAAAATGCAAATAAATAATACTCGTATGTGCGTGTGTTAAAATTATTTTTTACAAAACATTTCTGAAAATATTTTATAATGTCTAAATCATTTTGAAAAGTATTATTTTACTTTAAAATATGAATTAAGAAAATATTTGCGTTTTCATTAATTTACTGTTTTGGAATTTTTTTTAACTTAAGCTGACATTCATAGCAACATATTTTAGTTGAAAATAAAGAAATTTTTAGGTTTTATTACCATGCTACATATTTTCTAAATTCAAAATATACTAAGCACGTAAATAATAGTTCATGGCGGTTTCTATGAATTACCATGAAAACTGTATTAATTATCTTAATCCTCTATTTCCTTGCATTATTTAGTTTTGCCATTGTGTAATTATATACTGCAATCGAGGGAATAAAATCTACATTTTAAAGTTGATTTCAAATTACATCCAGATACTTATCGAAGTCGGCAGCGTTAGAAACAAAGACAGAGCATTAAACATTCAGCTCAAACATTTGCCCGCATCAACTTTGAACTAAATTTGATTTAGTTTTGATAACTTCTTGTAAAATAATTATACACATTTCTATAATCAGAATCATGATTTTTTCATATATTGGTTAATACAGATGACGTAAAAAGATTTTAGTCAACAATTAAATTTCTCAATTTCTCAATTTATTCGATTTCATACCTATAAATATAACAATAATTTTTGTGCTCTTAATCCAAATAAAAAAAGTTTAATAAAATTAAAGGTATTCAAAGAATAACAATTTATCTCAATTCACATGTTTTTTGCAACGTAAACCACTTTGTAGGAAACTTTAATTAATTGTTAAAAAATTTTGTTGAAAATGTTTGCCCTGTTAGGGCTTGAATCATAATAGGCTACAATTTTACTTATTCCTTAAATATGTGTTAAGATAGAAGTCCCTTTTAAAACTGGATAAAATTGAATAAAATATTTAAATAATCGAAATTGTTTTCTAACTTTCAAAATGCGCTTTTTCTGTAATATTTTTACAGTGTATATTTTTGCCGAAAATACAATTATATAAAGTATAACTTTCTTTTTATTTTTGTTATTATTGCAACGTAGAAAGTGAACTGGTCAGGCTCAGTGATAGCATCTTTGGCTCGGAACCGAGAGGTCGTTGATTCGAGTCCAATTGATTCAAGTAATTTATTTAAAGCGCAGGTTGCAACAAAAAATTTATGTTAAATTATTAGTTGGTTGTTTTCATGTTCTGGAAGATTCCAGGACTTTCTTTAGTTATTCCAGAAGGTATTTCTAGAATGTTTAATTTGCGCGCGCGTGTATAAAAGCAAGCTCTTTTCCTCTCAGTCTGTTGTTGTTCTACTAGAAAGTTACGCTTAATGAACTTGTATTTACCCATCTGCCTATTCATTGTGTTTCACGTGACGTTATCAATAAAAGTAAATAAAATGGAAATTATATAATATTTTTATATCTATCTTATGTCTATGGCCACAAATTTTGATGCAAATTTAAAATTTTATTCTGTTATGTTCGTAAATAATAATAAATCGAACTGTAGTTGTTACTTATATCCCCAACCAGGTACAAAAATTCCCGAGGCACAAGTTCCGTGTAGATTTTACTCGCTCAGCCCACAGCTGCCTCCAAGTAATAAAATAAGCAGGTTTGGCAAAGAGGGAACAGGAACAAGGAGGAAAAATTCTCTCCCCATTAAGGAACCTTAAGCTTTTTAAGTGGCCACATTTGAATCTTGCCATGGCCGATTGAAATAGGCGGGGGCAACTACAAGGTAGGGACAGACCCTGACTGTTTGCGGCTTATCAGTAATGTACCAAAGAAAGACGAAAAGCAGTGAGCAGTTTTTGATTGCTTAAGGAGTGGATTTCCAAGTAAGTTAATTTGAACTAATCAGTGAAGATTACACCAATATTTAGCAAGTGTATACGTTGTTTCACTTCCATTCACTCCATCATGTGATGGAATCCATTACAGGCATATAGATTTTTTCCAATTAATCTCACAGAGGAGCCGTAGAATAACTTAATCTGGGACATCATATATTTTAGACCACTTTCTGAAGTACTGAATAGTACTTTTGCAATCAGTCAGAATCCAAATACTAATTTTGTCAGTGGTTAGGGTAGAATCAAAAGCTTTGTTATCAAATCTATAAGCAGAGCAGTAATCAGGATTTCTGGTGTTGAATCTATTTTCTTCCTCATTATTTCCCACGATATTGCTAACGCGAATAAACAACTCTTGACTCAAAATCAAAAGCTTTGTTATCAAATCTATAAGCAGAGCAGTAATCAGGATTTCTGATGTTGAATCTATTTTCTTCCTCATTATTTTCCACGATATTGCTAACGCGAATAAACAACTCCTGACTCTATTGGCAGCAAATTTGCTGCCATCTTAGTAGATGACCAAGGACTCATAAATTAAACTTCTCTGATACAAAAAATTGTTATTTTACTCACAATTATCTTTGCTTTTTAAAGTATCTCACATAGGACGTCCTATTTCTAAGAGTAGAGTATTTTTCTTGCTTTAAATAATACTGAAAACATTTTATGTAAATTATTTAAATTTCTCGTAAACTTTTACCTTTTCTATTTTGACTTACAAGCATTTTATTTTCCTACTTCTGTTTAATAAAACTTTAAATTTAATAGAAAGATAATAAAAAATAACGCTTAGTTTACACCTTTTTATTTTTACTATCAATATGGTTCACTAATTTCACGGATTACATGAATCAAATATTAACTCCAAGCATTAAATATACAATGTTCTTTAAGCATATCAGCATACATTTTTGAAGTTTATTTATTGTAAGATTTTACAACCATTTTCTAAATTTAGCAAAAATGTTTGTATAATGAAACATTTTGGAAATATATGCTTCAAACGTGTTCTCTGAAATGGTTGTACTTTGGCATAAAATGAAAAAAATTGCATAAAAATGAGTTTAAATAGTTAAAGTGCATTTAAAAAGATAAAGATAATATGTATAAAAAGATAAAGATAATAGAGATATATTTTGGTAAAAATAAAATAATGATGTAAACTATTAATTTTGACCCAAAAATAACCAAATATTATATATATATATATATATATATATATATATATATATATATATATATATATATATATATATATATATATATATATATATATATATATATATATATATATATATATATATATATATATATATATATATATATATATATATATATATATATATATATAATCACAAACAAAAAATAATTTATAAATTACTGAAGCTAACCTAATACTAATTAAAAAATATATTTTACTCAGTATAATAAGAACCTATAATAATCTTTTATACGGTTACATGTATATTTGATTTAATAATTAAATGCTCATTGAAATAAATGAAATTAAAATAATACAAATGAGTTTTGCATAGTGGAAATTTGAAATGAAAAGAAATAATACAATTACTAGATAGACATCCATTACATAAAATTTAATAATAATAAAAAAAGTTAAATTAAATAAATTTTTCTTTATAGCTTATTTACTTATAAATTTTATTGTTATCTATTTTGTGCTCATTTAATTCTTTAAATCACACCTTTGTGTCTAATACGACAGTCAGGATTTTATGCTTTTAACATATTTATTACATGCATATTACAACTTAACATCATTATGCAATAAGTATTTCACACGTGCTTCCTAAATATTCAGATATTTCTTCCGCTAATTGAAATTTCTATGTATACCTTTTTCTCACATTTCACCTTTAAACATGAATGAAGAATGATTGCTAAGTGATATTTACTGAGAAAGAAGATATTGCCAGAAGCAATTATATACTGCTTGTTAGAAGAAGACCAATAATAATCATACTCTTCAAGAGGAATGATAATGGGAAAAGGAATAAGCGCTCTTTCTCTTCCAATTAATGTAACAGCGAGTTGATCTACTCTTTCTTTATAAAAACCTTGATGTTATATCTTCCTTATATTTCGATAATAATAATAGAATTATATCAATTTTTCTATCATATAAGTTTCTAATAATAAAAAAGAATAGAATATTTGTTTTTACTTTCATGTCTGAGAAGGAAAAAAAAAGAGAATTTCATGAAGTATTATTGAAATAAGTATATAAATAATAGTAAACTTCAAATGTACCTAAAAATATATAAATGTAAATGTACTCATTTCTGTCAAATTTTTATGTTTACATTTTCTCTGATAAGCTATATTTACTTTTCTTAAGTAATTCTTGAAATAATTTTAAGCTTTTTACTTCATTTTGCTAAAGAAAACATTTTTAAAGTCCACTGCTTTGAAATAGTTATTCATAAGAGTGAAAGTCATTTAAAACATACAAATAATGATAAAACAATAACGATAACTTAAAAACTAAATGAGGTTTTTTTTGCGGTATGCTGAAATAATTGATGATAAAATATGAGATGTGAGAAGTGTAAATATTCAAAAAATAAAAACAATAAAAAACTGTAGACGTACTATTGATTATCATAACACTAAGGTAATTTTATTTGTCAATAATAGTAAAACTATTACTAGTCAACATTAAACACTTTTCCTACTAAAATATTAAAAACAATATAATCTAAAATATAATAACATATTGAAATATTCAAAATTATAAAAAAGATCATTTATAGTTTTTAGAAAGCATACAAATTAAAATAAAATATATGTAGTGAAGATAAATACCTTTCGCTAATTAATTTGTAAATCATTAATTATTTCACCTCTACCAGAAGTTTATTTAAAACTATTATTTGAATCAAAGTCAACTTTAAAAGTTCTCCTAACAAACACCATCGTTAACTTTTATATTAATGTTAAATAAAGTTGCGCAATATGCAAAAATAATACACTGTAATACGTTTTATGTTATTAAGATAAAGCATCATTTTTAATCTGAATTTTGTCTACAAGGACTTGTAGCTCAGAAATATAGGATATTTATCTATTATCAGGTTAGGAAAAAAACTTCTATCCCTCTTACATTTACTTGTTATTGCCTAATAAAATTAAAGCTACACCCTAAATTATTTGACTGTTGATTGATTTATTATTCAACGTGTATTATTTAAGTAATTAGTTGAAGAAATATCACTTCTTTTCTGTAATATATTTCAATTTAGGGCCTGATAAATTAATTAATTAGGGCCTGATAAATTAAATATTTTTCAAATTTACTTTAAAATAATTTCTAAAATTCTTAAAATAAATTATTAATGTACTTAAGAAAATACTTAGTCATTATATAATTCTAATATTTTTTGCAAATTTTGGAAAATTGATTTCAATAAATAAATATATATTCAATTTGTAGATGTCTTGCATAAAATCAATAAACTTTAAAAAATTTTGACTTTATATCCTATATCAAAAATTTATCAAGATACTTCTCCTTGTTATTTTATAGTACTAACTAATATTATTATGAAGAAACCAGACTATAAAATTTGCATAAAAGTGGATAATAAAATTTATATCCATAAAATTTTACTATCAACTTTTATGCAACCAGTAAATAAATTTTGATAGTAAGTTTCGTGGAAATAAAAATGTACACATTTTAAGCACATAAAAATTAAATTTTCTTAAATTGAAAGTTCATAAAATTAAAAAAATTAATACCTTTATGATAAAATCAATATGAACTTAATAAAACTTAATATTTATTGACAAAACTTAAATATGTAATTTTCAATTATCAATTGTCGCCGACTGATAACGGAGAGGTTAGCGTTCCTAAATTCGAAGAAGTAGGTTCCGGGTCCAAATTTTGGTTTGGGCATGGATGTTCCTTTCTCTCTCCATGTTTGTCTCCATGTTTGTCTTTTTTTTATCCCTTTAATTTCAGGGGAAAAGATGGCACACCCTTTGAATGTCCTTCGGTATAAGATGACATCACCTTCGCCCATTATAGCGCTGAATAGCTATATCCTAAGGAAAACCGGGTATTAAAAAAAAAAAAAAAAAAAAAAAAAAAAAAAATTGGTTTCTGCTGCGAATGTAATTTCCTTTTTTCCAATTTGTCGCTAGTCTTAAATAAACTAAAACGCAAAAATAGAGTCTTGATTTCATTATTTAATAACTTCGTAACAAAATTAGATTTTCCAATTTAACTTTCAAATATTCTGTATCTCATTTGATTTGATTTGATTTACATTTGAGCTAATCTATGCAAGATACACATTTGATTGTGCAAAATATGGTTTATGTATTAATTTGTAAAAATTCATGTTTTTATGCGTTCAAAAATTTCAGTTAGTAGAGTTTTTTTTTGGCAGTTCTTTGGTTTTTGTTTATTTTAGTATTACAAATACAAAAAACAATTAATGTAAGTTATGCTTCAGATTTGATTGTATGAATTTAAAGATTGTCCTTTTAGCTTTTATCCAGATTGTAACTTTAAATATATTTTGTTAGTAATCACTTTTATGAGAATAATAAGACTTTAAACCAAAATTTTACAAACTCAGAAGGGAACATTTCATTCTTTGTAGTTTTTATTTCAAAATGCTGTAAAGGAAAAAAGATTTAATGACGTTTTTATAACGAAAAACACATAATGCTAAAAAATACGAGATCCTCTAAATCTAAGTGCATGTTTCTTCTCCTTAGAATCTAAACTAATGAACCATACAGAAAGTCAGGAGTCACTTATAAATTCATTAAACAAAGTGTGTAAAAGTATTCAAATGAAGCTCTTAGATGTGGGTGTATTTTGTTAGTAGGAGGAGAACAAATCAGTACTTTTTAAAGAAAGTATTCTATAACTTCATTTACAATCGCATCATTAGCTTTTATGGCTTAATTTAAGCAACTATCTTCCAATGAATTTATTTCTGGTAAATATAGACAATTTAAAAAAAATTAAAATTATTTTTTTTTAATTTTTTAATCTTAATGACCTATTATTTTTTCTTAACTAGGAATACATCATTTTTATTTAATATGATTTAAGAAACATTTTGTCAAATTTCATGAACAAAATGCAAAGTATTGTTTCCAAATTTGTGATCTAGTTGCAAATGTATTTTGTTTTCGAATTATACAAAACTAGGTCTTGATAACAGCAATTATAACAAATAAATAATGGAAACTCCTCATTGCAATTTTGATATATTAAGTAAAGAAGACATAATAAAAGCTCATTAACAAAGCTTCAGAAATATGACGAATATTTATATACAGACGGCATAATAGTTTTACATATAATTTAGGAGACTTTTTTAAGCAATATTATATTTTAGTACATTTAGGCAACTGTTACCACTGTAGAAAAACTTTTTTAGAAAAAAATGTCATTTAATAACTAAGAAATGCATTAAATATTTATGGAAATTTCTACATGTAATAGTATATCAAACTTTTTGAATATGAAATTAAAAAGCTAGTTAAAGTTACAGATTTATTTATTGGAAAAATTCATTATCAACTTAAAAGTATATAAGGCCCTACAAAAGCAGAATTTGAAGAAAATCTTTTTTAGGGCATAAAATAAATTACAGTATGAGTGAAATGCATATGAATCAATTAAACTTCACGGTGTTAGTTTTTATTAATTTCAAATATATGCGAAGCATTTTTAAAATTTCATTCATTTTTTTAAATTTATTTCATAAATGAATACCCAAGAGTATTGCAGTAGGACAAAGAAAAAATTAGATACCGAATTATATTATGGGACGCAACTATATAACAAGTTTTAAAAGGAAATTTGAGCCAAAATTAAATTAAATTCATAATTTTAACATTTCTTAGATATAAAATATGATCTGTCTTCACTGCAATTTATTACTTTTATTGAAATATTTTTTCGTCATGAGACAAAATAATAAGTTTCATAGATTTTCTGTAATATCTCAAAAACATATTATTCACATATTTCATTTTGTTAATATTATTCACTTCTAAATATAATGCTCACGATTGTTTCTGGTTAATTTAATGGTGACTTCTTTATCCTAAGACTAATTTATTCAAATTTAATATGCTTTTTTCTTATTTTCCCACAATCATTTTGAAAGCAATGATGCCTTGGTTGGTTAGGGCATCGTTCTCATTATTGAAAGGTAGTTAATTTGAGTTCCGGCCGACAAGGTCCATCGTGTTTGCTAATAGTGTCTAGGTACAGTGAAGCATGCTGGTGCAACAACACAACCAAAGCTCCTCACCTGATATAATAACCTAAAGGGACTAATTGTAGATACACATTCATCTCAATAATCTGACTTTTCTGGTAAACAGAAAGCAAAGAATCTATCTTTTTATTTTTAACTCATAACAGGATATATGTTTTATTAAAAAAATTATTGTATATAATAATTAATTATAAAATGGGTTTATGGCAAATGAATACATAGCTAAGTGCTCTTACTTATATCTTCATCAAAATCTTCATCCTTTATCTAATACCTTTCGCCAGAGATCGAGCATTTGACGAAATCCCGCAATGTAAAATCATTCTCTTTTTGCTACCATAAAGCCAAGAATCTATGTTCATATTTTGTAGACAGAAAATTAAGAATTGCACATCGATAGAAACAAAAGGTTGTCCGAAGAAATTATACGTAGGGCATTTCAAAACTTCTCATTTAAGCATTGGTAATGTATCTTTACCCAGTTTTGGAATTTAAGTCACGAAACAATTTTTCATAATAAAAATCTTTGTCAATGAATAGATGTTTTATAATAATTTCATAATTCAGTAGCAGCAATTGTTGCTGACAGTATTCATTAGTTATATTTACGGTTGGCTTCAGCTATTAAAAATAAAGATTCTATTTTAAATCTTACTAGCCTCTTTGAATTTTTTGTTGTGAATGGCATGTTTTGTCAGATCTCATCTAACATTTTAATTAATCTCTCTACTTATAAGAACATATTTTTTCTTCCTTGCTACAAATCTCGGAGAAAATAAATTTTTTGTGTTAACTTTTACAAATTTTATGCTTTTCAAAACACATTCGTTCTTTTTTTTTTGTGGTTACTGAAGCTGACTCTTGTCTTACTACCTTCTGAGCCATTCAATTCGAAATCTTTTTCGTGATATTCTTAATTGATTATTATTTTTATGGAATTATCATGCATCTTACTCTCACAGTTCTTGCACATCTTCATATCAAATCATCGGTAAGCTATGCTCTTGAAATACCAAGTTTTCTAATCAAATTTCACTACAATAATACAAATTCTCGATGAATAACACTCTCAATCAATAACATAAACTTGATTGATTCATATGCCTTTGCTGCACTTTTTTCTTAATAAAATTCAAAATGAATGCAATGATGAATAAATGACTTAATGCAGGGCATGTGTTACACTTTCAAATATGTTTCCATCAATAAATCAATCCTATCAATCAAAATTGCGTTATTCATATGGAAGTCATATTTTGCTGTCGTCGTTACACAAAAACTGTTTTGCATATTCGTACTCCACTCTTTAGTATTAAGACTATTTAAAGTATATTATAAAGTGAATTGCAAATATTAATTATAAGAATATCGTTTACATAAGAAATATAAACTAAGAAAGCAATATTATTTTTTAAGTTTAAAGGCAAATGAAAATTATCAAAGTATTGCTTAAAAGTATCGCTTCAAAATTCAATTGTAAAATTGTAAAAAGCATACCAAGATAATCCTGGTAGACCCAAATTAAATTCTTCAGTGTAAATCAGCACTTATACTTATTTCAAGAATTGTCTGCCCCGCTCAGCTGAAGGAACACAAAATTCTTTCTTTCATTAAACAAATAATGTGGAAAAGAACTTTTCTTAAATAATTTTGTTTTTAATTCCAATGGCGTTACAATACTTAATGAAAAAAGTTGTATTTTATTAAGTAATTAAATTCCAAAGAATAATTTTCGTAAATGTTTTGAATTTTCATAGAAATTCTAACCATTTGTGATCATTAAATTAAAACCATTTAAAATAAATCTTCTTTCAAACTGATAGTTAAATGGAAAACAAAGCACATGTTCCATCACTGTTTGATACAATTCTGCACACATATCTTGACACTTGTTTCACGGAGCCGAGTATCGGACACGAAATCAGAAATCAATACCTTCTCTGCAGTTGGATGTTCATTAAGGAATCCAGATCACTAAATTGCGTCAATAAACTTCGCTATTAAACCTTTGGATAACAGAATAAATAAATCGATTTTATTTTGCTTTTCGTCAAAAATCTAAAGATACAATTAAATATCTTTGTATACTGTTTCTCGTTTAAGAATATAAATATAACTAAACCGATATCTGAAATTCCATAGCATTAAATTAATTAAAAAATCAAATATTTTCATCAACTTTTTCTTTAAAAGTAAAATAATACTCTTCAAAATTATTTAGTCATTCTAAGATATTTTTAAAAATGTTTTGTGAAAAATTATGTGTGTTTATTTGTGAGGATGTGATCGTGTGTTGAAAATGTACACACTTTCATTATTTTTGTACTTATATTAAAATTTGTTATTGCTTATTATTGTCATCTAATTATTTGGAAACATGTAAAATTTAGGGGTATGTTATGAATAATTTTTTAAATACTAGAATGTTTTAACTCAATATAATTTTTAACTCGATAAAACATCTACATATAAAAACTAAATAAATCAGTTAACTATTAATAAAAACTCAAAATATTATTTTGATTAATATTTCACTAATTTTGAAAAGTATTTTTTATAATAACAGCAATTTCATATATATTTCACTTTTATATAATCTGTCTGACATGTTAAAATATGAGGAAGGTTTTATCTTATTATTATAGCGACACATGATTATGTGTTTAATCATTTTTTCCCTAATTTAATATTTTGCTTCATTATTTAAATAGCATGTTAAAAAGGGATTAACTTTCCCTACAGTTTTGTTGAATATAGGAATCTTTAAAAAATTTTAAAATTTAAATTGTACTAGGATAAAATAAAAAAGATAATTTTAAAGCCTTCTATTATAGTGTCTACGATCTTGTCTAATAGTGCCAAATATAATCTAATATCATTTATTTTTATAAGAATATGCTTTTTATCATTTTAAGAAGAACAAATAAGATGTATCCTGTCATTGTGAGAAAAGCTATATATACAATAATTATTAATTTCTATTACAGGGTTGAAAAACAGTATTTCATGCAATATTTTAGAGCAGAGGATATAAGTATCTTTTTATTAAAACTTGAGTGGAAATCATAATTTTAATTTTAATACTATTATTATGATCAATGAAATCCATGAATAGAAATTCATTAAAATATCTTTAATTATTTTAAGATTTTAAAATGTCAAAACTATAACCCAATATAAAGAGATTAACTGCACTTCAATAAAATATTATAGTTTGGAAAGTAATTTTTCCATAATTTAAAAATTTGATAAGTATGGAATTTGTGAAATTTTATAATTTTTTATTAGTTTTTCAAATTATAGAATCTGTATTTGAATATAGCGGATTTAAGAATTCTGTTTTTCAGATCTCATAAATTACAATAACTTTTCAATGATATCAACTTTTGTTACAATACATGAATATTTTTCATTATATTCGTTGTAATAAAATAATTAATATTAAAAAATACTTTTGTAGAAATCAGTAGGTTAGTTGAGATGTAAGCATCAAAAGTTTTTCTCACAATTATTTTTCATAATACTGATATTTTATTATCTTTTACTACTTGTTATGAAATCTAAGTGTTCATAAACTAGCAAGACCTGGTTCTCATTTGAAAAAATATCTTAATTGGTACAATGGTTACAGTAATCATCGTCTTACGAAATTAAAAGCATTTTTCAACCATTATACTCAATAAAAGAGTATAATGGTTGAAAAGAGTTTACCAGAAAGGTATATTATCCTTTCTGGTAACCTATGTTTACCAGCTTTTATGGGTCATACCTTCTTGTGAAGTATGTGTACAAAGCTTTAAAAAAATTACCATTTTAATAGATAAAAGTATTGAAAATTTTCTTAGCTTTGTGTAAAATCGGTTTCTCACCACGAAATGGGGCTTCAATTACAGATCAGCTAATAAAAAAATCGAGCTAAATGCGAACGCTTAAATCTTTATTTTATTCCAAGAGTTAAAATAGAGACTTTCTTTCACGTTCCAAAGAATTTCTTATTGGCGGGATATTGAGTTAAACGTACACAAATATACTGCATTAGGCAAAGAATATTCTAAATATTTAAAAAATACTAAAAATAATCAATTTTTTTTAAAAGAATTGTGGTAATGTAGAAAAAAGAGAATTTGGTGTAATATATAAATATATATTGAATTTTTGTGTTACACAGACAAAATTTTAAAGGCAGAGAACCACGTGCTTTTCTATTAAAACGAGAAGCACTTCGAAGAAGACTGCAGTTTTATACGGAATTCAAATCACCATTAATTATATTTTAAATTAATTGATGATGTTGTAATTAAAATTTCGAAATAGAATTTTGTTTTCAGATTAAAATAGCTAGAAACAAATTTATCTTGATATAAATTTAATTCATTCTTTTCAGCCATTCTCAATTCAATACCAAACTACATTTTGGTGGTCAAACAGGACACTCGAAAGTTATCTATGTGTACATTAAGATAGCACTTGAGATAGCAATTGCATGCTAAATATATTTATTACCAAAAAATGTATTTGAAAATTCGACAAATATTTGTGAAATTGAAATACAGCTATCCAATGAATAACATCGTTATAAATATGTGTTGTTGTTGCTTATCACCAAGGGTCTGACGGATTCAGACCAAATCTAGGAGTCCATTGACTGAGAGGAAATCGATGACAGGGAGGGGAGAAGTGTGAAGTGTTAAAATAATAAATATGTGATCATAAATAACAGACAATAACATAAATATTACATTTCTTAAATTTTATTTTATAATTATTTTAACTTGTATCTAAATACTTTGTAAGTAGCTATATTTTCAAGTCACAATAAATTATTTTCATCTTTTTATATGTTTACTTTTTTTGACAAAGTATAAATATTTATTCTGTTCAATTAATAAAGTTTTTCATCAATAAATGAAGAAAAGTTTGAATGTAGTATATATTTTAGGTATGTAACAGAATCATAAGTTTTTTTAAAAAATCTATTCCATACAATAAGTAAAATTTATGAAAAATAAGAAAATATAGTACATATGCTTAAAATAAATAGCAAGATTTTTTTTAATATTCATATTTTCATTTTTTAAAAATTAAGTTAAATGATTAAAATGTATTATACAGATCCATCATTCTTTATAAATGTTTCTACATGGTACATTTATTTAATTTTCGGCTTACTTCATGAGGTATTTCAGTTAATAATTATTGTTTAAAATAGAGCTTTAATGACAGTGATTTTACTCTAAGTATCTATTTTACAAAATGACACAAAAAATATTATGAAATCAAACTTCAGTATGCATATTCATATAAAAGAAAATGAAAAATATTGATCTAGTTTCATATTAATTTCAGAAAAAATGTTTTAGTGCCTTATCTATAATGCGTTAAGCATTTATTATTTATAAATGTTTTAGCCTCTTATTTAGACGCCCTATTTATAGGTTGTGTTAATAATAATTTATTTTATTTCTTAGATTGTCATACAATATGTATAAATGAGTATTGAAAATTATGCAATTATATGCATATGTCTATGTAATACAAAATAATTAAAAAATATTGCTTTCTGATTTTATTATTTTAAGAAAAAAGAAACGAAGAACATTATAATGAAGAATATGTAAATAAATGCTGTCTTGTTTTTGAGATGTTATTATTACTTTTATTTCTTGAGGCGGTTATAAAATTTTGTGGCAATTTTAACTTACTTACATGAATATTCGTTTCTAGCATATTTTTATTGTGCGAATATAGCACAAATAAATCATCTGCTTATGTACTTTAATTCTTCATATTATTGATTTTCTACAAGTTTATTACCAGACATTTTGTTAACAACCAAGATTTATTATCACGAGAAAGTTACAAATTTGCGAAGTGTTTTATATACTTGTTTACAAATTTATTTATTGGTTCCACTTTATAGGAAATTTCAATGCCATAAATCTTTCCCTTCATTTATTATTGCGACGAAGTGATGAGGAAACGTTGGGCTTAAATTCAAGTACAAAAATATAATTTTTCTTCTGATTTCTTACAAATTTTGAAAACATAAATTTATTGCTTTATTAAGACATGATATATAATTTTTTTTATCTAATGGAAAAGTTTTCAACATGTTTTTAAAACATTTAGAAAAAATAGTAAAGAGTTTAGTCCATTAAGTAACTTTAACAAGACGATTTTTGTAATGGAATTTTATACTTCAACAATTGGGATTTTAAGTGAGCACATGTTTCAGTTTTTAGGCATATTGAAAAGTTTTTTTTTTATGTTTAACAAATAATTTTACTGTATTTCATTTTTCAAGAATATATTAATATTATAACTTAACTAGGTGTATTATTTTAACTATAATATAATACATTTTCTCATGTATATCAATATAAAGATTCACGTTGGGTAATTTAAAGTTTAATTTATTTTAATACATATTTATAACTTTGCATTTTAGTAATTGATACGAAATTAAAAAATTTTACATCATTAAAGTTTTTTATGTTTTTATTAAAAATCTAATGCTTTACATGTAATTTCTAATTGTAACCAAAATATGATTACATTTTTTTAATTATTTAGGTCTTAAATATGAGGCAATATGTTAATACCTCTGTATTTAGAATCTATATTTTTGCAAAGGATCAAATTTCTTTGAAAGCTTACGATACATTTTGTATCGTAAACTTTTAAAAAATTTAATTTTTTTTTGTCAACAACGTTTAATGTTTCTTTTATTTTGTTTTTTCCTAAAAGGTCAACTTTTGCACTAGTTTAATTAATCAATTAAAATTTTAAAATTCAAGTTCAATGTCATTGAAGTTATTTTCAGCTTCATGAAAAATTCATGCATATTTTGTTGTTTGTATGTTGATCAATAATTTTATTATGTTTTTATTAATGTAAAATAATTAATCCATAGATTTGATAACATTAATTTTATGTAAGAATTTGTGGCTTGCAAAATGCAATTTTCTTTACAGTAATGCATAAAAATTATAAAACTCCTTCCTAAGTTAGCGAAATTTTTTAACATAATTCAGTGGATACAAAATTAAAAATTAATTTAAATAATTTCATATTATTCATGAATTTGATGTTATTTTAATTTGTAAACAATTCGTGTTAAACTGAAAAGTAATTATGTTAATTTAAATCAAGACTTTTGTAAATAACTTACATCTTCTTATATAATTTTTATACAATGAAAATATGTAAGAAACAAGCATTTATTTACATTAAGATAAAAAATCCTTTCTTATTCAAACATTAATTTCTAAGTTAAAAAAATAATCATTCAGTTAGTTTTAGAAATTAAACACTAATTTCAAACCAGAGTATGGTAAAATACGAAATTATATCTTTTATCAATTTACCTTTTCATATTATTGATTTTCTAAACTGTACAAGTACAAGTGTTATAACTGTACAAGTACCTAAAACTGTACAAGTGTTATATCTTAGATTTGAAAATGAACAAAAAGTTAATTAATTTTTATTTTATGTAATTATGAAACAAGTAGTAACAGATTAAAATTAATCTGGTATTTTTAAGATAATATTACGTTCTTTTCATAATTTCTTGAGAAAAATAATCATTAATTTTGTAAATCACGAAGAAAATATAGTATAGTCTTCTACCTCAAGAAATATTTGTGAATTTCAGATAAAATGTTGAATGTAATAAAAGTGAATAATTTGCATAATAGTAATCTTATTAAAATATGCTTATTTTTTTAACATGATAGAAAATCTTTTTTATGTAATTATAAATTCAGTTTTATATTTTAATCAGTCTTTTTTTCGAAGTACCATTTATATTAAACAAGATTAATTAACGTAAAATTTTACTTTTTGATAAATTTGTATATTGATAAAAAGAACATTTAATAAAAGGTTTTTTTATATTAGTTAAAAATATCTCAAACATATTCTAATTACATTTTCATCAATATAAATTAAATTAATAAAAATGATTTAAATTCTATATTAGAATGACTTTTTTGATGATTCTAACATAATTATTAATAATGATAGAATATTTGAACTCAAAGTGGGGTTAAAAAATTTTATAGAATATGCATCTGGATTTTTATATGATCAGAAAACACTAAATACATTTTCAAGCAAATAATTTCTTGCATGGAGAAATAATTCCAAAATAAATTTCAGTTTTTTTTCTCTAAATTCAACTTTTTTTCACCTAAATTTAATGTTTATCTCATAAATCATTGAGAAGAAAAAGCACATAAAATGGAACTCTGAAAATTTCTATTAACTAAATCCAGTGGTACCTTGTTTGTGATGAATGTACTTTATTTAGCACTTATTTTGAGGATACTACTTCCATATCCTCCCTATTTTTTCAGTTTCATTTAAGATTTAAATCGACTCCCTTGGGGAAAATATAGAGCGAAATACAAAAAAAAACATGACACTTTTTTTGAAAAGGAAAATCGATTTTGGCATGAAAATAGAGAACAATATGTTTTGAAGAAATAGATAAACATTTAATTTGACATTGTCACATTAGCTTCTAAAAGTATACTTATGAAAAAATTCTTTTAATATTAAAATAACAATATATGTGTGCACTTTCAAATCTTTTTATCTCCATTAAATACTAAGTTGCTTTTTAGTTTACATAAAATATTTTAATCAAAATTTTAAAAATATAACGCTTTTATATATTTCAGAATCAAATATTATGCAAAAAAAAAAAAAAAAAAAAAAAAAAACTAATTCAAGTAAAAAAAATTCATACTTAGAAATTGAACAGTAAGTTTATCTTTTAAACAACAAGTTTGTCTTGTCAGTCTAAAATTTGAAGATTATTAATTGTTACGCAACTTAAATTGCAACAATGAAATCCAAATCTTATTTACAAATAATATAAAATTTGATAAAACATTTTGTGTCATACCTTTCTAACACCAAAATCTGACATGTTAACTGAATATCATACATTTATTATTCCAATTGTTTCAGTATACTAAAAGAAGCGTTAGATATTTGATTTTAGTATATAGCAAATAATGATAAACATATAACAAAACTAATTAATATTATTACAGAAAAACATATTATATAATCGAAAATTCTTATTAAATTGCGAAATAGTTTTTCTATATAATCAAACATTATTATATTGAGATATTTGAAACAAATTTAATTTTGATACTTTTCATAAATGCAAATTTATAGAATTAATAAAAAATAAAAAGCCCATAAGTGTGGAACACACATATAAAATTTATATATATATATATATATATATATATATATATATATATATATATATATATATATATATATATATATATATATATATATATATATATATATATATAGATTTAATATAATATATTTACCATAAACAGAAAATACATCTGTAACTTTAGAGAATTCAATGAAAACATGTATTTTTCATAGAAATCTTTGAAGTTCTGAAATAAAATTAGTTAAGTAAATTGATGAATGCAAAAAATTTCACAAGAAATTACTCTTTAAAACATGTCTATATTTATCTATCTATCGATCTATTCGAGGAGACATCGCCATGACTAATTATTGTTTTCATATACCAACCTTATTCTTAATCGATAAAAAAAGGTAATTGCATCTTAAATTTTAAAAAATAAAGTATTCTTTTTTAAACGCTTTATTGTTTTAATTGCTTTGACTCGTTTACTAACAGACAATGCAAGTTTAAGCAAATAATGAATAGTAACCAGTGCCACAACAACTAGTGCGAAACAATTAGCTTAACTCCCCTGCTTACAAGTATACAAAATATTATTTTCACAAAATGCTTCTTAAATTATTGTATCTTTTTTATCGGATCATCCATTGTATATTTTAAATATTTAAAATGTAAAACACTGATTAAAAATGCATTGTGAAGCAAATAAAATTTTAAATTAAATAGAATTTTAAATTTAGATATCCTTTTATCTCTCGTATGGAAAAGACTACGATATCAAAAAATTTTCAGAAATATAATGTAAAGCATTTTTGATGTATCAATTATTAGTTTGTTTCTCTGCAAAACTTTTCTTATTTTAAGAGTTTTTTGAACTGGCTTACAATTCTTTCATTATTCATAAATTCTAGAAAATACGAGTATTTAAAGTCATTTTCTAAACCTTTTATAAATCTTGTAATATGTTCAGATAAATTTCTGAAAAGTTAACGTTTATTATATTTTATAAACTAGCTATGTACACATAACAATATATCATAAATATTTTCGGTATAAAAATATATTTCATATTAAGTCTCCTAAATATTATCTTGAAAAATATCCCTTACTAGAAAAACTCAAAAATAATGCAGGAAGATATATTTAATAATTTCACAATCTTTTTATTTGTTTCATGGTGGAAACATGCTGCTATTCATTAAATATATAACATGCATTGTACATCAAATCTATCATAGCTGAAAAAAGCAAAAATAAACAAATAGATTAATAAAATATACAATTAGAATGAAAGTAACTATAAACTAATACCACACATTATTTTAAAATTTGTCAAATTTACTTTAACTAAAAAAATATGGTATTTAAGTAAAATAACAATAGTTTTAACATTTTATAAGAAAATTCAATAAATTGGTAGTAGGAAAATCATCGATATAGCAAGAAAAAATATTTACATGTGGTGCAGTTCGAGTTTGCGTACTAATGGCATATTAGATCTACTAAACCAGTAATTGGTGAATAGTTGTTATGCGTTCATAAAAATACTTTTACGAAACTTTTATAGTTATGAGGTTGTACTTCACTTCAGGACTAAGAAGAATTCTTATTCTAACCATATAAAAAGTATTATGTATCAAAGTACCAAATAACAAACATCATTTACTTCACCAAGAGAACTTCTGACTAGCGAAATTCCTTTTTTCTTCTTTATTAACCGCACTTCATAGAGCATTTTTTCACCAGAAGATAGAATTTTGTTAATAAAAGTCTGTCTGTGTGTATATACATTAGGATTTCAACATAGTTTATTCCGTTTCCTCTTATCTTTATTAATTTGCGAGTAATTCACACTAATAATTGATAATAATTGTTATATGATAACATAATTTATGCAACTAAAATTTTTATTTATATTTTATTTTACAATACTGTGTATTTGTTTACAAATGTTTAATAGGTAAATTATTCTTTTCATTACGATATTCTTCTCTTTAACAAAATTAAGTTTTCTTATTAAAGTAGCTGTATAAGGTTATATCAGAATGCGTTTTCAAACCTAAAGAATGCATTTTAAATATTATTATTTCATCAAACAATATGAAATTTAATCCATAAAATACTATGTCTTTACTTGTGTAATTAATTAAAACCATGCCCTTTGTCTTATTGAAATTAGAATTTAAGTAATAATTTAAAATGCTTGCTAATTTATTAGTTTTTATATGTTTTCATTTATTAATCTTGATGGTTCATTATCTTACTGATTCGTTATTTCAAAACAATAAAATAATATCTGCTTTTAGATAATAAAGGGATCTTGAAATACCAAAAATGCAACTAATGGCGGTGTATGCAAAAAGTTCAAATTTTTTGGAAGGATTTTAAAATTTTCCTTCACGTAGATTTTGTTGGGAAATAGTGAGTCAGTTTTACATATTGTAAAATTAGAAACCATATAGAAAAAACTTTAAAATTTAAATTCAACAAATGCGTTATGCAGAAACCTATAATGTAGCTACATTGCTCAATATTAACAGATATTGTTTTCTAGACTTTCAACTTTGGGCAATACAATCCTCCATGAGGACACGGAATTTTAGAGCTTATTTTTTTTTAAACTTTTTAGATTTTTTAAGTATACCGGTTAATTTCTAATTTCCTTACTTGCATATTCTATCTCATTTTGTTGATATGTATTCTTGATTCCCAATGCCTAAGATTGAAACTATTAATTGCAAATTGCATGTTAACTTTACACAATAATGGCATAGTGATAATAGTTTAAGTGCTAACGACGTATAGTAGCCATAATTACAAATGATAAAAATAGAACTAAGCCATCATGATTAATGCATTAGCTTGGATTTAGTATTATATCCAATGGAATATTTTATTTATACTGATTCAGTTTTAAAAGTCAATGGGAAAAAATTTAATAAAAAAAAGACAAATCAAATCACAAGAGATGGTAGATGAATTCTTAAAAACATAAGTAAATTATTGCAAAATACATTACATTTTTGTATAATACATATAATATTACAAAACCATTCTGATATAAATATCAACATATATGTGTTAAAATAATAATAACATTTTATGCATAATTCAGAAATGTAAAATAATTTACGTAAACTTAATTTTTTATCTTTTGAATAGTATAAATTAAATAAAAATATCTCTTTATGTTTTGTTTATGATTATAATTTGTTTTTGTATACCTTAAATTTTAATGTCTCTTATTTTGTGAGTAATACTCATTTTAAACCTTTTCGTAGAAAATACTTAAAATCGGGATAAATATGTTTAATTTGTTCGTTTAAAATATACTTAAATTTTAATAACTATCTATTTACAAAATACATGTTCAAATAAAAATAATTCATTAAAAAGATGTCATTGATTTAGAAATTACTTGCAAATTTCTCAATGAATATGTGATTTGTAATAATAATATTTAGTACCAAATTGTTTTTGTATATTAAATAACTATTTTATTGTGATAAAATTTAAATTCATGCAGGTGCATATTATAAAAACTTTGTTTCAATGATTTTAAATTACATATGTATAAATTTCACTCATTAATGCTGTTTAAATTTCTCATGTAATGTTAAAATTTAGTCGTTAAAATTCCTTAAACAGAAAAATTTGTTACTTTTATTAAAAAAAAACATTTTTTGCTAATTGACATATTTTACAACATTAAATGGAGCTGTTTTTATAAATTAATTCATATTAATAGAAGATATATTCAATAATTGGAATATTTATATAAAGCAAGCCCAATTAAATTAAAAATTTAATTCATGCATTTTAATAACTATTCTTAAGAAATGAAATATTTCATAAACACTTCGTTATAAATTATTTTTAAATAATAGTTTAACTTAGAATACAACTATCAGTTGTTTCAAATAATTATTGTATCCACACTTGAAAAAAAAATTTGTTTCGTGTGTAACATCTGAAGAAATAAGGGAACGATAAGGAAAACTATTATACAACTCAAGTAAATGGATCATGGAAAGTAGACTGCAGAAATTTCTCAAGACAGACTAGTTTCTGAAAGGAAATTTCAAAAGAACGTGAGAGCGATATCATGGATATAGTTAAGATAAAGAACAAGCAACACACTTGAAGGTTGTAATCTTTTTTATGCTTGAAAATCACGAGATTGTATTTTTTCTCATTTTATAAGTTTTTGTTAAGATCATTAGGGAAAGGGAATTTCTTAAATTTTCATTTTTATTATAGTTTGTCCTAAATTATTTCGATATCCTAACTTAATTTCTTATCGCTTTGCTAATAATTATAATATAAAAATATAAGAAACTTTTGGCATTAAGTGATAAAAAAATTTATAATTTTTTATTATGAAAAAATTAATGTTGTTAAGAGTGTAATTATTTTCTTTAAATATTTAGTTGGTAAATGCAATTAAAAACTTTAGAATGTGTAAATTATTCAAAGTTTTTGAAATTAAATAACACAAATTTATAAAATTAATCAGTTTTTCATTAAGTAAAAACCATTGAACAAGTAATAACTCTTAGACCATGCTTATTTCATACTTAATTCAATTATAAAAAGACTTAAATATGTAGTAATAAAATACCAAATATCTCACTTATAATTTTGATACTTTAAGCTAGTTAAAAGAGCCTTAGAGCTACTGACAAATAAACGTTATTGCTTGTTATCAAATCCTCTTTACTGTGTTCGAAGAGCACTTTGAGTAAACGTGACAATATCAATAACGTCATACTTAATCTAAGTATTTTATTGTAATTGACAACATAAGATGTAACTAAAATAATACCTAATAGTTTCTCTAGAATAAATATGCAAAAGTTCAATATTCATTTTTCAATTGGATTTTTAAAACAATTTATGAAGGTGAAGCTCTTAATTTGTTATATATTTCATGTATAAATCTTTTAGGCTCTTGTTTAACAATGGAAGCAGATTTCTTCAGAATAAAATTTAAATTTGGAAACTTTTAATTCGCATCAACTTAATAAAAAACATGCATCATACTTTCTTTTGCATAAAACTAATTAATTTCTCCTTTAATTTGCGCGTGAACTACTCCAAAACCATTGTATAAAAATTACAAGAGAGTATAAACAATTTTTAAAATTAAAATGGATTTCTTCTCAAATGATTTGATGGCCAAAATTATTTAAATTTTACATGTTTTCTCCGATTTTTATGTTACATATTTTATTTATAAATAATTCATAAAATACTTAATAAATTTTAATTTTATGACATAAAAGTTTAATAGTTTCTAAGAATTTTAAGTCCTTGTCAGTGATCTCTTCTTATGGGTGCTATGCCGCAAGAAAATATCAGTACTCTAATTGATTTTATGCCAAGTACGGACAAAAATATTAATATTTTAGCAACGATTTAGGCTATAATTTTTGAGAAGTTTAAAACTCTCAGTTCCTTCTATATTCAAGACTTTTGAATTGTTGTATAGCATAATACGAGTATGGTATCATATATTGCTTTAAAAGAGGTCATGATAAACTAGTCGAAAGAGACGTCATTCTCTTTTATACAAACTTGTCTGTTTTATTCTATCTAACCGAAGACCCATCATGCCAGTCAATAGCTTCTGAAGTACATAAAATTGTTCGTTCTTGCAATGTCTTCCAAGTGAAATGATATTTTCTGAGGTTTCAGGCCAAGTGTGGGTATTTGCTTCTTCATATTTGTCTCTAAATTATGTGGAATCCCCCACTTTCAAGTAATGCGGGCACATTTTCCTGTTCCCAATGTGCATAAGATGCCACCAATCCTACTTCTTATTCAAAATGGTGGAATTTAATGGCGTCATATAAATTTATCAGAGCATTCAAAATGATAAATATCTAAATATTGATAAATAACAAGCTTATATATATAGCATACACACGTTCAAATTAGATAACATATATTAGACATTTATTTTGCATTTTTGTTTTCAATATTATATGTACAAAATATTTTTTAACTTCTTGTAATTATGTTAAAATTTAGCTAAGTGCAGATCAAAATTAATTCAGTACAATGCTGAATAAAATTTATTGCAATAACTGATTGCATATCTGTAGTTATAAATCAAAGCATCATAAGTAAAATTGAAAGCACGGTATATAATAAAATAACTTACTGTGTAATATTCTTATATTCTAAATTTTAAACAGTTTCTTATTAAAAATTTGTTCATGCTTGGAATTATTTTTTTGTATTTTTACTTAGACCACTAGTTTATATTTTTTAAATGAGAAACTAACTTTTCAATTTTGTTTATGCAAGATATTCATTGAAACTTTAAATATTGTATTAAATCATATTTCCAGATATAAATTCGCGCTTTCATTTTTTCTTCTTCAACTATACACAGATAAAATTTTAAGAAAATCTCTTCATTTTTATGAAAAAAAAACTTTTTGTATTACCATTTGACAACTAATAATTTCCTTATTAAGTTAATTTTGAAAACAAAATGCGATTAAAATTATTTTTATAAATATATACGAGATTGTCAATGCATTTTTATTGGTGCATACTAAAATATTTTCTTAAAAATTAATGATTTTCATTAAAGAAAAAAAATAAAAGCTACTTTAAATTATAAGTAAAACTAACTAATGATAATATTTAAATAAAGAACATTCCAAACATTTGCAAATATGTTTAAAAAATTGGTAAAATTTTTAACCTATGAATAATAACTTTCTACAAGAGAATCAAAACTCAGTGATATATACAAATGAATACTAATAAGCAAAAAAAGTTCACAGAGATTAAATTACATCGACAATATACCAAGCAATTTGCACATAATGTATTTTCTTCAATGGAAAAAATGTTCTAATACCTGAATTAAGTGTCTAAATTGAAAACACATTCCAATACATAGTTAATGAAATACAATCAATATATTCTATTTTAAACCTAAAATCACGAAAATCTAGATTTGGAAGTGGGTTCATCTTGATTAAAAAGAACATTTTTGTATGTTACTTTAAAAACTTGTACTAACAGAAAAGTAAGCCATTTTGAAATTGTTAACTAAAATGTGTGCCATATGAAACAATTAATATATTTGAAGTAAAAAATAGTTTCAAATTAAACTGTTTTAAATTAATAATTCGTTTTGAAATCAATGAAATAAGACTTGTCTCTTAAATAATAATTTTATTTATATTCTTTTATTGAGGAATTTTTTTAGTTACTTAATAATTAAACTTATGATACTCATTTAAATAAGCTTTCTTCGACTATATATTTTAAAATAGATCCCTTGTGTGGTTATATTTTAGCTTATATATGAATTCTAAAATATACATATTATTACACATGTATAGAAATTATAAAAGTAAGTTCTTTAATTCATTATTGTTAATAAATATTTTATTATTTCATTATTCAATATCATAAATGATTCAAATAAATTAATTTGCGCATAATATAGTAGATATATTTAAAATAATTTATATTTTATTGCATTTTAATAATGAATATTTTATTTTATTAAACTATTTCATTTAAAAGTTATTTTTATCGAGCGTTATTCCTTCCTTGAGAAATTAAATAATATACGGAAATGAAAAATGTTTCAAGTTGATATTTAGCAAGAAAAATTACTTCCATCATGAATCCAGGAAACAATTTTCAATGTTTTTAAATACTACTATTTCTATCATTTGTAAAGGTTTCCTTTCCTGGATATTAAATGTCTTATATTATACATCATAGCTACCATTCATCATCGCTATTTCATGGAAAGGAGTTTTATTAATTCTTGAAAGAAAATAACTTCTGGTAACTTCCTTCTCGTTTGGGAATTCAAAATATTTTAATATTTTCTTTAGTCTGAATCTTTTCTGTTGAATTTCATAAAATGCATTATATAGCGGGTATGTTGAAGTGCATAATATTTTTCAATTACGTTTCGTGATGCTTGAAATTAAAAAAAGAGGAAAAATAAATAATGTTTAAAAATATCTTTCCTGATAACAGACAATAAATTTATTTATTTTATTTTATGTTATTATTTTTTTTTTAAATATTGGATATGTTTTCAAGAATTTAAAAGTAAAAAATAAAAATTTAATTGAATAATTTGTTTTCTTAATATTTTTGTCAACATCACAAAACATTGAAAGGTGAAAATTTGAATATATTTTAATTAAAAATAAAACGAAAATAAGCAGAAAGATTTCATTAATAATAATTGTGGAAAATTGTATATATATATATATATATATATATATATATATATATATATATATATATATATATATATATATATATAGGTTTTGGTAAATATGTATAAAATTATATTCAAAATTCAAAATTAATTTATAAATTATATTTGAATATTGATAAAATAATATTTAAATGCTTATCCCAATTAACATAAGGAGTTGCTGCTAAATTATTGAAGAGAAGAATCTTTCTTCAACACTTATACAAGAGTTTCCACTCATGCAATATATTTATTTCACTTTATATTTCAAAAAATTCATCATTTGAATTTGTATCAGGTTACTGTTTGATAACTTGTTGCAATTTTTATAACCTCAACAACAAGTAATAGAGACAAAAAGTTCAATGTTTTCAATTCATAAAAATTATATCTTTTTTTATCGTACTTTAAAATTTCGTTCGATTTAGCTCTATATTCAAAATCTACAAAACGTTTAACATTCATTAAATGTGTGAACTGATTAAAATTTCTTATCACTGAATGATTAGTATCTATCTATCTATCTATCTATCTATCTATCTATCTATCTATATATATATATATATATATATATATATATATATATATATATATATATATATATATATATATATATATATATATATATATATATATATATATATATAATATATATATATATATTATAATATATATCTTAAATATATATATATATATTAAGAAGAGTAATCATTGCACTCAAATCAAAATTATACGCTTGATGATACAGATATAAGAAGTTCATTTGTATCCAGATCCACGATTAAGACCTAATTAAACAAATACAGTATGCCCAACTGAACTAAGTTGACATAACAGTAATGGCAATACCACCTCCTGTATCCAAATGTAACGAAACATGGTCTAATAATAAGTTGACCAGACATCTGATGTTTTGAGATAAGTGGGCCTACAAATCTAGAATAATTCGTCTTCAAAACATGTACAGGGTGACACAACGCCATTTAGTGTTCATCTGGAGCCAAACATAATCTATGTATCATACGTGTAGAAAGCAAGCTGGCCAAGGAAGAACCTGAACATGGCGTATTGTCTTAAGCAACTCAATGTACGTGAGGACGAAAGTCGTCTTTCTGTAAAATTGGGTCTTTGATTCTATTCAGAAAAAGTTTCGCATATAACCGATGAATCCCATCAAGAATCAACCTTGAATCATCATCTCCAGAAAAATCATCATCATAAGGCCTACCACAACTAGAGTTGATTAACTGTCATAATGTTTGATACTCAAACCCCGTTAAACTTTCTGTGTGATTTGTGTGATTGGTAATAGGGGGAATGACTTGTACTGTTCATTAAGTCTTTTCTGATTACATAAGCTGTTGTCATCTGCTCTGAGAACGAACTGATAATTGTCACTGAGCTCCATTTTTGCATGTCTGGGGCATTAAACGTCACTCTGATTTGGCATCACTGTAGACTGAGTGGCTCTAGTTTTTCAGTGTTAAATGTACCACACAATAAAGAGCATTGAAATTGCTTTGCAAGTGATTTGCTTTTGCAAGGGCATCTGAAGGTAATTTATAGAACAGCTGACTCTGCTACTTGATTTTATAGTTGAATGAGCCACTTTAGTCTGCACGATAACTTTCCACCAAGTCCCCAGATACTCTGGATTCTCTGTCTACCAAATGTCTCCAAACACACTCCCGTCTCCATTGCTCTCAGTATTTACTGACGATACGCTCTGAACGATTTACATGTCTAGCAACACGACGTGTTGTCCAATCTTCAGTTTTTAGGCTGAAAGTGAAGTTTCTCTCAAACTCACTTAAATGGAAGAGGTCTCTTCTCATATTCTACCATTCATCACTTAATTAAGTCCTCTTAGAATCAACATTGTGATCATTATGTTTCTAAATACGCATGACTAATTTTCTATACGCATGACTATTAACACTGCAGCGCCATTGCAGAGTCAATGGCCAAGTGCATTTACACCATACTGGATAATTTCTATATGGAATTTTTTGTGACAGAACTTCTTAATACGCTGTTTTTAATATTCTTGATTGTACGTTATTGAAATTGTTTTATAATTTCTTACTATTAACGTTTCAGCTGTTTAAAATAATACAAATGTTCAAGAATTCAGGTATCACATTTTTTATTGATGGTGTTGTATGCGAAGATCATTTTTCACAAGAATTTATTATAAATGTGTACACATACTTTTCGAATTCAGTGCGTAGGAAATAAATTTGCATTTTAGATCTTTCTAAAAGTACATTTTGTTTAAATTTTTTGGATCAATTATTAAAAGAAAAAGTAAACAACTATTTATATCGCTAAAAATATAATGCTAGGTTAGCTAGTTGTGTATTTTGATTTAGTGTATTTCACCAAAGGAAATCAAATTAACTCTTTCTTTTCCTTGTCTAACTTTTCCCCATGGACAGAGACAAACATCTGTTTGGATCTAGCAATCGTTGTTAGTAATGACTGTTCATTTTTTAGCAGAGTGCAATATCGATTTTCGGTTGAAACAAAGATATTGTAACTGTAGGATACAGTAAAAGAATAATATTGGTTCTAAATATGAACAATTTCTTTCTCTCATACATCTTTCTTTGTTTGAAATAGCATAAAATTAACGAACTTATAAGAAGAATGTAGGTAAGCAAATTTAATGGATCGTTACATTAGTGTTTGAAAGCATACACATTCAAGTTAAATTAAACATTAAAGGTATTCTGACGTATATTATTTTGTTTTTAACAAACAATAAAATGCATCTCTTTTAATTAGAATTTTAATATAATGCATTCTTTTGCTTTTTGTACATTTTATAGTTCATAGGTTTGATTTATATAATAAATAATACAAATTAAAATAAAAACTTCATTCTCTCACATTTTCCATGAATTTTTGAGGAAAAAAAAATTTATGAATGTTTTTTTAACCTAGGCACGAAATACTTAATGGAAATTAGGTTTTTTTATTATTCTTATCAAATTATTTTAAATACCAAATTAATAGAATTTACTTATATTTTTCATTTGAATTTTTAAAAAATAAAACTTTGTATTTTTCACATAGGTAATCTGAAATCATTTTTGTTGCTGTAAATTTCCACTACAATGACTTGGGATATAACATATATTTTTTTTTTAAATTTAAGCCATGATTTTTAGAAAATTTAATTTGCCATAAGTTTTAGAATTTTCTACATCTTAAATTTTTGAAAAGAAAGATTAAATTAATTGCAGTATTTTCCTATAAAAAAAATAGTATTAATAAAAAAAATTGATTGGAATTAAGTCAATTTTTTATGTCTGCTTTATTTTTACGCTAGTCATTGTGAAAGATCTTTTTGATCCATTTTTTACGATAAAAGATAGATGACAGATTCAGACACATATATATCATGTGAATTTGAAGTAAAACTCTTATAGAAATATATAGTTAGATAATAGTTTAATCCCTATAGAACTCGTATATTTAATTAAAATGATGAATATTTCAAACTAAATAATGTTATTTCTTTTAATTATTCAGTGTGCAATATCTTATAGTCTTTAACTAGATTTACTTACTATGTTATTTTAAAACTGGTCATCTTTTTATGTTTTTTGCACCATTTACTTCATAATAAAATTGTATTAAATTCATAATAAATTTGTAAATAAAATTAATATTCTAATCATAAAATTTCTGACATGCTGTTATGAGAACATTGATCAGTATTTTAAAATAAATTTTTCAAAGGAAATTATAAGCAAATATATATATATATATAATATTAATAATAATTTATTTTTTCCAATGGTGGGCACTTGGGTAACGAATCCTATGCCACAACAAGACCAGAAACTGCTGTTTATTTGAAACTACCCAGCAGTCACCTGTGAACCAAGTCTCGGAGGTAGCCGAGTAGTGTTGCCCGTGCCATACCACCACAAACCCGCTAACAGGGTGGGATACGTTCATACATCATCAAAGAAGAAAGGACAAAGAGAAACACAGAAAGAATGCAGCATCTATGCCCTAATCGGGATTCGAACTCGGGACCCACACCTTAGGAGACAGGAACGCTAACCATTCAGCCATCGGTTGGCAATATATAATTTATAAAAATCATTACTTTCTTAGCAATCTGTATTACCATAGAAATAATTTCTAATCAATGAATCTGATCCCTAATTATATAGACGTAATCTTACAAGAAAACTTTTGTACTGCCTTTTACTTTTAAAATATAAATTTTAAATGAAATAATCCATATAAACTTAATAATATTATGAATCCTGGACGCAAATATTTATTTTCTGAAGTAAAGTGGGAATATGTATTGTATCATTTATAGATTGCTTTACTCAGTTTCAAGGAATTAAGTGATTGCCAATCATTTAATTCTATTTCCAGTGTATAAAGGAAATCATATTCCAAGTATGAAAAACCTTTTTCTTAAATGTGACAGACTTCTGATTTATGTATTTAGACACGGAAAATATAGTCTTGAGTAGAAAAAAGTAGAATAAATATAAATTTTACCTGTTCTGTTGTATTATCTGTACCATTCTGTTACTCAGTCTCTTGGTGCAGTAAAATTTAAACCAAGTCCAACAGATCATGTCGTATGAGAGCTTCAAATATCTTCAGCTCCTCTGGAAGCTTCCTCCAAGAAGCGATTTTCCAGGATCCGTATTGAAAGGAAATTTTTTAGTGTATGAATATGATAAAGAAAAATGCAATAAGAAAAAGGAAATGAATAAGGAAAAGAATTATTAAACTCACTTATTAAATCCATTAAGATTTAGATTAGGAATCAACATTATAGAAAACTGAATAATGTGCTTTAATTTACTTGCATTTATAATTTGTGAAGCCTAAACTATTTTATTTAAAAGAAATAGCTTTAAATATAGTAATATTAACTAATGATAAATGAATTGTAATGGGAAACAATAACTTAAATTGCAATCTAGTGTAGAATTACGCGTATTAGAAAATTGTGAAATATCTGAATTGGAAACTATATAAATTAATTAACTGAATAATTTTTAAACTAAATAAAAATTTAATTTCAAAGCTGACATTTAAAGCCAAATTATTTTACAACGGTATTACAACACTTTATTAGAATAATTTAAAAACAATTTATATTCCTTATTTACAGAAACTTAACATATCACTGAGCATTTAAAAATTAATTATTGTTACTGAAGATGAAATTTATGGTTCAGAATTTCTTGTCTCTTCTAATTTTTACTTTGATCATGATCAGTTTTAGAATTATTTTATCAAACTAATAATGTAACATAATTTTTCTTTATTATTCAAGAAACACATTCTGAAATCCCGTAAAATCCTATTACAGAGGTTTATTTGGCAATATATATTTAATCATATGCAATCACTGTACAAATTTTCACACACACACACACTAGCCTAAAATAAAAAAACATGTAATTTCTTGGTTGACGTGATTTCTCATATTTTTCCCGTATTAATTCCCAGGATCCATTTTTTAATTTTCCAGTTTCAATATATCTAAAATTTAAAATTCCTACAAATTTTTTGCAAAAATATAGAAAATACTCTACTAAAAATTAATTCGTTTTATATATAGATTAAGTTATTCAGTATGTATAAAAAATAATATGTAAACTTTACAACCTAAAATTTTCTCTTATCTTATCCATAAAATTTCGCTGATTCTGATTTTCAGTGATTCATTACAATAATGACATGTTTCGCTAATCTAATATTATTTGCGAATTATTATAGACTATCACAAATAGTTCGAATTAACCACAACCACAGATGAGATAGAAACTAAAATGGCCATTGAATGTTGTTGAAATAGGAAGACAAATCAGATTATTACGAATCATTGTTGACAGATAGTTACTGGTATGAGCCAACCAATCAGAATTAGATTAAATTGTACCATTAAAGTTTCTTTAAAAACATATAGATTTCATAAATAGTTGACTTTTGATTGAAATAACTCCTGAAATGTGTTATATTTATGATAAAAGCATGTAATTAATTCATATATATTTTTAAGCTATATAACATATAAATTTTGAATAAGTCAGAAAATATTATAATGAAAGTAAAAGCCAAAATAATTAATAAAAGTGCAACAGGAAACTCTTTAAATAATAATTCACATGTTATTTTAATTTTATTTTAATATTTAAATTTTAAGCCTTTTTAAAATAAAATAAACTTATAAATGGGGGACAATAATAATAATAGCAAGTAAAGAATTTTAAATATTAAAAGTCTTTTTATAATAAATTGAAAAATAAATTCAAAATTAAAATTTTGTATTTAAAATTTGATATTTGTATGCATTTCTTTTTCGAAATTACTTAAAATTGATAAATAAATAAACATTTTCAAATTATAAAAGTATATTATAAAACTTCTCGACATTGAAAATGCTTCACAGAGGAGTGGCCAGATAATTAAGCAAATTCCTGGGTAAATGCACCTTACCGAGTTATGCAAACGATGTGAAATGTGCAGTTCTCCAGTTAACGTAAGATAAGATATATGGTGAGAAACTGGCCGCGTGAGCAATAATCGAGCTGTAATTGCAGCTTGGAAAAAAAATTTGAAAGATTGCCAGTAATTGCAAGAATGCCAGGCCATCATCGACGGAATCAGTTCCAGCAAACAGACGCGTTTACAAGAGGCATGGTGATCGGACTGAGAAGAACATGTTATTCCATAGGGCGAACTGCAGCTAACAGACACCTGGACAATTCCAAAGTGCAAAGACAGTGGCAAACATGGTTGGAACAAGGAATCGTGCGACATTTGCGGGATGCCGGTGCAGCCAGGGTGATGTCAGCCAGTATCGCTCGACGTGTCAGACTTGCCTTGCGGGTGGCAGCCCCGTGGCACCATTCTTTGGGGTGTTTCTTAAATGATAGTCACCCCATAAGAGTGTAGCGTCGACGGGTGACAGGTTCTATCCGGCAGCATTTGTCGAAAGCCCCACCTCGCGGAAACGTAGCATTAATTTTTGGGATGTCTTTGCCTACTATTCCAGGTCATCTCTACTTTGTACTCATGGCACTAAGACAGTCCACGGTGTAACGTGCTAAAAAGGCGAGGATCATTACAGCGCATGCGTGCCAGATTCTGCCGCCCCCTTCCTTTCCAATTATATTGTTTTTGTTTTCTTGAGTTAAGAGTATTCTCAGAGAGACAACGCACTGGAGGTGCGCTTGTGGCGGTGTCCGCCAATGATATTGTCATGATTATAAAGTTGAAAGTTGTATTAAAATTTATGTAAATAATAAAAATTATGTATACTTAAAATTTATCCTCATCAATAAATTAAATTAAATTAAATTGAAATTGTCATCAATTGCCTTGTGCCACCTCGGTACGCTACAACGGTTACTTGGATGATGTATTGTGACCAGTGACACTCCCCTTTAGGGGGTGCTAAATGCCTTTTATCAGTAGCATAGCTCCAGACCGCACAATGCTCGCATCCGCTAAGGAACAATTATACCGCTAAGGTGTATTGGACACCGTGCTCCCCAAATCTCTCACCAATCAAACACATTTGGGATTTGATTGGATGTCATTTGTAGACCCTGCCAGTGCCTCCTTCAGAAAACGCACTTTGGCAAATGGTTGTCAGGGATTGGAGGGTCATTCTTCAGGACGCCATCTGTACACTCATTAACTATGTACTTAGATGTGTTGCTTTATTCTATCATAATCCACGGTGTGCCTACAACCTGATTCTGTTCTCGCTCTTTATTATGCATATCGTTTCGAAACACAAATCGCTTATTGCTCGTTTTTGTCTCTCTCTCTCTCTCGCTCTCCCTCCCTCACTCTCTCTCTCTCGCTCTCCCTCCCTCACTCTCTCTCTCTCGCTCTCCCTCCCTCACTCTCTCTCTCTCGCTCTCCCTCCCTCACTCTCTCTCTCTCGCTCTCCCTCCCTCACTCTCTCTCTCTCGCTCTCCCTCCCTCACTCTCTCTCTCTCGCTCTCCCTCCCTCACTCTCTCTCTCTCGCTCTCCCTCCCTCACTCTCTCTCTCGCTCTCCCTCCCTCACTCTCCCTCCCTCACTCTCCCTCCCTCACTCTCTCTCTCTCTCGCTCTCCCTCTCTCTCTTTCTATCTACTTGCTAAATTTTGCCACATTTTGAGAACTTCTTGTTGGTGTTGCATTTTTAATGTCGGACAATGTACATAGAAATTGAGAAATTTTTATTATTATTATCAATGAAAAAATATTGAATTTGCATGTGTCGGCACATTTTGTTATAAATAAGAAAAATAATCACTATTCTTTTTTTAATAAATCTTGCAATTGCAAAAATATTTATTGCATATTTTGTACGACAAAGAATTTAAACACCCCCAAATTAATTTAACTTAAGCGAAATAACATTTTAGGGAACCAATATCAAGATATTCTTTGAGTATTAAAATATTTCAGAAGCCTTTAAACTCTGAAAATATCTTATTTACATACAATTACATATTCTATCTTTTTTTGCATAGCATATTTATTGATTTTTAATCTTTTATAATATTAAGAAACATTGAATAAAGAAACACAAGTTAATTATGCGATAATATGATATTAACTCATCAGAAATTGGTATTTTTGATATCAGTTCATGATAAGTATTTTTAACCTTAAATTCCATTATTGAATTTACTGTTAACTTTTTCAGGAAAAACTGTAAAATATGTCTACAAATTAATGAATTTTCAAAATACTTTTTAAGCAATGACTTTAAAATAATGTATCATTTTCAAGATTTTAATATTTTTCTGAACTTAAAAGAACTTAGCATCAGAAATTTATTTGATTGTGTAACAAATACTAAGCAATTAATCATTCAAATTTTAATTATATTTTTGTAAAAAAAGATAAATTTAGCTCTTTCCATATATATATTTACTACTAGATAAGTTTCATGTGTTAAGAGAAAGATCTAGAAATATTCAATAGCTTTATTTTTACTTCAAAATCACACGTTTTTTTTTATAAAATTGATTGGAAATCACTTGTGAAAAATACCAATTAAAAAAGTGCATGGACCACAAAATTTAGTTCTAAAGTATATTAGCTGCAAACCTTCTGTGACAACTACTATTTCTTTAAAAAATATTTTTTCTTCTTAATTTCAACTTTCTAAGATATTTTTATAAGCAGTAAAAAAAATGAAAATTAAAGTCCCTTCTTATTTCATTGAAATACATCTTTGATATAGATTAATATTTTTCCAACATTTTTACTCTCATCGAATTTTTTAAAGCAAAATTGATTAATAATTATTATTTCGGATTCTATTTAATAATAAAAATAATGGTAATTTATTATTATTGTAATATTTTAAGACACACACACACATAAGTTGTTAAAAATACCTCCTCACGCAATAAATAATATGACAATAGTTTTTCTTGGAGTACAAATATTACATATAGTCCTTGAAAGTATTTCTAAGCAACATTATTATTTTCATAAAAGTATTAATATAGAATTCTACTTGTCTAGTGGTCAGCGTGCCTGACTACGGATAGGAAGGTCCTGGGTCCGAATCCCAGTTCAAGAATGGGTGTACTTTCTCTCTCTATCCTTTCTTTGTCCTTTCCTTGTGTGTGTGAATGAAGTATAAATGATATCTACTCTATAAACGGGGTCCCCATGGCATGTGTGAGGGTGCGATGATGGCCTACCCCCTGTGGTGTACCCGGGGCAACGCCTCGGCGGCTAAGAGGTCGCTGTTTTTGGCCGTTTCCTTTGATATCAGGGAACAGAAGATTAATAGACTATGTTGCAATTGTAACTGCCTACAATCTGCCATTGGAAAAAATATATACATTTATATACATACAGACATATATATATATATATATATATATATATATATATATATATATATATACACATTACACATACATAAATATATACACACATACATGTATATATATATATATGCATAAATACTTAAATCAAATTGATGCTTGTAAGGAATAAGTTAAAAATGCTGATTAAGGGAGTTTCAACATATTTTCTTCGTAACTAATTGACAAAAATACTGCTTTGCCTGTTAAAAAAAAAATTCTCATCCTAAATTTTAGTTCTTCAATAAAGTTTTCCATCATAATATACATATGTACACCTTTATTACATGATTATCCTTTTAAGTAAACTCGAATCATGCTTAATTTTTTAAATAAATTTCTAGCATAAAATGTGAAGTAATCGTCAATATATATGAACTTTAAACCCTGCTGTATTTTAAGTAAACATCTATAAATTTATAAAAAATGCTGCACAATCATGTGTATTATGAACACCATACTATTAGAAAAGTATTTATTTATGAAATATCATGAAAAAAAATTCTCAAACATACCAAAAAATAATGATAATACAGGCCATACTGAAACAATAAAATAAATAAATAAATAAAAGCCTCTATTAAAGCCTGCTATTGCAAATTTTTGTGAAATCATATAATTACTTGTCTCAGGAAAAGTATCATTAATTCATGGGATGAAAGGATGATTAAACTTTAATGACATTTTGGTCAAAGAAATAGGATAGTACTTGCTATATGTTGTCTAGATGATTGACTAAATTTCAGGAGAAACTTTTATCGAAATGAAGCAAACCCGAAGTACGTTTTTTCAAAAATTATCAGAACCACTAAAGCATTGTAAAGATAGGAAAAAAAAGAGTATCTGGATTTACAAAAAAAATTTAACCTTGGTATCAATCTTCAATAAAATCAACCGTTCACAAGATAGAAAGGATTCAAGACTATATACAGCTATGAGAAAGATTTCATGATTTTTGTTAAGAAAAAACAAGACTTGTGGATATATATATATATATAGATAGATAGATAGATAGATAGATAGATAGATAGATAGATAGATATCATCATTCATCATTCAGTGGGTAACATTATGCGACGAAGAATGTAAGGAAGGCGATGAGCTAATGAACTCGTCCCAATTTACTAGGTTAGATGATGGCGTCTAAACCAGTAAAAAATTTATTTTCTTTCAAATTTTAATGCAGTCTTTCATTGACAATCGCTTAGTGATAACCTTATTTTGTTTTGAATAAAGAGCAGTTAAAGAAGAGATTCCATCATTAAAGCTTTCCTCGCATCACAAGTCGTAACCAATGAGAAGTTGTTGTGGATAAAATGGTATCCATTAGCTACGGAAAAAGAAACAATAGATGGCACTGTTGCCGAAGTCTGGAGAGAGCACTAAATTAGTAAATAACACTAAAACGTGTATTTGCATTGAATTACTTATAATATAGATTTTTTACTAATAAATGCACCAAAGTATAACAAGTTCACGCTATTAAAAAGTTAATAAAAAGGGCATGTTTAAGATATACATTGAAGAATAGACTTTCTTAATTAAAAGTATGCGGAATAATTTGAAAAGACGTTTTTTGACATTTTAATATCTATCAAAAAATATGCAACCAATGAAAGATAAAAAATATTTAAATATTCTGACTTGGGACAAATTTGTGCTCAAAATATCCTTGCAGTTTAAACATATATTATATTTTATTAAAGTTAAAAAAACAAATTCTTATTTTCTTTTCCCGGTAAACCTCATTCTTATAAACAAAACTCCACTTTCGTACTCAGAATTTTACATATCATTTTATTATCAGTAGAATTAAATTGTTGAAGTCATTAGCAAGTTGTAACAAAGCATTCTAAACAATAAATATTAAAAATGTTTTGGAATACATTGTAATAATTATTTTAAAAAATCCCTACAAAATATTTCAATTAATTTATTACCAATATTTTTTATTTATTTATATCACCCCTTTTCAATAAAATCTCGTGTCAGATACGTTTAGAATTAAGAGCGAAGAGCCTTTCACCAAAATATTATCCAAATTGCAAAATAAATCTCGAAGATATCAGGTAAAATTAAAATTTTCTATTTTTACAAACAAAAAATGTAAATATAAAATAACATTTTCTTACTATTCAAGATACGTAATTGTAAACTAAATAGATGAGTACTAGATCAACTGACACGAAATTCATAATTATTCCTACAAATCATTTTTGATTTAATTTGCTAAAGTAATTCCCTTATTAACCGCATGGAATAATTGTTTCTGAGATAAATTATGTAATACTTAAATATTTATGTATTTAGTTTGTCTAATCTTTTACTTTCCATCTTTATATTTTCAGTCTACTTCCTAGTTTTAACCCAAGAAAGAGGACTAAACAAAGTTATGTATCAATTAAAACTACCATTATGGCTAAAATACTTAAATTATATCATTTAAATTTATGAAAACATTTTTCCACGTGATTAAATGTACGGGAGTTGCCATAGTTGTATTAAATGCAATTATTTAAAAAGAAATGTAAGAATATATTTTGTTTATTAAAATCAAGGAGATAAAGACTTAAATTTTTGGATGATAATCTCAACATGAATCATAAGATATATTTAGATACTTACATTTTTTTTTATCCCTGGCACCTCCAGTGGTATTTTTTATGGGAGGGAGGTAATGTCAGTCGCCTTCCTGTGGTGCCCTTTATTCTTACTTAGCAACTGATACCTGCTGCTTCAGGCAGCCTCTAGAGTGTATTGGGCTGCTCCACATTAACTAATGGTTGAAAAACCAAGGTCGGGAGTAGAATAAAAAAAAAGTTTTGAATCTTTTGGAAAACACAGATAATGTTATCATAAAAATTATTTTTAATCCTCATTGCAATATTTGGAAAGAATTTTAAGTATTAAGTACACTAGTATTTTTATGAACTATTATTCAAAATTAATTAAACTATAAATAAACTATAATTCAAAATTTGCTTTATGTGTTACGTTGTACAGAGATATTTATATTCATAACTTTTAATTTCGTTGATAGTTAAAATTCTATTTCTAAATAAAACAAATAGTTGATCAAAATTATACGTTAAAAATATATACTGGCTTAAGAAAAGTGAAGAAAAATAATGTACTAAATACTAAATGAACATTTTGATTTCAATAAGGTTTTTTATAAATTCAAAAATAGAAGCCAAGAATAAAACATTTATCTCTTAATTAAAGACAAGATTATGTAATGAAATTACTTTTATAGGTATTTTCATTACATAATCTTATCTTGAATTTATAGACAACAAAATCTAATTTAAAACAAAGAAAATTATCGAAAAAATAATGAAAATACATTCTTTTGTTTTTTCGATCGAATTACTCACAAAAGATACACACGGATAAAAAAAAAATTAAATCGTAAAAAAAGGCTATAACATAAATATTTTCCAAATTAATGAACAATCCGGAAGATTGTTCCTTAATTTGGAAAATACAATATAAACAGGGAAAGAAGTTGCCAATATCAGGGGGAAAGTTCAATATGTAAACAAGTTTCTATCGGTTTTAAATAAATTCGATTGTACGAAATTAAAATGTTAACAATTATTTTAAATAATTTGCTTAATAAATTAAATTTAAAGCATAATTTTTGCAAAATATTTAGAAAAATAGATTGCATACTTAAGACTATAAAGTATAGCGTCTTGAATACTTAAAATATTATTCTAATTTATGTATTCTAAGTCTAATATTTGTTTTATAGATGTGAATTAAAAATAACATTTGAAATCATTGCTTCAGACTATGGACAAATAAAAATTCGGTTTTGTAAAAAAAACAACTATTTTTAAATTAGTCTATTGAAGCTTGAAGGAGTATAAAAGTCAGATTTTCATACAATTCATTATACTTTCGATCAATTCAAAGAATACCATCACAAAATCAGCACTTCAATTCATTTTTAAATGTTAGTTTCAAACAAGACATTTTAAATAGTATAGGACATTTAAATTATATTTTCAAAGGCCCTATTATACTCAAAAAATTAGTTAATTTGATTAGAATAAAAACAAAATATTTATTTTATAACATTATTTACATTAATTTTTACGTGTATTTGAAAAGCATGGGTGTTATCAAAAAAACCTCGTACAATCATTTCTTAGAACTGAAGTATTATGAAGAGTGTCGTAAACGAAAATAAATAAATTTTTATATGATATAACTTCTTTAAAATATAATCATTATATAGATTTTGTAAAACTGAATGATGGCAAAATGTTACAGAGAATTTTTATTAGTCAAGTGAAACTTTAAAAGTATGATGAGCAATATTCAAAAATAAAGGAAATATAATTTGATGCAGTCGTTAAAATTTTTATACCAAAACGTTTGAGAGCCAAAGTCAATAATGGAAGTTGTGGAAGTAATTCTCTGAGGATAGTCATAACATGCAATGGAGTGATAGGAGATGTTTGGTGACAAATATGTCATGTCTAGACATGAAAATTTCTCTTTCAGGAAGCTTACATAATTTATTTCTTGAGATTCTAATATTTATAATGTATATATATATATATATATATATATATATATATATATATATATATATATATATATATATATATATATATATATATATATATATATATATATATATATATATATATATATATATATATATATATATATATTTAATAGCTTAAATAATTAGTAAAAACAAACAAAATATAAATATCTTTTGTCATATCCATTTGTACTATTTAAAACAATATATTCATTACATATATGAAACATATAGATGGAGAGAGAATTGAACTATCGCATCTACCTCAGTGCACTACTTCACGTGAAGACGAACAAATTGTGCCCATGGCAGTGATAGATTGCTCAACCACATCACAGAACATAGTACAGCACATTTAGTCTGTAACGCATCACCCAGTGTCTGTGCATACCATTCGAAGGAAAGATTCCGCCTTACTGGTGAAACAGTTGTTGTTTTAACAGAACGCAACGTATCCTTAAGTGCACTGCGTGAATATCGTCTTTAGAGACGATATTCAGGCAGTGCACTTAAGGATTGAAAAAAAAGGCCTATGAAAAGCTTCAAAAAGATTGAAAATGTTTAAGAAATTGCTATAATTGCTATTGAAAGAAACTTGAGTTCTTTCTATTCTTTAAATAATGTCTGATCGAATACCACTTGAGTTGGATAGTCTAGGAAACTAAAAGGTCCAAAGAATCATGAATCATTTAATGATCATTTATAAGTTGATATATTTCAGAATTATAATTCGCTTCTTTAGATACTTTGCAATATATAGTCTTCTGCTTTTACAGTGATTACATCTAACGAAGAAAAAAGAATTTTTCTTCAGCTTAAGCTTTTTCTATGGCTTGAAAAAATCCAAAAATAAATTATTTTGAAAACAGAACTCAAATTTTAATTTGGTAGAACTCAGAACTATCCTTAATCTCGGCAAATATTCACATATTTCATTTTCAGCTTATGTAGCAGAACACCTGAATAATCGAATACATACTAATTTTAATATCAAAAGATTATCTTGGAATGACCTTTAATCAAGACCTCTAACTCCAAGCCCACCTGTTTTATATGGGCTGAAAACTACTGAATGGCTAAAAGAACATCCAAATGAACATTTTGGTGTTAAATTAAAGATCTTTTAACACCAAAATGTTCATTTGGATGTTCTTTTAGCCTTAAATACCTTTCTTTTTTAATATTAATTTGTTAGTTAGTATTTATCAGAATTATGATTATGATCCCTTTTTTTAATCTCGAAAGATTTTATAAGAAGTTAGTTATTCCTTTAATCCAAACATATGATTATTTTTGTTTTGACAATTTTACATAGCTAGAGACCATACAAACAAACAGTTTGATGTCAAAAAGTCTTATACAGATTGGTACATGTAAGCGTTATTTGTACTTTTAACTAATATTTGCATATTCCGCTTTTTTTTTAGAAATTCCTTTTTAACAGCGATTGATACTGAAAGACAAAAAAGGTTTTTCCTTGAGCTGAAATTTTCAATGTGGTTCGAAGAAATATAAACAAACTGTTTGATGTAATCTAATATTTGATATCCCAATTATTCGATTATTCAACTTTTAATATTTTTTCCAATGGAAGATTGTAGACAGTTACAACAGCAACAGAATCTTTTAATCTATTGTTCCCTGATACCCAAGGAACTGGCCAGAAACAGCGACCTCTTTGCCGCCGAGGCGTTGCCCCGGGTGCACCGCAAGCGGTGGGCCACCATCGCACCCTCACACATGCCATAGGGACCCGTTTATAGGGTAGGCATCACACACACAAGGCATACCTCATTCACACCCACAAGGAAAGAACAGAGATAGGATAGAGAGAGAGAAAGTACATCCATGTCTAAACCGGGATTCGAACCCAGGACATTCCTATCCGTAGTCAGGCACGCTGACCACTAGACAAGTTGCCGGCTCATTTTTTAATATTATGCAATCAATTTTGAACAAAAGTCCCTTCTAACAAGGACACGTTATTTCTCATGAGCTGAAACTTCACACATTGGTATACACTATCCAAATATTTTGATATCAAAATATCTTATTTAGACTGACAAGTGTTATTTTAAAAATCTTGAATTACATTCACTTCTTCTACTATTTACTCATATTATATAGCTATAGTTTATCTATGAAACCTATAAATCAGTTATTCATAGTTAAATAATTCATATATTCAAACAAACATTTTACTATTGAAAGATCACACGTGAATTTATATACATTAGAGTTTATCCTAAGATCAGTAAATAATCTGTTTGTTCAGTTATCTGTTGTTGTTGTTGGCTTATCCTTTTTAAAAATCTGACATTTGTTGGATCAATTCCAATAAATTGTTGACAGTTAGAAAGTAAATGACTAGCAGGGGACCGGGGGATAAATCCTCCAGGGAAACCCCGATGCAATCCAGAATATGTTTCGTTGAGGCTAGATGGTCACAGCATTTTTTACAAGTGGGATAGTTTCTTGTAACAAGCTCAAAAGATAAACATTTTAGATCTCCACTTGAGAATTTGGCCAAGGTAGTTTGAGACTTTCCTCCTCCTCAGTTATCTTGTTTTGTTTAATACAGCTTTTGCCTTAAAAATGATTTCCCCCTCACAAATTTTTTTCCCGCTGAACTGAAATTTTCTGCACAGTTAAGAAGATACAAACATTTCGATACCAAAGAGTATTATAGAAAATGGTTTATGTGGTAGTCATATCCAATCTCCTTTAATATTCGTATATTTAGTTCTTTTGGTATTGCACTCATCTTCCTTATGATAATCGACCCTTAGACCATCATTGTTTTTCCAATTGCATCTTGATGCATTGCTAGAAAATATTTAAATCAACATTTTGTTATAAAAATATCGCATATAATTTGGAAAGTATCAGAATTATTTCCATTCCTATCTAATTTTTTTATTCAATCCTTTTCATATTATACACTCATCCTTTACCTTAGATCTTCTCTAACTCTAATATGTGATAATTTCTTGGGTTGACACTTTTCATGCAATGAGTCATCCAAATGAATATTTTTATATCAATAGATACTATATAAATATAGGTTTTAAAATTCTTATTAATAATTACCTTTTCAACTTTTTTTTATCTTATTCAATCGATAACCTTTAACAAAGAAAAATACGTTTTCTTCTACAGAATCTTTCAGTATAACTATTAAAATTCCAAGCCTACATATTAATTGGTCAATATAATCGTGTCAGAATTTTTCCCAATATCAGCTAGTTTTTGTTTTTCGCCTTTTATGACAATTATTGATCCAAAACAAACAGAAATGATATCTTGTTGAGATGAAATTTACTGCGTGGGTAAAAGAATTCCCAATGAATATTTTGATGATAAAAGATCGTATAAAAATTTCTATGTTTCAGAGTTATTTTGCATCACATCTAGTTTTCTCATAACTGTTTTGTACTATGGTGCCTTTTTTACATCATCACTGTAGTAGGGAAACGTAATTTTCCTTGATTTGAAACCTAGTGCATGGTATAGTGATTGTAATTATACGAATTAACATTTTGATATAGAAAAATGTCATATAAACTTGTGTGTATCAGATGTACTCATAATATCAGCTAATATTCACTTATTTAGTTTTCTTAGTTACAACTATAATTGAAAAACAATTTCCCAGCACATAAATAATTTACTTTGAGCTAAGCTGCTGCATAAATATGATTATGAATAGAATCCAAGCAAATATTTCGGTATCAAAATTCCCTATATAAATTGATATATAACAAAATTATATTTAATCACAATTATTATTCATTTATTCTTTTCTTATAGTTATTATATAGACATTGATTAACTAAATTCCTTCATCAACACAAACTGGTATTTTTCCTTGATTTAAAACTGCTGCATAGTTAAAAAAAATCTAAATAATGGTTATACTAAATATCCTAAGTAGTTTGGGATTTGTCAAAATCTTCTCAATCTATTCTTTTTTTTTTACCGAGGTAGAATTTTTCGATCAGCTGAAAATTGTGCATGGTTATGAAATATCCAAATAAAAGGCTTTATACTAAAGTATACTATCTAAATTGTTGTGTATCAGAGTTATTTTCAGTCTCAACAATTATTCGCTTATTCAGCTTGTTGTATTATACAGTCAGTTTGAAAATGATCACATTCTTATCAAGCCTACACGGTTTTTCTAATGACGGAAATTGTTTCATCCCAAATGAATACTTGAATGAACAAATCAAAATATCTTATAATTTATTATATGCTCGAGTTATTCTGAATCTAAGCTAGCTTTCATTTAGTGATCTTTTAAATATTATGAGAATACAATCTGAAAACGGATTTTTTTCAACAAAGGGAAAAGAAAGTTTCTTTTAGATAAAACTTGGTGGATGGATAAAAAACATTTAATTGATAACTGGACATTAAAATATCTGATATAAATAGATATTTATAAGAATTATCTGTGATCTGCATCGCAAAGAAATGCAGATTCTTTCAATTCCATTCACTTAAACACTGATTACCTATAAATTTGTGTGGGATAGTATCACACAGAAATCTATTAATGAAAATAATTTATTACTTTTTTCATAATAAAATCAGTGTTAGATGATAAGAAAAGACGCATATGGTATGAGCAGATAGATTATAATGGCCATGCCAATAATCCAGAGAAAATATGTCCTGCATTTTAAAATCCTCTAATAATAACTCCATATATATTATTCATGATGAATAAAATTTTGATTGGAAAACTTTATTTTGTCTGTGATTGATTTATTATCTTGCACTTTTTCATACATTCATTTTTTTTGGACTTATTTTTAATTTAAACCAAAGAGTCAGTAATCGTTCGACTTGAAATATCATTTTTTATATTAGTGTTTCCTGCCTTGGCATATAAAATATCTATGATTCACTTCCTTATAAAATCTATTTGGGATTAACTCTAATGCAATTCTAAATTCTATTCATTTTTAACTATCAAACTATAACTTTTAAATAAATATTTTAAATGATAGTAAATAAACTCTCGCTAACATTTATTGAGTCACTAAGAATATTTTCTGAACACATAAATATAGCTTATGTAATTTATTCTATATTTTAAGCTTGAACGATATCACAAAATAAGAATATTAAGAAATTAAAGTTTTCTTTATTATGACAAATAAAAATACTTTCGAATAATAAATATTTAAAACTGTGAATTCAGAAAGGGTCCATTAAAACGTTTTTTACATAAAAAAATCAAAAATACATTCTTTTCTTGTATTAATACTTTTTCCCCGAATATTCGAGCACATGACACGTATTGTAAATATACATAATCACAACTAATGCTATATTTGTAACTCATGTAAATAAAAATTTAATTAATAAATTTTCTTTGTAATTTTTTAATATCCTTATAATATAAATACTCTGAGTTTAACTGATAAGTTGATAATGAGATTAAAATATTAATATTTATCTCATATAGTATGCTTAATTAAGGAATAAGTATTTGCTTACAAATTCAATAGTTTCTTATATAATTATTGAAATCCTTATTAATTTTGTGACAGAGAGAGAGAGCTAAGCAATATTTTTAAATTTCATGAATAGATTTATTAATAATTAAAGAAAATAGTCATCTGACTTACATTTCAAAATTGTTTCTCAGGAGACAAAATAACTTAAAAATCTCATCTGCCTAGTACAATTTTTAAAATAAAAGTATCTTTCATCGGAGAAAACACTCAAAACTTCAACCATCCAATTTATTACTCATGAAGTCTGGAATCGCCAACACCATTGATAGTTAAATGATTAAAAAATAAAATTATTCTATTAGTGAATCTTATTATTTTTCTTTATTTATTTTAATTATTTATTTATTCAGGATGCTTATAAGAAATCGGTGGTGATTAATTTTCCATTTGGAAGAGAGGAAGCATTTTTGATCTAAAGAAAAGATCTTTAGATCAAATATAGAATTTTAAGGTTGTGTTAATGATATGACATGATAAAAGAGATTTTGCCTTATATAATGAATTGATAAATATCTTGAATGATATAATATTTAAGCACTTAAAGGCATAAAGAAAAACATAAAATATTATATTCCACTTTACTATTTAGATTTTAACTATTGTATATTTACTTTTTATGGAAAAATTGAAAAAGGAAAAAATATACAAAAACTCTTTCCTTTGAGAATTGTATTTTTCATATAATAAGTCAAGAGAAAACCATAAGAAAGTAATTCTTTAACCAACAATGCAAAAGAAATAAAAGATTTAGAACATAAATTAAATTTCTTTCATTACACATTTCTTTTTCTTCAATATTATGTTTTCTTATATGTAGCTTTATTTTATGTGTTTCCTTAAAAAACCTTTAGTAGGAGTTTCATTCCATTTCTCTTTGTTAAGGTTTCGCAAACAGGATTAAAGTATATTCATTGACAAAATTATATTGCGTTTATTTCATAGCATATTTGATTACTAAAATTATATTCCAGAATAAAAACAAATAACTTACATCAGTAGTTAAATGAATAAGTAAAGATGAAGTTTTAAGTAACTTAATATTCATTTCTATATTATCAAGGATAAAAATATGGTTATCTTTTTTCCTTAAAGTTTGCATATTATTCTTTTGTAAAATTATTTCAATTATAGAATATTCCTTTACAAAATAATTTCAAAGAAAGAAAAGTATTTTTCTCTAATATCTTTATTGAAACAATTTTTTAACTCTTAATACTATTCATTGAAAAGGCGAATCAAAATTTAAAATCCCCTCTCAAAGATTTATCTCTGAGATGTCTTGAAAATCTATTTCCATTTAAGTACGAGATAAAATTAAAATTCAAACGGAATGAAATATTTTTAATATATTGAGTTAATTTATTTTAATACATGCAGTATAAATTTTGGCAAGTTAATACGTTAAACACACACATAAAAACAATAATTTTTCTCAATTACTAATATCGAAAAAGTAATTTCTTTATTTGCAACAATTTTCAACAAAATTTGGAAGTAACTTAACAACACTATTCTGTTGAAGCTTTATTTTTACGTAGAATTTGTTATAAGTCAATTGGTGAATTATACACAGTACGTTTGTCAAAACAAATATTTTAAGTGCCATCAAAGTTATAACGGAATTTGATTATTTAAACCTAATTCCGTAATTCCTTAATTTTTTTGTCTTATATCCAATGGATACAAAAAAAAACCAAAACTAACTTAAAATAAATCAATAATGATTTTGACTCTTAAATAATTTTAATAATCCATGACAGAATTATAATTTAATTAAATATTGCATTAATATGTGAAGTTATGATTTTTCAACAATCAGAAAATAAAAAACTAACTTTCTCATAAAATATTATGGAAATTTTTGCATCATTAACAAATTAAAACAAAGAAATAAAAAATTGCCAAATTACGACATTCTATTCCATATATTTCTCCCTTGTATTATGTGCCCTTTAACAACCATCATCGTTCAAAGAATTTAAATTTCTAGAAGAATATTTCAAAGTTAAGTACAATAATTATCAACAAAGATCGTTTTATACAAAAATACTTCTTAAAAAAGTAAAATAAATCTTAGTATTAATATGAAAATAGTTTGAAATAATCAATTTATTTAAAAGAACATATGTGCTTACAGTAAATGATTAAATTTTTTTCATTTATCAAAATTTTTACAGAAACTTTCTTTTCTTATTATTTCCACATTCTTCATGACTTTAATAATTGCTGTAAAATAAATAAGAAAAAATAAAATCCTAGGATCACATGACGAATCTAAGATTGTAAACTTATATAATATACTTTTATTTATTTTTGAAAGTTAATACTTACGTATAGACAGTTATATTACCATTTATTTTTTATAACAGCGGGGATTTGGTTAATTAACCCTTCGCCACAACAAGACCGGAAACTGTACTCATTTGCTATTACCCAAAGGCACCTGTGAACTATGTCACGGAGGTGAGTTGCATTACCTGCGCCTTACTACTATAAACCTATTTATAAGGTAAGCCACATTCATATCTAATTACAGAAGAAAGGACAGAGAAACACAGAGAGAAAGTAAAATGCATGCCCGAACTGGGATTTGAACCCGGGACATACAGCTCAGGAGTCAGGAATGCTAATCAATCAGCCCCAGGTCTGCATATTAACATTCATAATAAATTAATGATATTTATATTCTTAAAGTCCATTCAAAATTATTTGAATTAAAAAAAATTCAGTTGAATTTGAAATAGTTATTCCTTTTTTATGTACTTATTATTCTAAAAAAACAACTAAAGTTATTCAAATAATCAAAATAACGGTTATATTTTATGCTTAAAAACATCACCATATTATAAATATTCTCAGTAACTTTGATAAAAAAAAGACACTCTTTAACTCAATGCAAAATAATTTAAATCTTTATTGCAGTCTACAAAATGATAATTCACATATCATGATATATTTTAATGTCGATTTTTACAATCTATCAAATCAAAGAGAAATTTCTAAGGAAATATTTGAACAAATTCACTTCGATTCCATTTTTGCATTTGAGTATGCTTCCTGTATTATTCTAAGAAATAATATTCTTCAGAATATGCTTACCTTTCGCTTTAAGTAAAAAAATGGACTCAGAAATGCTGGAAAAGATAGAACTGACATTTGTAGAATACATGGACGATAAAATACTGGTAAAAGAATTATTGAAAGATGAACTATTTTATAAAAACAAAAGTGTTCATCTTAAAATGCCAAGATTTAGAACTATTTTCTCTGTATATTAAATTTTATGAATAATTTTATTCATATAATAATCGTTTCTTCATATATGTAATAACCATAGTAACAATTTAAGCTAACTGAGTTAAATATATATTTAATCAAAATACTAAACATACATTTATTTTATATTTTATATAAAAATTAAATATAAAGGCACAGATGCCGTATAATTCAGGATACCTAATTCTTAGTTTGGGGATTTTTTTGATGGATAACACAGGCCTACTAAAAAAAATTTTTTTTTTTTTTGGTGCTTAGGATTTTAGAGCAGATTTTAACTATATTTTTATTGCTGAATCTAAATATGAAAGCAGTTTTTCTGTATCAGCTCTAGATTTTTAGATAAATTCACTTATCTATCAATGCTTTTTTTCTATTTAGTACTTTCAAGTACAAGTGTTGTAAAATTTATACAGGGAAAGATTCTTGTATATTTGCCCTATTGTCAGTCTTCTTTTGTAACCAATTGAATTTAAAATAATAATATTTAGGAAATAACTAATTATTATTTTTAAAAATTATTATTTTAATTCATTTATTATAAAAAGAAGACAAACAATATGAGATATATAACTGATTAGTTGACAAATTCTTAATAAATGGGATTGAATCCTACTTATTAGTGCTATCCAGTTAGTTCCATAGAAATCCGATAGATTGAGATGTCTGTCCACTATCTGAAGTGACCTTCAAAGCTTCAACCGCAATTGAGAGTTGAGTATAGTTCGTAAATTCCGGCGGTGCAGATAGATAGAGGTTAGCGTCATATGAAATTTCTCTTTAGTAACGAGTTGTTAAAAAGTAAATCTAAGTATTTGTGTTGTTGAATAGAAATAAAATGAGTTCAAGTAGAAGAAGCTGTGTACATCATCCTGATATTTTTTGCTACATATGCGGAGAATACACGCTACTGGAAAACAAAAAATCTATTAGTGACTTTGTAAAGAGGGCTTATCTTGGATATTTTGGTGTTACACTTGCTGATCAGGATAAAACCTGGGCACCACATATTGTCTGTAAAACTTGTACAGAGCATTTACGACAGTGGACTACCGGGAAAAGGAAAAGCCTGAAATTCGGTGTACCAATGATTTTGAGAGAACCAAAAAATCTCTTTGATGACTGTTATTTCTGCCTAGTAAATATTACTGGAATCAATCGAAAGAACCGTAATAAGTGGACTTATCCAGATTTAGTCTCTGCAAGACGCCCTATCCCTCACTCAGAAGAAGTGCCAATTCCAACTTTTCACCAGCTACCAGAACTCTGTGAGGACGCTTATTGTCTCTCTGATCAGAATTCTGATACTACTGAAGGTGACAGCGATTTTGAAACGATATCATCAATTCCTCAATGTTTCAACCAAGATGAGTTAAATGACCTCACTAGAGATCTCAATCTGTCGAAAGAAGCTTCTGAATTACTGGCTTCCAGGTTGAAGGAAAAAAATTTACTTGAACCAGGAACGAAAATTACATTCTATTGCACAAGGGAGAAAGATCTGCTACCTTTTTTCTCTGAAGAACAAAATCTTGTATTTTGTCATGCTGTTAGAGAACTCCTGGTAAAAATGGATCTTCCTGAATATTTTCCAGATTATTGGCGCCTATTTATTGACAGCTCAAAGTGAAGTTTGAAATGTGTTCTTCTACATAATGGGAATAAATATGGCTCAATACCAATTGCTCACTCAACGAAAATGAAATGAAAAATCAATATGACACCATAGCTTTGGTCTTGGAAAAAATAAAGTATCGTGAACACCAATGGGTGATTTGTGTAGACTTAAAAATGGTAAACTTTCTCCTTGGACAGCAAAGTGGTCACACAAAATATCCTTGTTTCTTGTGCCTCTGGGATAGCAGAGACAAAACGCAACACTGGGTTAGAAAAGAGTGGCCTAGGAGAGAAAACATGGGTGTTGGGGAAAAGAATATCATCAACGATCCTTTAGTTTCACGAGAGAAAATCATCTTTCCACCACTGCATATCAAGCTGGGTCTAATGAAGCAGTTTGTAAATGCTCTTGATAAAAATGGATCATATTTTGCATATATAGAGGAAAAAATGCCTCAGCTGAGTATGGAAAAAATTAAAGCAGGAATATTTGATGGCCCACAAATAAGGCAGCTGATTAAAGACCCTGACTTCATAAATTCAATGAATGAGATTGAACAAAAAGCCTGGAATTCATTTGTTTCAGTTGTCCAAAATTTTCTGGGTAAACACAAAGCTGAAAACTATGTTGAATTAGTCAATGAAATGCTGAATAATTTCAGATCCCTTGGGTGTAACATGAGCATTAAGGTGCACTATTTACATAGCCACTTAGACCATTTTCCTGATAATTTAGGAGACATTAGTGAGGAGCAAGGTGAAAGATTTCAGCAAGATATAAAATGTATGGAGGATAGCTATCAAGGAAGATGGGTTACTCACATGATGGCAGATTACTGCTGGTCTTTAAAACGGAATTGTTCCAAAATACATTCAAGAATGTCATGCAAAAGAAGTTTCTGAAATGTTCAGTGAGTAATTTGTTTAAATCATGACTTTTTCTGTTTTCTTTTGTATTTAATAAGCAATATCTATGTAATATAATAAAAATTCCCTGTTAAATTTGTTTGTTTAAACCATGGTTTTTCTTTTAAAATAGTGTAATGTATGATTCATTAAAATGTTGATATCTTGAAAATTCAAGCTGATAGGCAAAAATTAATGGCATATTTGGATTCAGCGCATCGAATTCATATAAAATCACCTCCAAAATCTTTGGCACCAAAACCACTGTTGACCAGTGTAATCTTATGTGTCTGGCAACCTGGCTTTTATTATTTCACAGAAATGGAGACCTAAAAGAATTATGCAGAAAATTCTATATTGGCAACCTTAGTATTTACGTCTTCACACAAGTCACAATACGTTATCTTGGCAACATTTCTTCAATGCCAAAAAATTCATGATTTGACACTCTGTATTATATGCCATCTGTACCAATATAAATTTAATATTTTATTTATTTAAAAATTAAATATTAAGAAAAAGCACACAGTATTTATATTTTACCGTTTTTTTTATTTTTATTATTTTTTATTTATTTATTTATTTTATTTTATTTATTTATTTATTTTATTTTTTTTGACTAGGTGAAAAAATTTTAGAAATATAAATATCTTGAAATTATGAAAACTCTGTATGATGGAAGCAAAATTATCCATCTTCTGCTACTGAATTTTGCCATCCATTTTCAGTCGCTGTCAAAAGATATAATAATGTCATAAAATTTTTCTCCTAGCATTAATAACCAATTAAACAGGCTATCATAATGGCACCCACTTCCTTAATTTCCAAACTTGCTCATATTTGCTGGCTGTAAATCGAAAGTTATGAGGGTGTTTAGGAAAGTTATCTGTATAAATAAGACAAAAAAAAAATAAATAAACTAAAAGCGACACTCCTGAGCAGCTAAAGAAATTAACAAATATTTTTATGTTTTACTATTTTTTCAGCTAAGGCCATCGTTTTAAAGCAAATTTTCTGAAAAATTTCTTACTAAAACTTTTTTAGCTTATCGAATACGTATTAATTAAAAGAAATGATGTTGAATTCTAAACAAAAAATGAGTGTTTTTCTTAAGGATTTTAAATTGATTTAAGTGAAAAATTAAATTTTCCCAAGTGAGTTTTGTCGTGAATTTTTAAAAAAAAACTTCAATTTAATTTACAATGTTAAAAAGAAATTTTTTTTTCTTTTCTAAAATTCCTTTCAGAAATTTTAATATATATTTTGAAATAAGTGTTAAATTTTTGAACTTATATTGTATATTGAAATGTTTTGTTCTCTTCAGTAATTTTTGGTACACTATAAAATTTTGATAATATGAGAAACCTTTTCTACCGGTTAATATTTTTGTACGTTTTTTGTTTAGTTACTAATTTTCTATTTATTCTTATCAAATTTTACGAATAAGTTTACAGAAATTTATGAAATTTTGTATTGAGTATAAGTCATAACAAAAATATAGGTTTTTATCTTAAAAATATATATTTTTTTATATTAAAATATTTTTTCTAGTGGCAATATAATTCCTTTTTCAATTTTAAAATGTTAAATAAATTATTTATAGTAATACATTTGAAAATGAAGTCCAAATAAGAAAATATTGAATTTATTTTAATATTATTTGAGAGAGATTAGAAATAAATTAACCATTTTTACACAATGAAAAATTATTTATATTTGAAAAGAATTATAAATTAAACAATGAGAATGTATAATTTTCAACACTCAATCTGTGCATTTAGATAAGTATATTAAATATAATTTGAAAGGGGTATGTTTTCTTTAACTTCAGCAGATTTAAAGTGCCACATTAATCTCTTAGAAAAATATTGTGTCGTTATTGACGGAAATCTTAAGTTTTAATCCCTGAAATTATCTATACTTGATTCATTTGTTATAATAATGTGACTAAAGAATACTAAAGTTTTGGGTACATATTTTGTAAATTAAATTTACATTTCTTTTGAAATTATATAATATGTAAGTATAAAGTTGATAAATAATTTTCTCAACTTTAATTTTAAATCTAACGAAATATCATTTATAATAAAAAAAAGTGTACTTGAATTTAACATTGATATATTGTTGACGAAAATACTTGCTGCTCGCCTCGTGACCTGGTTCACAGGTGCCTATATCTATAACCGTTACTATAACAGGTAAAGACAAACGAGTATCAGTTTCAGGCCTTGTTGTGGTGAAGGGTTAGTCATCCCATGCCCACAGTTATTAAAGAATTCATTTTATTTAATAAACTGTTCTCGTTTTGAATAATTACTTTACACATTTTGTATTAGTTTAATTAATCTGCTGAGGAGCATTCATCATAGAATAGTAATTTCAAAAATTCTTGTTCAGTGAACAAGTTGAATAAATCTGCTACAAATAAAAGTATCAAATGATGCAATTACACCATCCGGCTACAATTTAATACTAAGGCTTCTTTTTACTAAATAGAAAATTAATTTTTAACAAATGTAATATGCATTCAATTAAGATTTTAATATTGTCTAATTTTTTTATTCGAAACTATAACTAAGCAAAAAGTTAACATTTGAAGTAAAAATAGAATGCATATACTTTGGACATGAGCCACTTTAAAAGCATATAAATGCATGAATAATTTTAGATACAGCATATTTAATACACTTAGAATATAGAAACAAAAACCCGTTAGTAGATATCAAAAAATTATAAAGCATAGAAATGAATCACCTCGTGTAACCGACCTATTGGTAAACAGATACTTCATATAGGTCACGAGTGTCATGAAAAAAGAGATGGTGTGTATTATATTATAACATGATTACGTTGATTTGACAAATTCTATTGAACAAGTCTGAAAAAATCAGTTCTGCGCAGAAATTTGCCTCAAACGCAAGCTTTGATAATTCTATCTGTAATGGACTAACAAACATATTTATGGCTTAAATTCAAGATAACAAACCATTTTTTCATATAAATCTCTATTAAGTATATTAATTATAAGCTAAGATATGTTCTTGTGTTTCACACACACACACATCCCATGTTCTAGAAGAGAGCACTTTCACTTGAAGAGAGCACTTTCACTTGATATTATTCAAAATTATTCAAGCAAAATGGTAAGAATTACATACTCTGATAATATATAATATTTTAAAATATTACACTGACTCCAATTTTTTTTTAATGGTCTGTTTTTCAGTACCATATTTTGTATGTTCGAATCCCCCGTCAGAATTGAATATTTATAAAATCTTTTAATTTATTTTAAAACTAAGCAAATTATTTTTAAGGAAACTAAATTTTAAATAGTGCTATACTTCATAGATAAAAATAATACTACATATATATAAGAAATTTATTATGCAAAATTTGTGATATAAACTCATTTTATAATAAATTTAATAATTTATGTAAATTTAATAAAATATTTTTACAAAAAGTTTATTATTTAATGAGTTTATCTACTCATAATCATCTAATTGGAAGTACCTAATAAAATAAATGAAAAATAAAGAGGAAAAATAATTCCTATTACGTATACATATTTTATATTGAACTGTACGTATATATATATATATATATATATATATATATATATATATATATATATATATATATATATATATATATATATATATATATATATATATATATATATATATATATGTATATATATATATATATATATATATATATATATATATATATGTATATATATATATATATATATATATATATATATATACATATAATTTAGTAGAAAGGGGAAAATAGTTTTAAAAAAACACGGTTCTTTCTTCTTTCTACTCGTTTCAAAAAATATTTACTTATTCTGTTTTAAAGATTTAAAATAACGAAAATGAAATAGCTCATTTACACAGCTTAATATCAACTTTTTTATTTTATATTTGCAATAAATTTAGCTTAACTTTTGCAGATTTATACTTATTTATTCAATGAGTATAAATATAAAAAGTCTTGACATTTATCATAGATCATAGATTTTTTCCCGAAGCTAAGACTTGTAAACTTTCATTAACTCTATTTTCATCGGGATTCTTGATGAAAATTCACAGTTGATTTTATAGATGGTTAAAAACAGCTGTTTAATAATATTAACCAGAAATTTTCTCTATTAATTGTTTATATGATCATCATTTTATTTTCTTAGAAATGTGACATTTGAATTTTTATAAACCAACCTTTTCTAAATTGATAAAATAATTTTTTTCTTTTTATAAGGTTTTTAAAGGATGATTACAAGGAAACTAAACCCCATAGTTAAAAAAGAAGAGCAAGTCTTTGAGACGTGTAAAAACAATCACATCTTTTAACATTTTAAAATCAATAACTTCCAAGTTGAGGTGCACTAAATATAGAGAATTTTATTTACTTAGATGATCTTAACAATTGAAAATATATTTTAACAAAAATTAAAAAAACTGAAACTATTAACTGCTTATCAACGTGAATCAATTTTCAGTTCAATATTACAGCATTATTTTGAAATTTATATCATTCTTTAAAATAAAATTATTTTTTAAAATTTAGACTAGTCTCCAAAACGATATTAAGCATCACATTAGTTTTGATAAATGTATCAAGGAATTCTTTCCCGGGATATGAAAACTTCAGCAAGGATGGGACATTGATGAAAAATATCACACTTCCTATTATTGAATAACAATTTTAAAATTATAAACAAACTTATAATTTATTTGTTAAATTTAAGAGGATATCATCTTGGGTACTTCAAACATAAGAATAAAATAAAATAAAAAAATATAGTTTTCATATTTCTGAAAAATGTGAGTCTATATGTTAAAAAGTAAATTAAAAAGTAAATCAGCACATAGCAACCATAGTGTTTTCACAAAAAAATATTAAATATAATATTATACCATAAATCTATATATGATAATGCGCAATTGCTATTATAAACATATAAAAATTAACAATTTATATTCAAAGAAATTTTAAATTATTACTAAAAATAACATTTGACATAAACTTGTCTATATATATAAATCTTATATATTTGTTTTTCATTCCCACTTCCTCAACATATATTGAATAATAACTTTAGAATGCACTATTAAATATTCTAGACAAAAACATTTTTAAGAAAATTGACCAAACAAAACTAAAAGTAAAATAAAATTACCTACTTCTTTTTAAAAGGATTACTGTCTCCGAAAATAATATGTAGAGGCATTTCTAAGATTGGCTAGTTAAAATTTAAAGATCTACTAAATTCAAAGCTTCTAAATATATTAAACAAGTACATAATTAATAAAAATCAATAATTCTTTAGTAAATACATTAAAATCTAAAACATAAATAAAATCTTAAAAAATCATAATACAAATCAAAAATTAAAAGAATCTAGTCATCAAAAAACTGAAAAGCTTAATATATATATTAAGCTTTTCAATTTGCTATCAATAGCTTTTCATTGTGAAAGCTTATATATATATATATATATATATATATATATATATATATATATATATATATATATATATATATATATATATATATATATATATATATATATATATATATATATATATATATATATATATATATGTATGTATGTATATATATATATATATATATTAGTACATTTTTTGCAATTTTTCTTGAAATTTAGTTGATTGAAAATTTTTTCCTTTCCAATGACGGGGAAAGCAAACAAATACAGCCAACAAGAATAGGAAAACATCAAAAAGAGTCACAAAAGTAAAATATAGACCGAATTCATTACCCCAGAAATTCTCCCACACGCAAATATTTTACAGTCTCGGGATTCAAGACCATGAAATGGATATGGTTACGATTCATGGGTTCTTTAGAACTACATAATCAACAATCAAGGTGGTCATGAATCCGTAGGCGATATAAGTACTACCCAGGCGGTCGTGACTTGTTCTGAGACAAAAAATGGCTACAGAATTTTGGTGAAGGCTTCTCTACTATTAACTCCATACCTGCCTCACTCCAGTTCTTGTTTTATTTTCTCATTTTTTGTAGCCAAGAAAAGTTGCTAATTTTCATTATCTGTTGCATGAATAGTTTCATAAGTGGTAGGGCATCCCAGAGAAATTTAGTTAAATCATTTGAGTGCCCTTACGAGCAAGGAAGCCAATCTGCTCGTTGCATTAAAATTCTCGCGCTGATGGAATACAACGTTGACCATCCTCCATGCGATATACCCCGGGCAATGTTTTACGTGGCAGAGTGGTCTACAATTTCCACATGCGACTTCATGGCCAACTATTTGAACAAATTTATGTAATTTGATTGTTTTCCCTTTTTCCATTTCTACCATTTTATTTATGTTTTAAAAATAATAATTTATTTCGTTTGGATTTTCTTAAAATATATTTTTATTTGTCTTTTTTTAATTTTAACTTTATAATTTTAGACAATTTGAACTCAAAGACTGAGATTTAAGGAATCTTCTTACTCAAGAATTAATAAGCGGCGGGCTTTTAAGGAACATTATAGACTTTAACGGTTCCCGAACTGAACAGTTTAACAATTATTTCATTTTCAAGATTTATTTTTCCCTACATTATTACATGTAAATGCTCTTTAACAGTAAATAATATACCATAAAATTTTTCCATATTACTAATTTTAGAAAATTAGGAAACAATGTATAAATTAATTATACCATACCTATTCTTATGCTTACATAATATCGATAGGTGTAAGTGGACTCTGTGAGACAATCACTTTGAAATGCAAGTAAAAAATATCAAATTTCTTAAAATCATGACCTATGACGAAAACAGAAAGCCAGACAAATATATCAAATTTTTCCCAGAAGGAGTAAGATAGAAAATATCCTTTTTTTTGACAGCACAAAGTAAGGAAGTACATGGAAAGACCATTTAGAACCGGATGGGAGATGCAGAAGTTGACCAGGATGATATTAACTTTTGCGGCTTATGTCTCATTCTTTGCCGAACCAGATTTTGTGTGGAGCCAATTTGACATTTTTATGATTATGAATACGGGAAACTTAAGAATGAATACGATATTTTATGTAATAATAGTTTTACCATTTTTAACGTATTGTTTGATAAAGAATTTTGATTTCGTTTAGAATAGTAATAATAGATTTATCAAGAAGTTAATCCTGTTATTTAAACTATCTAAATTAATCGTAGAATTTAAGTAAAGAATTTTATATATGTAAACCTAAAAACCAATTACACCATTGTTAATTTAAAAATATGTCCTGTATTTTTTAACTAATTAATTATTTATTGGACAGAAATTTCATAAGCAATAAAATTGGTTTTGTAAATTGCGTGTTAGGTTTTTTTATCTCAAAATTCAACAATACAATTTTAGTTAATAATTTTATTGTTTATCGCGTTGTTTTTAATCCATATTATTTTTGATTCAATTACGGTAAAACAATTATATTTTTTTCTTATGAAGTAATGCAACCAGAAATATCATATAACAATTTTCTTATCGCGTTTTATTTTTTATTTCGTTTGATGATGAATGAAAACATATATTGAAATTTCGTCCTACACATTGCATATAATTTATACTTATGGAACATATTCTTAAACAATATAGCTGATTCTAAAATTAAAAAGCAATGAAGTTTAGAAGAAATCTGATTTTTAATCTGTTTTGCTTATAAGACTATTTGTTAAACATAGAAATTAACATAGTGGTTTTAAATTTTTAGCCCTTTTATAACAATTAAAAAAAATACTTTTATGAGCCATTTATCATTTTAGTTCCTCATTGATTAAATTAAAAATTAAAATGATGGAAAATAAATATTGTTCTTTTAATTATAAATCATATTTACTTTGATAAGATTTTAAGAGAAAATAAAATGAAATATTATAAATCATCTCTAGCAATGAGAAAATAATAAGTAAAGTTACGAACAATATTGGGTTCAAAATTAGCTGCCAAAATCAAAATGTTAGTAAAAGTAATTCCATTTAAAGCTAAAAACTCCTTGAGCTCTCTTAACAATCAGAGTGAATATGAAATTATGAACAAGTAAAATTCTCGAAAACCACCGATAGTAATATGAAATTAATATAATATCATTCAGATTATCAATGAGACTTCTGATTTATTATATTCAAATTTCTAATTACTAATCCATTCTCATTACTTTCAATTTTCAGAAAACTTTCCAATTAGTCCAATGCAAATAATGAAAATTATCAAAAATAAAAGTGTCAAAGATACTAAAATTAGTTCCAAATCCACATTATTTGATGCAGTAGGTAGAGCTGGTTGCTTTCGTGATGTGTGATATTTAATTCAAAAATATTCGCCAAAATTGTGAACTGTGAGAGTATGAATAGCAAAAATAATGAATGCGCTACGTAATTAAATACCTTAAAAGAAAATGCCACCTGTGAAATGATTTTTGTGCCATATACGCCCATTTTAATGAATCTCTCTTTATATGAATTTTAAGAGATAATTGTTTCCAAGAAAACTTTTTATTTTGCTCTTCGAAAGTTTTGCTTTCAACGTTTAAAAACAATTTTGAATTTTTCTTGCCTCGTGTAACCACGCATTTAATTTGTTTTAGAGAGCTAAATTCAATTAATATATTCCCTTTATTCAGAATCGGGTATGCAGTCCCCAATTAGTACCACCCATTCTAAGCAAAGTATCATTAATAGCAACATCTTATGATCTCAAAATCATTTAGACACATTAATTTAATTTTGTAACTGCTGTGCTTTAATTTTACAAAAACATTTTGTAACTAATAATTTTTCATTATGCCGTCCAAAGAGAATTAAAAAAAAATTACCAATGTTACTTTTTAATTAAGTACCGTAATTTAAAATAATATTTTTAATATATTTTATTTTTATTTTATAGTTTTTATATGTTTAAAATAGTATAAGCTAACATAATTTACCTTTTTTCAGTATGAATGTATAGTATAAATTTTACTAAGCAACATTAGAAAAAAAACCCTATTGACATTGGGTAAATCATTCAATTTGCTTATCCTTTCAATCTATTTTGCATATGTGTGTAAATTTTCAGATTCTCATATCGTGGCACATAATTTTTATTTATGCTTCTTAATTGTTTTTAACTAAAATTATATATAAATGTTAATTTGCCATTTTAGTAATTAAGTTATTTATTTTAAATGTTTCAACTTGTTCTAGAATTTTAACAATTCTATCTATACTTTACAAATTGTAAAAATAAATATAATATCATAATGAATTTACCTAAAAAATAAAATATTTTGTGACTCAAACTTTTGATAAAAAATATATTTTTCTCTTTTAGTAAGTATCAATATACACTTTTTAATACATACATACATATATATATATATATATATAAAGTTAACATTAAAAATACAATAATATAAATAATGTATATTTTTCTTATTTAAATAAACTCTCAATTTTTTTTACCGCAAATAAGATTACAAGAAACTTGCTGAATTTTCTTAGAAATCACTTGACTCTGTTGATAGTTATATGGTGTGATCTCAATAACATCCAACAGCTTACACGATTAATATAACCGCGTACTTATGAGTAAAATATAGACATAAATGATACCAAGATAAATCTACTGACTTAATGAGTAATACATTTTATTACTATGCTAATAACATAAGTCTCCGTCGTGGTATTGATGAAATATCTCATAACAATAGAGAGTCCAAGTATTGTATCTCAAACTATAAATCTTAATAATTATATTTTAAATTCTTATGGAGACAAAACGTAATCCCCTCTTTCTGGATTGAATTTATTTGTTACAAAACTAATTTATCATTTTATCACAGCCAATACCATATAAAAAATGCTTTATATTTCTATATATGTTAAGCAAAAATATTTATCTAGGATCAACGAGAAAAATTCTTAACTGAATTATTTTATGTAAACAGAGAATAGTGAACATATGTTACTTACAATCTTTCGAAATTTAAAAAATACTATTCTGGATAGATCAGTTTTTAAACTTATAAATTTCTAGTTATTAATCACTATAAAAATAATTCAAATTTGTTTCCTTATTTCGGAAATAAATTAAAAATTAAATTTTAAATAAACTTTCTAAACTTACAATAATAAAGTTTGTGTATTATTATGTTTTTAATTTTCTTAAATAATACGATAACTTTTTTCTGTTTAAAATGTTTCTCTTTTAAGCTAATTAACTTTGTAAAATATTTAATTTTTACAAAGCTAACATAATAAATGAAACTGCAAATTAAATTATATCTCTCATGATTTCAAATTTTTTGAAGAAATTGTATATAAGAATTGCTGATAAATATATCATTTTAAAGCTTTCCTATTGATAAAATAAATCTTAATTCGTTTTGATAAATTGCCTTTGAATAATTGCTGAATTGAATACCAACCAAAATAAATCTATTGTTTATTTATTTACTATAAATGCATATTTATAGTTTTTTATGCAAAAATAACTAAAAGTCCTATTTTAAAATATTTTCATATCGAAAAAATTTATAAGAAATCTTTTCCAAATAGCGTTTGAAGATATCTACAAAAATGAAACTTTTACATATTTGTTTTCTACAGTTAACTACATAGAAACTTTTCGATGAAGAAAAATAAAAGCCATTTTAAAATATTTTTATATCAAAAATAGATTATTAATTTTTAGAAAAAAATTTTACAAACTTTTTTAAATGGGCATCTGCAAAAATCTTTCATTTTGTAATATAATTCCTCTTGCGTGAAATACGAATACTTCAGTAGAATCTCAGATAATCCAAATAAGTTAAATTAAAATTAATTGATATAAAATAATTAGGAAAGCTGATGATTCAGAATATATTTAATTTAATAAAATTTAAATTATATGTAAATTAATTTAAATCTATAATGAAATACAGATCATATATAATTATTTTTCTTCAAATTATTTGAGAAATTCAATCTGATATTTCTGTGTAAGTTGGCAAATGGCTAAGGAAAACTCCTTATATAAGTTACAATTACATTTTCTATCTTTTTAATAATAAGTTATAGAAAAGTACAGATATTTGGAATTCAGCACTAATAAATAGAAATTTATTAGTTCTCCATCCCAAATCTCTAATGTATAAATGGAAATTTATTGGTTATAAAAATAATGTCTAACTAGTTTCTCAAGTAACATTTTTCAATAAAGTTTTCAAATAACTTTAACGATAATGTCATTCATCTAAAGTTTTTTCATAAATTTGAGTCCATTATCAAGGTCAACACCATCAATCATGATAGGACTTTAATGTCGAAGTAGGATTTAAGAAAAATGTGAATACAATTTAAATTTCAAGACAAATTATTCTCTTTAGATAAAGACTCTTAAAACAATAAATTTAAGTAGTAACGCGTTTTCGAAAGAATAGGTAAAATAAGAATACTCTGCAAATCAATTTTTGTGATAACATTAGGGAGTCACAATTTTTCTAAGCAAATAATAATCTGTTTTTGACGACGTTTTTTATTGATAAATCTTTGATCAAAGAATAGCTAAATATAATGATACTTTTAACTTTACTGTCATTATATAAATAGTAATATGTTTCAGATTTAAAATAGGTAATTTCAAATACAAAATTATTGTAAAACTTTTATTTTTCAACTTTCATATATATATATATATATATATATATATATATATATATATATATATATATATATATATATATATATATATATATATATATATATATATATATATATATATATATATATACAATTTCTCTATTTTTGAATTTAAAAAAGTTTTTCTTGTTTTATTTTTTGTTTGAATGATTTGACTTTATTATTCATTGTTACTATAAGTAAAGCTTTGTGCATTTCTTATTGCTTTGAATTTTTTGTAATTATAACACAAGTTTTAAATAAACTCAAGAAAACATTTGAACTTAACTGAAATATTTTTAATATAATTTAAAAGGAAGTTTATAATAATTCGGTGTAAGTTTTATCAAACATAAATGTAAAATATATAAATTATAATATACACACAATCAAATGTAAAAGAATATTATATCTACTTATAATAAAGAAATATTTTTTATTCCTAAACTATTTTTAAATGTTTTGTTCTAGTTCATCGTTTATTCCTTAATATGTTATACTTGAATGCAAGATATTCTAAATTTTTTGTCTTTAACTTAAACTATCCACTAAATTGAGAAAAATAAGGTAATTTATAATAAGTTTCTGGTAAAATTCATGAAACAGAATTTTTGAAAGATCATCCATTTTTAAAACATTCATTTAACTTTTTTTACTCAAAAGAACAATATTTGGAATGTATTCCAAATTTCTCAAAATATGCAAAGTCAACATTATTCATTTTTATATCAACATTTGCAAAGAATTCCTTTGCAAATGTTGACATAAATTTGAAAAAAATTTCAAAATTATTTTTAATATGTTTGCGATGATATTCAATATTTTGCTCATATTTTTTAATCTACATTCTACAGTGAGTTGAACTCATTCACATTTTAACGCAACTTTTCCTTGAAATATCTTTTAATAAAGTAATATCCTAGTTTTAAAATTTCAAAATCTCTACATTCTCAAGGTCGATTGAAATTTTGAGATATTGGCATAATCAAAAGTCACATGACTTTAAATTTAATGAACATTATGACTAAATCATTGAGGAATAATGATACGATAGAACTGTTGTATCATGAATTGCCTAACAAAATTCGTCATGTTTGGAAAACATACATTTTTAATCTACATTCTACAGTGAGTTGAACTCATTCACATTTTAACGCAACTTTTCCTTGAAATATCTTTTAATAAAGTAATATCCTAGTTTTAAAATTTTAAAATCTCTACATTCTCAAGGTCGATTGAAATTTCGAGATATTGGCATAATCAAAAGTCACATGACTTTAAATTTAATGAACATTATGACTAAATCATTGAGGAATAATGATACGATAGAACTGTTGTATCATGAATTGCCTAACAAAATTCGTCATGTTTGGAAAACATACATTTTTAATCTACATTCTACAGTGAGTTGAACTCATTCACATTTTAACGCAACTTTTCCTTGAAATATCTTTTAATAAAGTAATATCCTAGTTTTAAAATTTCAAAATCTCTACATTCTCAAGGTCGATTGAAATTTCGAGATATTGGCATAATCAAAAGTCACATGACTTTAAATTTAATGAACATTATGACTAAATCATTGAGGAATAATGATACGATAGAACTGTTGTATCATGAATTGCCTAACAAAATTCGTCATGTTTGGAAAACATCAATTCGAATAAACTTTGCTCATGAAGAAATATTGCTTATTACGATTTTGAAATATCTGAATCTTAAAATAAAAATTAAATACTAATTTTGAAAACTTTTTGATCGAAATTACATTATTAATTAAAAATAAAATAGATACATGGAGCTTTTATAATTGAAGCAATACTATCCACTGATAAAAATACGAACTATTTTCTTGCATCGGTATTTCTTTTATCATTAAGAATCTTATCATCGCAAAATATTATGTTATATTCACCTTTTAATAACTTTTAAAAAGAAACTATGTGCATTTTCATTTTAAGTATAATAATTTTATTTTAACAAGGCATCACAGTGGAGTGAATTGAGTAGGAGAAAAGATAATTTGTTTACAAAATGTTTTTTTTAATGGCTTATTTCAATTTGACCAAAGAACTAAAATTAAAAATTATTTTTTCTTAAAATAAATAGCCAGAGTACAAAATAGCTTTGTGGGGATAATATCTTGGAATCTTTTCCAAAAAATGCATTTATTATTATCAAATTTGAACTCTAACTATTGGAAATGTATAGAAATTCGTTGCTTCTTCAGACGATAATCATTTCTACCTCGATTATCATTTCGACTGCTGACGGTAACTATGTCAATTCATAAAATAGATTACATATCGATTAACTGGTAATCTTCGAGTCAATCGATCGAAGTTAATCTTCATCATCATCCTTACTTTGAAATAAATAATAGATATTTCAACTATATGAAAGCATTTCATTAACTAAACACAGTCTTTTTAAGCAATAGACGAAATAGTTTCAATGTTCTCTTATTTATTGTGTGTCATCCAATTCCTGACAATTCCTTCATATTACAATATGTATTTTTAAATAGATAATCTCTACTTAGTAGCTAATTGCTGAAAGAGTATTCTGTATGGACTATTTTTCTTATATTTTAATGTCTAATTGAGTAATAGAGGAACGTAATTGACCTTCACTAACTTATGAAGGAGAAATGCCATGTTTGTTAACCCTCAGTAAGAACTAAATATTCTCTTCCTTGAATACACTTTTTATGGTAAGTACTTAATTTCCTTTCCGTAAAATAATATACACCTGATTACAGACATGCAATTTTGATTCTAACTTATCATATTTCTTCAACCTTTTCAATAAGTTTTCAAAATGCTTTTACAAAGTTTTAATTCATACAAGTAATTTTTATTATTTTAAATTTTTACAACATACATTTTTCGAATCTAATTTTCATTTTCTTATAATAAATTGAACGACAATATATTATCTTTAAAAGTCAATTTTTCAAATTACAATTCACACAATTATAATTCATATTTTGTAAGATGTGTCTAAAAGTAATTTCTGAATTTAAAAATATGAATCCGAATATCTCTGCCCCATTTTATTCTTGAAATAACGTTAGTATTAGTGAAATTATGATTTTTTGTACTCTATGAGTGCAACACTTCCTTGAGTTCGCAAAACCATCATAAAAAAATAAACCAAAGGTAAATAATCTTTGCAGAAAATTTCTCAGAATATAGAAATTAAGACTTTGAATTTTCACACTTGTATACATAGAGTATAATTACAATGATACCGTAAAATTTATCAATTTGGACCTGCTTTGTTTGAGTATTTACAGTCTGTATTAATGAACGCTGTTTCCTTTGTAGTTCTGATTTCAAACGTATGTATTTCAGGAGATATCTCTAGCAACATAGGACTCCCGGAATCACAACTGTATACCGTAAATGCACATATGAAAGTGAAATAACCTAGAATACCATCTTCTGGAAAAATTATCTTCGTTAAAAATCAATTCTAAGTATCTCACAGAGCATTAGTGCAAAGATGACATTGTAAGATTATTTCAATTGTTTTATGGTATTCTAGACATTTTTTTAATAATAATAATGTCCATATCACATATCACATTTCGCAATGAAAATTTTCTATACATTTGCCCAATAAATCTGGGACAGCAAGATCTCGGGATCTCATGAGGAATGTTATGGGAATGAGGTTGTCATCATGCCCTAAAATCGATAATTTATTTTGATTGTTCATAAACTACCGAAATTTTTCTCAAAATATTTAGAAACTTATTTTATTTTTATTTTGCAATAATTTGTAATCTATTTACAAACCAAAGGTGACGCTTATTAACTTCTACGTATTGTAAAGATTAAAACTACCCACCATTAATAATACAAATTTTATAAAAATATAAAAAAATTTACATTTGAATAGTTACTACACCTCTTTCCCTTGTAAATAAGGATCATTTATATTGTTTTGAGAGACATGTTTTAAGATTTCAGAAATCCTCTTTACAGAACTTCGAATGCAGAAAAGAAATTCACAAACCAAACTGCGAATGTAATAGATTTACCACGCCCTAACATTACGATCCTGTTATTCGGAGAAGAAGTACTTGAGTTTGATTTTAACCAATATTGAACTTCGATTGCTCATCAACGTCTCTCAGAATTCGTGCTTGAGAGTTTCTGGTGTTTTCTCTCATGCGATTAATGAATATAAGCAACCATCTATAAAAGTTTTCTTTGAAGTTAAGAGCGAAGCGGATGTTTAAATGACTAACCTTTTTACTGTACAGCCTTGAGGTATTAGGCTGCACACTATGCTGTATTTAAAAACCCACGATTGTGATAAATGTTCGTAAGCAAAAATATATTAATATTTTTCAGATGACAATAATTCACCAATTCATTTTCAGCTGTTTGTACTGAATCAATTATGAATATAACAAAAATGAATATAAAAGAGTTAGCAGATATCTGGAATTAGAAATTCTTATCTATATAAATTCTCATTACATTATTTTACAGTTAAGAGACAAAATTACAAAAAATTCTCTTAAAATAACAATTTTTTATTTATATAATTTTATGGAAAATATCTTTTTAAAAATTTTATATTACTTTGAAAATAAATTAATTTTTCAAATGAATTCTAAAAATTAATATATTTACTTGAAGATATCCGTGTCATTTACTGAGATATCGTCAACTCTCACTTTTAACACATTAACGTGAATAAACTGCTAGAATAAATTGTTAGACAAACCCTACCTTATATACTGAGACAGACTCGCGTTTCTTGTGATGACTCAATAAAAAACCTGAGCGTTGGCATTTTGTCCTCAAAATTACATTTACTATTCTCTAAGCAATCTCCAAATGTAACTAACATTTCTTGTCTTCGTGTACTTGCTTTTCTAGGCACAAAAAAATTAATTGAATTTAGAGAGAAAGTTCTTGTAATTGATTATTTTGCTGAGTTTCAAAGATATTTTGGAATATGAAATTTTCTTATTTAAGATATTGTAACATAAAAAATACCTCACATCAATAAAATATTTTTAACAGGAATATTGAAATTAGTTAACTAAAAGTATTCACGATTAATTGATCGGAGAGCAGGAAAAATGATAACAAAACCCTCTTGTTAATGCAAGATAACATTTTATATCTAGAGATAAATACTAAAAGTTACTAAATTCTTGAAAGTTATTAGTGTAAGGTTTAATAATTCTAAGGGAATTATATTACTTTTGACAAATGCTTGAAATTTTAGAAGTTACTGAAAGATCTATCAACTGTTAAGTAATATTTATTTAATAGAAAAAGAAATTATGTACTTAAAATAAGCGTATTCATCGTTACTGCGTCTTAAACATTCCTCATCAGAGTAAATTCAACCATCTTCTTTTAAGAGAATTTAATGTACCTTCAGTTCAGTCCTTGTATACTAATAGAAAAGAATATCTATCAATTGATTTTAAGTCAAAGTGAAATTGATTCAGATTTATATCCTATTTCATCTTTTGTTTCTATGATTACTGTACATAGATTAAAATTCTTTTGAAGTATTCAACACTTTAAGGTGATGAGGTATTTTGATAACGATTATAAAATTGGAAGGACTCGAGTAATCCAAAGTTGGTTCTCAGCGTAGATTCATCAATGCTGGTTGGTATATTGGTTGAATGGTTCAGTACAATATTTAAAACAGCATTTTCAGTTTAGTTGGCATCATTATATTTAAACAACACAAAATAAATTTAATTTAGTTGTATTTCCAAAGGGAATATGCTCTGATATGTTAGTTTTCTGACCTCCTCTTCATTTTTATCCCACCTTCATCAGACATATTTGATCCTGTAATTGAAACACAACCATAGAACATAATACAGAATTTCTTTTACAGTATAAACCTAAGTAGAATAGTCAAGGTGAAAATGTGCTTTGGGTACACTGCTTGGCGCATTTTCAAAAAGTCGCCAACTGGCGCGTTTTTGCGTGTTGTCTCGCGGAGTTGAATGTTCCGAGAGACACTACGCAAAAAACGGCATTTCTATGGGGACGAAACCGAAATCCGTGTTTTTAACAAATTTTACTGTTGGTATGGCAACGAAAACAAAAACAATGGTTTTTTTACGAATTGTAAAACAAAAAATGCACATATAATATAACAAAAAAACAGGATTGCCACAAGTAGTGCAGTTAGGATGAAATAGTCAGGGTTATTACGATTTGCCCGTTTATCGTCTATTTGACGAGAAATGGGTATCCAAACCACAGATCAACCAAAATCAGTTTTGAGCACTTTGAATCAAACATCTAGTACCACAATAATCCTCTGAAATTGTTGTTTTCAATAAAAAAGGGTGTTCTTGCTGTGGTTTTTTTCATAATATCAGATTAAATGCCAAGCATAGTTTTTCTCTATTCCAGAACGAAGAATTTTTCCTTGTCTTCAGTAAGGATTTTCCTTTTCCAAATACTAATGCCATAATATAAAAATGACATTTCAATAAATTCTAATTCTTCCACTAAAATGGATTGCATTTCACATGCCTCTAAGAAATCAACGACAATCTGGATTACCGATTCATTTAAATCATATAGTTGCAATACTATAATAGTTGTTTCATAATATTTAACGCATTTAGTGGTCCCTGACGCCGCCCAACTTGTCTAGTGGTCAGCGTATCTGACTGTAGATTGGGAGGTCCTGGGTTTGAATCCCAGTTCAGACATGTATGTGCTTTCTCTCTCCATTTATCCTGTCTTTGTCCTTTCCTCGTATGAATGGGTTGTGAAGGGTTGCGTATCCTATAAATGGGTGCCTATGGCATGTGTGTAGTGAGGAAGTCAGACTCCACTCCAAAATATGGTTCAGTTGAAAAAGTGGAGCTGCGCACCCCATAATGCCAGCCTAGCTAGCACACGACAACAACAACAGTGGTTCCTGATCTACACTTAAAAGCAGAATACTGCAGTTTCCTTTTCATTCGCTATCTAAAAAATATATTCTGTCTTACACAAAATTCACATATTCCCAGATTTGAAAATTTTATGATTTTATTAAAATTTTCTACTTCTTTCTAAGACAAAATTTTCAATTACTTAAAAATGTCCTAATTACTATATATTATTAATAATATTTCTTAATTACTTTGCACAGCATATATTGGTATTAAATTTCAAGTTTGGTTGTGAATGTTGAAGATAAATCACACAAGAGTGTTATTCATATTTGCTGCATAATAGTAAATAAAAATTAGCAATAACAAAAAATTTATAATTAAAATCATTTATAAATATAATACTTTTATTCATAAAAAACAAACTTTGCGCAATTTAAATTTGATAATAAAATTTATAAAAACTTATTTTAGTAACTTATTTTTAGTCTTTAAATGATGCAGTTTAATGTAAAAATTTTTGTTAAAGAAATGCTTTAACAATTTTTATAAATTAAATAAAATGTGTATGATTAACAGTCTCCATATTTTAATTTATGTTTTTTAATACTAAAATAAGAACTTGCTCTTTTTCTAAAATAGGCAGCACATTCGTCAAACTATGAACTAGAAACATAATAACTAGTACTTAGCAGTTCTTATTGTAAGCCAGGTAGAGAAAAATATTTACATATATACAAAAAGATCAAATCTTTGTTTTTGAAATATATATATAATTTTAAAATTATGCTTATACATATGCAAATTTTGTAATGAGGTGATGAAGTACATTACTTAATCATTAATACTGTTACAAAAAAATACAAATTATATGTTTATAATGTTTTGTAAAATTTTACATCATTTAAAAATATAAGTATTTGAAAAACATTCAACAAAAAAAATTATTCAAATAAATTTTGCACAGTGAAAAAATAATAGTCATGTATTCTTTTTCAGTCTTGACAGTAAAAGTGTAAAAATATTGTTTAATTAAATCCTGTTTGTTTTCACCCTATGATAAGTAGAGAGAAAATAAAAAGTATTTCTTACATTTATACTTTAAATATATTAACTCTATATTATTATCATTTTATTTGAAAGGTTGTTGTGAGAGAAACACAGAGGAAATAAAGTGAATAGATAAAAAAAATTTTATGCAATCAAATAAATCATAAAAGAAAGGTAAAATATTGGTATTTGTATTTGTTCTATCCATTAAAAATAATTGGAAGCTCTTCTTATATCTAAATTACCTCAATAACACGCAAATTTTGAGAGTAAATTTACGATAAAATATACCATACTAAAAATATATCTTCTACTCGAATGAAATATTTTCATAAGTTTAGATATTGATTTTATCAGTTTCCTTTTCTACAATACTGCATTTTCATTTAATGAAAATATAATCCAGCATTTTTCCTCTGATAAATAAACCAGAAATTTTACATCATGTTTTTACACTGTCCATGATGCAAATGTTTCAGAAGATCTTTAAAAAGTTTTTTCATAACTTATTGAAAGTATATCCGAAAGTATGAATTATATAATGACGCAAAAATTGTGTTTAGTTATATAAATTGGTTTCTTCATTTTAACATTTACATTGTATATTCATTATAACCATGTGTTTGTGATAAAAGCAAATTACCTATATTGAAAAGGAAATTCAATGAAGTTATTTGTCTAGTTAGTGTATTTTTCGAGACACATTTTTTACCTATATGGTGCCTTTAAGGAGAAGGAAAATGAGGAGTTTGAAACATGAAATGAGATTTGTCTGAAGGTGGAATATCCTTTTTATAATTTTTCTGTCTTCACAGGGTGTAATTTTGTTCAAATCAGTCACTTTCTATTCTAGTAGTTTATTCAAAATTTTATCTGTTTCTTAAGGATTCCCTTGTGTTCATATTTCAAAGGCTGTATTTGATTCTTGTATGTAATCATAAGAAAAATATTACAATTTCTCTTAAAGAATTTATTACAAATTATTTTCCAATTAGCATTCATTTTTAGAAACATTAAATATGCATGACTAAAAATTATGAAAAAAATACGCTTGATTTTATAAATCTATCTCTGAATTTTATTAAAATATTCTTATTTATTACAATTATCTCATAATATGTATGTATAAGTTAATTTCTGCTACATATATTAAAATTGTCTTAAAATATATATATATATAACAATAATTAAACTATATTATAATATTCGAAACACACATCAGTTTGCCTTTATAAATAATATAGATTAAATATAACTAAAATGCGAACCATTTTAGAATATAAACTCAAAAATATCTCATTTAAAAAATTTAGGAAGTAATTGATAATTAGCAACCATAGATAAATATTTAATAATTAATGGGAAAATTTACAAAATTTTTAATTTTAAACTATTTCTAAAGTTTAACTAATAAGTTTTATAAATTTAATTAAATAAATAAAAACACTTCAATCCTATAATAAATTCGTTCAGTAAGTTTGAAAAAATATTCTCAAAATAAACTAGTCAAGTTGCTGTAGAATTTGTATAACGTTGTGTGTGTGTGTGTGTGTGTGCGTGCGTGCGTGTATGTGTGTGTGTGCGTGCGTGCGTGTATGTGCGTGCGTGCGTGTATGTGTGTGTGCGTGCGTGCGTGTATGTGCGTGCGTGCGTGCGTGCGTGTATGTGCGTGCGTGCGTGCGTGTATGTGCGTGCGTGCGTGTATGTGCGTGCGTGCGTGTATGCGTGCGTGCGTGCGTGTATGTGTGTGTGCGTGCGTGGCCATGTGTGCGTGCGTGCGTGTGTGTGTGCGTGCGTGCGTGTGTGTGTGCGTGCGTGTATGTGTGTGCGTGCGTGTATGTGTGTGTGCGTGCGTGCGTGTATGTGTGTGTGCGTGCGTGCGTGTATGTGTGTGTGCGTGCGTGTGTGTGTGCGCGTGCGTGCGTGTATGTGTGTGTGCGTGTGCGTGCGTGCATGTGCGTGTGCGTGCGTGCGTGCATGTGCGTGTGCGTGCGTGCGTGCATGTGCGTGTGCGTGCGTGCGTGCATGTGCGTGTGCGTGCGTGCGTGCATGTGCGTGTGCGTGCGTGCGTGTATGTGTGCGTGTGCGTGCGTGCGTGTATGTGTGCGTGTGCGTGCGTGCGTGTATGTGTGCGTGTGCGTGCGTGCGTGTATGTGTGCGTGTGCGTGCGTGCGTGTATGTGTGCGTGTGCGTGCGTGCGTGTATGTGTGCGTGTGCGTGCGTGCGTGTATGTGTGCGTGTGCGTGGGTGCGTGTATGTGTGCGTGTGCGTGCGTGCGTGCGTGTATGTGTGCGTGTGCGTGCGTGCGTGCGTGTGTGCGTGTGCGTGCGTGTACGTGTGCGTGTGCGTGCGCGTGCGTGTACGTGTGCGTGTGCGTGCGTGTACGTGTGCGTGTGCGTGCGTGCGTGCGTGTTCGTGTGCGTGTGCGTGCGTGTACGTGTGCGTGTGCGTGCGTGCGTGCGTGTATGTGTGCGTGTGCGTGCGTGCGTGCGTGTCTGTGTGTGTGCGTGCGTGCGTGCGTGTATGTGTGCGTGTGCGTGCGTGCGTGCGTGTATGTGTGCGTGCGTGCGTGTATGTGTGCGTGCGTGTATGTTTGCGTGCGTGCGTGTATGTGTGCGTGCGTGCGTGTATGTGTGCGTGCGTGCGTGTATGTGTGAGAGCGTGCGTGTATGTGTGCGTGCGTGCGTGTATGTGTGCGTGCGTGTATGTGTGCGTGCGTGCGTGTATGTGTGCGTGCGTGTATGTGTGCGTGCGTGTATGTGCGTGTGTGCGTGTGTGCGTGCGTGCGTGTATGTGCGTGTGTGCGTGCGTGTATGTGCGTGTGTGCGTGCGTGCGTGCGTGTGTGTGCGTGCGTGCGTGTGTGTGCGTGCGTGCGTGTGTGCGTGCGTGCGTGTGTGTGCGTGCGTGCGTGTGTGTGCGTGCGTGCGTGTGTGTGCGTGTCACTAAGGAGACCAAAACATTATCAAGCTCGTATAATACGAATCATACCAACAACAAACAATATTTTGAATATGCCAATAGACAAAATTTGTAATATTTTACTCTTTGGAAAGAAGTATCTAAAAGCATCAGATACTTTTTAAGAGGATAAACTTCCATCAAATTTTTGAATCTTAAAGACCCGATGCTAATATTTTTTATTGTTAATTAGAATTCTTTTCTTAAACTAATGTTTCCCTAGTTACGCAAAGTGTTAGGTTACCAACTTTTGATATTAATGGCTTCCAGCTAATTGATTTATTTTAACTAATTATTTCTTCATTAAATAATATAATTTATTGACTGTTTTCATTGTTACTTTAAATTTTTGTGAGAATGATTACTAAGACACTTTTAATTCCGTTGGTAGCATATTATGACTAAAGGTTAAACAAGAAATTATTGAAGTAGGGAAATACTTATTGTTTGTATAAGCGAAATGTAGTTTTATCACTTGTCCAAACTATTATGCCCATAAATCAAGTTCCTTGGCATAACACGTAACCGTCTTATTACTTTTTTAGATGGTAAGACTTAGAACTATTTTTTGTTCACAGAAAATAAAAGCGACAAATCTTAGCAATAACTCATCAGGCAGTATTTGGTAGATTTTTTTCTTTCCCGTTAACTATGTAACAAGTAAAAAATGCGAAACTTTGCAATAGCTTAACCAAAAGTATAATCATTTAAAGACATTTTTTTTCAATTCCGTGGGAAATATAAATAAAAATGGTTTATTCATTTTAAATTTTTATCAATAATTTCTTCTTTACCAACTTTTAATTTCAATAATTCAAGATTATTTTAAGAATTATTTTTACTAGTTAGTGTCTTCCTAAATTTTTAAAATTTTTAAACTTGCTGCTAATTTTATTTTAAACAACAGCGTATATTTTTCTAATACAATAACTTCAACAAATTATGATTAGCGATGTTAAAGAAAATACTGAACATGTTTTCTTAACTCCGTGAGAAGTAACCGGACTCGTTTTAGCCATATTTAATTGGATGAAAATTGTTATAGATTTCTTCCCTGAGTTCTTTTATTTTGGAATTTTTGAGGGATATTAATGTATAAATTTTAGTATAATATAATTATTATCACTATTTATAAGTTATGATTGTAAAAAATTTAATCTCTTTCCAAAGTTTCGTTGTCATTTTTATTTGTGTCATGAATTATGCCGAGTTTATATCTGCAAATACATAAAAAATTTACTATTGTTTAAGAAGAAAAAAGTTATTATATCGTGTTAATGTACAACACTGATTTACTCTGAACTTTCATACCGATATATAGTTAACTTACCTTGATATCTAATATTTAGACACAAAACATTTGATAGCAATGTAACTTAACTATGCATTGATGAAAGTTTTTTAATAATAAATGTTATTACCTTTACTTTATGCTTATTACTTTTATTGAAACTAAAATCATGAAAATCTTGTCTCAAAAATATAATTCTTGAAAATTATCTTTCAGTCAAGTGAGATATTATTTAATTCAAATATATTTTATTTTATTGAAAGATATTTTTTGAAAATCAAACTTTTGAGACATGGTTATGATGATTTTAGCTTTAACAAAAGTAATTAAAAAATTAGAATGAAAAGAATAAAGTACCAACCTAATCAAAGGTTAATTAATCAATGTTAATCATTAAAAAATAGTAACTAAAGAAGTTATAAGTTACAATATTTTTATATAACCACAATATTAACATTTCTTTTATATAGTTTAAAATATAAGTTAGCTTAGTATAAGAAGTATTTTTAGCATTATCTTTGATTTGTGTCTGCGTAGAAAAATGTAATGGTGCCCAATGTCACGTACTAGCTGAAGAAATTTCGAGGAACCAATTGATCAAGAATACTTCCTCTTTTGGAATGAAGCTGTCATGCCCAGGATACAGCAATCTAATGATAATACACTGAATGTCGTTTTTTTTTTTACCTCCAAGTGAAAAAGACGCATTGAAAAGAAGTTATTTATTTTGTTTGACATACAGAAATTTCTAACAAATTAAAATCTTAGATTCGTTTGATTAGTTCCATCACATGCTTCTAATCCCCGTATATCTGGGAAGTTAATTCATTTAGAAGATATCATGTAAACTAAGCACCTCTACGTTTAAAAATGCAAGCATCTGAATATTCTAAAAAGCAATCTTGTAGGATGCATTTGTATTTTTAAAAGCTCAGTAATATGAAATATATTGTTGACATAAAATATTACTTATGTTATAATTATGGTGATTTTTTTTTTGCTTTCATATTTTTTTTCATTAAATGATAATAATAATCCTTGGAAAATAAAACAAATTCATTTTTGTCATAATTTTTAAGGACATTCATCAGCAAAATTCTAAGAAAAACTGAGACTTACATTTCAATGTTATAAACTTAGAATACTACAATTGAAAAAAAATGTTAATACATACGTTGAAACCTCTAAAGCAGAAAAGATGTATCTTTTTGTTTCCATGAAAGAATACATATAAAATTACTAAATGCCTTTCAACTGAATTTAACAACCATTAAACATTATTTTGGTTATTAAGATTAAATATCATTTTTCTCTTATTTCATGTTTCTGCTCAAAGTACTTACATTGTTTTCCTTAAGTTACAATTTTGCCTGATTTTTTTTATAAATAACATGTAATAACACATTGTTCCCTAAAAATGTTTACAAATGATTCTTTTAAAATTCATATCAAAGCTACCTCATTTAACAAAACTACTTGAACGAATAATTTGTTTTAAAGTTAAAAATATGATTCTTACTTTTGATAACAATAAAAGGATAACTTGGAATGACAAAAAAAAGATTATATAATAACAATAATATTCTATAATAACAAGAAAATATTCAAATTATAATAGTATAATGGGGTATGGGAAAAGATATAAATAGAGAGTGTAAAGTCAGTGTTTTATTTTACAAAAGTGATTCCTAGGAAATATTTTCTGATACGTATTTCTATGTACATAAATTTTGCATCAAGAGATTTCTGTAAACTGGTTTAGTTATTCCCAAAAAATGCTTTATGCATTTAACAGCTAATTTTGCTTCACCTGATATTTTAAAATGTTGTGTGACTTTTGATACTTTGGTGTAAAATTCTATATAAATAATTTATATTTTTAAATACTATAAGCCTCAATATAAAACAAGGAATTGTTTTTTATTTAGATGTTAAGGCCTCATTGGATTGAATAACTTATTTAAGTACTCTATCCTTTCTTCAAATATACAATTAAACTTATGTTTGCATTCTATAAAAATAAATGAAAAGTTTCTGTTATAAATTATTCTTTTGAATGCACATATTCTTGCTATGGGAAAAACAATAAATATTCGAGGTAATTTTGTTAATTAAGATTCAGAATGCCATTTAAGGTTTATACATGTTTATATCTACATTAAATAAATTTATTCAATTAAACGTTTGGTATGCAAGCGGTCTTAACCGTTGCTCAATATGAAATTTGATAATTTGTCTGATAATAATAATAATTTATTTTAAATAAAATATCGCTACATCTCCATGAGAAAACACTCAGTAATGTTAAATCTTAGTTTGGGTTAAAATTGTTTTTTACTTTTTGGGCACATTTTATTCTTAGAATGGATGGTATGTATTGTAGTCATTTCTTCTCTAATGAATGTGAACACCAATCTTGGCTTGAATTTTAATACCTTTAATATCAAAAAGCCCTTTTTTATTTAATCTTTTTTTTTATTTCAGAAAATATTACAAAGACAAAATAGTATTTATCAATAGTTAAGCTCTGTGCTCGAACAATTATCAATTAATGAATCAAATATAACTTCATGATTAAAAATGAAAATACATAATGATGGTACTTATTTAGATCTTCTAGAATATATTTGAATCTCAGGGATGAAAGTATCAATAATTTTAAATTTTATAATTTTATCATTCTTAACACACATTTTTAGCGCATTTATGATTGTTACTCAAATTCCTCAGAAATTTAAACTACATAGTTAGTGTCGGCTATTTGCAAATTAATTAAAATATTCTCCGACAAACAATCCTAGTTTTAATATTAATAAAAATTACAAAAGTATTATATTTATTTTCGTGATTCATAAAAATATAAAATAAAAGCAATATTAGTGTAAAATATAGTTAATGGTGAAATTCTTATGTTAGATATTATATAAACGTGCTCATAGCAAATGATTTAAAAATTCAAATGCAACTTTCTGTTCAAATATATATTGTGTATGTTAGTAAATTTATTAATTTTTAACTAAACAGTAATAAATGTTACCATTTCCTTTAAAAATTGTTGAAATTTTGTTATTTGTACATTTTTTGAATTTATATTTTAAAAGAAATTTATAGAAATAGTTATAATAATATTAAGAAACAATTTGTATAAAGATTTTATATTTCCTTGATTTAGTTTTTTCATTAGATTTTCATAGTTTATATTTTTTAGTAATATGAAAAATATCAGGATTCAATTATATTTATTCAGGATTTAAGTTAAAAGTAAAATTAAGTAATTTATATATTCTTATTCTATTTTTTGACAAAATTTTACACGGAAATAAATTTGGAACGGCAAGATAAAATTATATGAAACTTTATATCAGGATGTCACCTAATAGAAAGCATAAAATAAAAACTAAATTCCTAATTTTAAACTTTTTCTTTCGAAATTTTGAATATCACGTTTGTATTTAATTTAAAATAAAATTACGCGTTACGTTTCAACATTCTTTAAAGTTGCCTTCACTGAAGTTAATTAAAGAGATGTAATATTCTTTGGAGCTCTTCTTGCTTCAAGAAAGAATTATGTAGTTCTTTTTCTCATTTTAAATTTAAGATCTACGCGTTGCGACTGGTAATATAAAGATTTATAAAAGCAATTATATATTTTTTTTACATACTTTCACTGCATTTTTGTTTAAAAAGTAATGATGCATACAATTGCTTTCGATTTTTGAAGAAATATTTTTTTGCCATCTTTAGAGACTATAATTTCGTCTTTCTCATTGCATGACATCATGTGGAAGCATAATAGAATAAGAATATAAAGTGTCCCGAATTCAATATTTAATAACTATGTAATTAATGAGCATTTATAAGCACTATAAACTAAATTTAATTAATTTTTTAATCATCTTTGCATAAAACATCATTTGGAGAGTAAAAGCACTGTTTTGGGCAGTTAAGAATTAAATTATTTTGTAAAGTGTAAATTTTTATGTGTTAAAATGTATAATTTCTTGTTTCTAGAGTTAAATTTAAGCTTCAATCGGAAAAGATTTTTTTTTTTACTTCTTTTGGTTTTTCTTCATTTTTATGTAGTATACAAAAATATTTAATATAAACTCTGCATTTATATTTACATTTCATTAATTAATATTTGTCATCTAAGTTCATAACTAGATTTGATATTAATTTAATATGTTATAAATAGATACACTTTTCTTCCTAAGTGGATGTATGAATTTAAAGCAAATGTTAAATATGATTTATGATGAAATAAAGATTTATGAAATAAATTAGAAGTTATACTTTTAATTTATTTCATAAATTTTGATTTCCTCCTATCTTCATTTGACTCATGGTAATTTCGATGCATGATATCACACGACCCTTCTTTAAGCTATTTTATGCAAAGAATGAATTTTAAAATCCTTATACAATTATTGAGGTTATTAAAAATAGAAATGGATGCGTAATTGGCTGACTGATATGACCATCTTAATTTGCTTCGATTAATTTGTATTCGCCTTTAGCATATCAATGCAGCTCCTTTGAATTTCTCATATCAACGGCTTACATAAAATCCCTTTGAAATCTTCTACTGAATGAACTATTAAAATAAATAAAAATGATCTTGCTGATATTTTTAAGCAAGTTTCAAAATACTGGAGCAATTTTTACCCTGTTTTCTTGTCTGTAATTACTTGAAATTATGCATAAGAATTTGCAAATTGCATCCTTGCAAATATATTATATTCTCATGAAGCATATCTACAGTGGAATTTGTTTACCTTTAATATAATTCATTTATATTTAAACAAATTATTTGACTGTTCAATGACAAAATTTACAATTTTTTTATTGAAAATTCTTGCTTTATTAAATCGATAGTTAAAATGGTGATTAAAATTTAAATAAAAAATATTAAAATTTAAAGTTATATACATACACACACACACACACATATATATATATATATATATATATATATATATATATATATATATATATATATATATATATATATATATATATATATATATATATATATATATATATATATATATATATATATACATAATATATATATATATTATATATATATATATATATATATATATATATATATATATATATATATATAATATATATATAATATATATATAAAATCAAACATTTAAAAATCAATTGAATTTGGTAAATTCACTTGTTGTACATTACGTTTCTATATTTATTGAAGTAATTTAAAAGTTATTACGAATTACTATTTGATACAGGAATAAGAGATGAATTGTTAGCTGTTAATTTTAATTTCATAAACATGTGATTATCTCTGGTTAACTTTTGTCTCTAAGTAAAGTTACGAATATTATTATATAAATATTTTACAATATTGCTAACAATATTTTAATCATATATATCATTAATTATTAAACTGCGATGTATCTCTATAGCTATTCTTAACAACAAAAAATATTTAACAAAAAATATCTTCTTTTAACAAAAAATATCTTATAATTTTAAGGAACAATTACAGGAATATTACATTTTTCTGTGTGTGTGTTACACTTTTTTAAGAATATGTAATTAAATTCAAAAATTAAATGAATGAGCTCAGTTTTAGGAGATATTAAACAAAAATTCAAAAGATTTTAACGTATAATTAAATAGAAAATGATTATCATTAACTAAATCCAATATAGTACAAATTAAAGCCATGAGTTTGGTTAGCTTTTAAGAGCAAAGCAATATTTTAGAAAAATCCATGGAATTACTTTCCTTCAGTTTTATGCAAGGATAAAGAGATTAATTCATCTAAAGTCGTGTCTTAATTCTTTCCATAATTCAGGGTAACGACAAACTGACTGTGACACATCATTAATGATTGTCCAGCTACATTCCAGCAAAATATTGATTGTTCATTTTAGGGCGATATTAGTCTATTGATTGATGTGAGCATTCGTGTGAAAAGACCTATATGAGAATAACTTAGTTATTACGAAAATTGCGAGGGAAATATATTTATACATTTTTTTATTCCAATAGTTCGGTGGATAAATATTTAATATAAACGACAGAAGTTTATCAATTTCTATGAAATTAAACTTCATTCCTTAATAGAACTGCTTAAAAAATTAAAAGCACCAGAAGTACAATTGCAAAAAAGTCGAAATGGTTGTTAGACTACAACATTTTGTTATATATATATATATATATATATATATATATATATATATATATATATATATATATATATATATATATATATATATATATATATATAAATAATATATATATATATAGAGAGAGAGAGAAGATAGATAGATATAGATATATAGATATATACAGTACATATATATATATATATATATATATATATATATATATATATATATATATATATATATATATATATATATATATATATATATATATATATATATACATATATAATACTGCATTTAAATTTTGCTATATGTTCTCAAAGTTTTGCCAAATCTGCAAAAGCTTGGTGTTGTTTGTAATGACTCTGTATCCACTTTGATCTGCAAACCTGGTCTAATTAACTTTGAGGACTAAAGATGACCGTTTAGTGACAAAGGAACCAAATCTCCTAAAAATTTGTTTTATTCTTATCAAATAGCAAGTTATCGCTGTCTAAGAGTAAGTCTTATTTTATTTTCCTTGTTTTAACTCTTTGTAAAAATTTAATTCTTTGAATATAATTATAGGTTAATTTTATTTAAGTTGATAGAATTCATTCAATAAAGTAAATATTTTAGAAATTTAAAAAAAAATGGGAGAGACTATGAATTCAGTATAATTCAATTTATACATTTAATAGAAGAAACTATACTGAAAATATGAAAGAAATTTTAATCATAATACCTTTTATTTTAATTTATATTTTGGTTTACAAATTTTATTTTACTTATAAATTGAGATATTTTCCCCAATTTAATTAGAGTTGCTTACATACTTTAACGGATTTAATTGATAAATAAAAATCATGTGCAACATATAATTCTATTTTTAAAACATCAGCAAATTACAAGTATTTAAAACATGCTATTCATTATCTCATACATTATTTAAATAACATTTAATATTTTTCATTTAAAATAACAAAACTATAGACAGAAAAATATTTTCATTATTTCTCTAAATGAACGATATGTTTTAATTTTTAATTACCATGCTTAAAACTTTTTATTCCAGAACTAGATTCTTTAGTTTCAAATTAACACTGCTTGCATTTACTTTGAAATGATTTATAGTATTCATCATGATTTCATGCTATAAATATTTGAGAAAAGGATTTGTTATCTTTTTTACAACAAAAACTATATGATAAGAGCTTTAAATTCAGATAGACGAACAAAGTAAAAATAAAATTCATATTCTTCCAGATTAATTATAAAAAAACTATTTCATACTAAAGTTTCAAAACATTTCTCTAACTGGTAAAACTTCTATAAACTTTCTCCTCTACGAATCTTTCTTCGTTTTGACGTATATTCGTTTGCGGCAAATGCGTTTATTTAAGCCATTTCCAATAATTTTTCATATAAAATGTTACTTCACATAAAATTCAATCAAGAAGTAATATTTTTGTTTGTAATATTCTAATTTATACTTGAATGAATATCATATTAATTATTTTAAATAAACTGTACTATCAGACACAAATTTAAAGTAAATTTAAATTAAATATAGAAAATTCTTAATACAGCAATTTCAAGATCAATAAATTTTGCGCCTATAACACACCCACACACATATATATATTGGTAAAGTTAACTACTCTTTAATTTAAACTTTTAAGGACGATTTGCAGTCCATTTATTGAAGCAAGCAATTGTGTTAAAACTCCAATATTCGTGCTCAGTAGTTTTCTGATAAAGTTGTGACGTAGAAATTTGTTTCTAAAAGTTTATTCTTCCGTGGAACATTTCAAGAAAAAAGCTTAACTTAGATAAAGTTTATCGATTTCCATTTCATTTACTACAGTATACTTAAAAGATTAGAAATTCAAAATGTCGGTTACAGTTATACTCACCATTGAATTGGAATATTTTTCACCTTTGAGGAACATAAATTGTTCGAGTAAAATATTTTTAATTAAAACAAAAATTTTAAAATTATTACTATTAAAACTTAATATTAGAAAAAATTTTCAATTTAACGTAAAGATATTTTTTCAAAATTGTTTTGCAAGAATTTCTTTAAGCTGATTGAGCTATGATTATTTAAATGATGTGGCATTAAGGTTAATTTTTGAATCAGTACGAATTTTTTAATGGCTCGTCTGGCCTAATGATTAGGCCATAAACCTTCCGTTTGGAAAGGCTGGGTTCGATTCTCAATGTCACCAAAGACCCACCGAGTACGTGGGATATACGTGCTTGTTAAATCTGTGGAATCGAAAGTTCTGTGGTCGTCATGTAATTACCATGACTGTAATGGTCTGAAGAAAAAATTCCGCCCCTCCAGATCAATGTATTGAGGAAGTGTATCCACTAGTGAGGCCATCTATAGGAGGAGCTTAGATCAAAGTTGTCCTTTCCCCTTTGTGGTGCTCTGATTAAACGAAAGACGAACCCTACTGAATTAAATTCGCATAGACTATGTCCTCACGAGTATGGATTGTCCAAGTGTAATAAATAAAAATTTTAATTCTTTTGAAAGTAAGGAACTGCTTTACTTTAAGAAAGAATAAGTATATAATGCTTCAAAAAATTTATTAAAGATTTTTAAAGATGTAGAATTATTAGATAACAATAAAAAGAATGAATAAGTTCTTGATATGAACTTTGTTCATGTATGCATACTTAAAATACATATCTATCTGTAAGTATATATACGTAAGCAACATGTTTGTAATGCTATGAAGCTTATTGTTATGTGAAGCCAAAATCATTGAACAGCTTAAAGTTACCTTTAGGTATTAGATTATAATTCTTTTTTTTTCAGTCGTCGAAGTCGCATGAAATTGTCCGTATTCAGATGTTACAAGAAAACATCATACAAAACAAGCATCCATTTGACAAATATGTTTGCAAAATGTTTGATTGTTATTTTCATTTACTGTTTTATCTCTAGCCCAAGCCTTTCCACTCTGAGGTGGTTGGAAATATTACGATAAACTGTCGTGAGCTCAGATTTATCAATTATTTTCTCATACATTGAACCGGGCCAAATATGACTTGTTATACTGTATGATTTCCAAATTTTTTTCCTATTGAAAATGAACGCAAAATCCATTCAAATAAATCTATTGTCAAAAAATTACAAATATAATCTTTTTTCGTAAAAAGCTTTACAAATGGAGAAAAGTTGTCCAGCAAACAGTTATCGATGTGATTCAAGAGTATAATATTATGAATTGCATAATTCCTGCCCTTTTATCATAATGCTATAAGCATGTATGTTAGATTCTTTTAATTAGCAATTTAAACTTATTGTAAATTTTAAAGTAATATCTTTAGAATTTATTGCAAAGACTTTTTTAACCCTTTTAACAAATAAATATGTATTTTATTTATATATTCAGATGAGAGAGAAATTTATTTTTAAGGTCATTGGGACCAGTTGATATATATATATATAATACAGCATGCTATACTTAAGAAAATATATCGTGGAGTATATATTTCATTTAATGTACCACACAAAGTGTTAAATTAAATGTATTCTTCGTGACAAAGAATTGTACTTTACTATTTAATATAAAACTCAATTATTAATGTAATTAATGTTTTATCAATTTTACGAAAATATATAATTTAGTGCTGATGAAACTAAAATAATTTAAGTGATGAATTTTAGAAACATATGAAGATCATTAATTTCAAAAACAAACACGTTTTAAAAAGTCATTTTATTTTTGTTTCAACTATTTAAAGTAAACATTTATTAATTTATTGTTGCACATGCACATTAAATTCAACAAGTCTAATAAACAAATTCATAATTCCATATTTAGGTTTTCTTTTCAATTTATAATCACTTTAAAATTCATAGGTTCATGAATTCCTGCAATGATTTTTAAAATACGTAACATGCCCGTGATTATTATGCAATTTTGATGTAAATAATAAATAATATACAATATGTATTTTAAGAAGAAAACTAAGCAAAAAAATATTGCTGAATTATAAAATTTGCTTAGGACGCAAGAATAAAGGAATTTAGAAAAATGTTCTAAGGATACATGTTGAAAATATAATTTCTATTAAAAAAAATACGTTTCATAAAAGCAAAGTTTTTCCAATTTTCTGAGGATTTAAACTTTGCAATAAAAAAAGAGTTAAAGTTTATATATATAGTCTCAGAAACTAAACAAAGTTAGGAATCGGAAAGGATCAAATTACTAATGGATATAGTATAGAACTTCAAAAGAAACTTTTTTGAAATTGTTTCGAGCATTATTTATTTTATTATGTTAGTTTTCTCAAGTTTAAACTGTCTTCGCATTGATGTTGAGCAAAAAATAATAATAAAAAAATAAAAATTACTAAACTTTTTGTAAGAAAGTGGATAAAGAAATCTACTTTTTGTGTTTTTCTTAAATATGACTAATAAAATTCTATGAAGTCCTAATAAAAGTATAAATGTGAACAAAGATCACTCGTACTTTTCAAAAATTAGATTAAACTCAACACAGGGAAAACACTGATAAATTTTAACATAAATAAAAATTCATAGTTTGTGGATCAGCTCTGCAAAGCAAATTAAATAAAGATTTATATATACGAATATATTTCCTCTCCCTTCCGACCAATGTCAAAACTGAGGGATTGCATCCTCTGGTGATGCCATCTATCGGATGAGTTCATAACAAAATTACACTTTTACCTTCGTGTAGCTCTGCTTAAAAGAAAGCTGTTTACCTTACTGACTTAACTTCACATAGCCAATGGCACAGCGAGCTTGGCTTATCCAAGTGTCATAAAAAAACAACAACACATGCACGTATATATAACAGTAATTCTCGTTACATTGCTTTTAAAATAAATTAGCAATGTTTTTATTTACAATTATATTTACAGATAGTAAATTTTACATGCAGCACATTTCAATTACTGTCGTTTTATACCTTATATATTAGATTTAAATTTCTGAAGAAAAGTATGGTTGATGACAAATGGTATACTTTTTTCTGTTATGCCTATTATTTATCACTCCGTTCTTTAAAAATAATATGGCTAATTATGAGTGTATAAAGTGATGTATAAACACAAATGTTAACATAAAAATATTTATTTTCTTTCCTAGAGATACTTTTGAATAAAATATTTTATCTAACCATACTGACAAAACTATTTAGTCAAATAAAGTACTATGAAAAGTTTAATCAACAGATTATTCATCCCACAATTTTTAAAGTAATGTAAGAAAACAAACTTCATTAAAACAATTTGACTAAGTTCAATTATAAGAAACTAAAAGGTGATGTATTAGAAAGAAATATTTTATATACATGTGAATCTATGAATTTCATTGAATAATATTCATATTTAAATTAACTTAATTTAAATAAACCAATATCTAATGTAATTTTTGTCAGTAAAGTATTAAATAAATATAAGAGAACTTGTGTAGTTTTTCATATGTTTAAAGTTTAATTTCTGAATCTCTTATTGATTAATAGTGTCTTTTTACATCATAACCATCTGATTTTTTTAAAGTCTGAAATTAAAATCGTACTTGTTTTATATGTAGTATAATAAATATATTAGCTTATTTAATTTCATGACACTATTTTTGAAACACAATTATGCATTCATGAAAACTTTCGGTAAATGTTATTAGATTTGAAACAAAAAATATTAAAACGTGGAATTTTTATTGAGTAGCAACATACTTTAGCATAGAAGTAATAAATAATTCTCCTAAGGTGTAAGATAAATTGTAATTTTATTCACATTAGATTTATTCAAAAACATTAGAGGTATACAATACTTTTATCAGCTTAATGTGAAGCAAATTCTTTTGAACATGTGGGCTTAAAACATTTTTGTACGAATTCTTCTAAAACTAATGGAAAGCAACAGGTTTGCAAAAAAAAAATATTATAATTTTAGTTTTTGATTAAAAATTTATGTTATGTGTTCACTATATTTATTTAAAAAGTGTTTTCTTGGTACATTTTACAATTGTATTCTATAAGCCATTAACACTAGTCTAAAAATATCAACTAGATTAGATTCGATTTTTTATTTTTTAACTTAGTATAGTATCATAGTAATACAATTTTAACTAAATCAAAATTTGATTCATAAACTATTTATAAGATAATTTTAATATGCGCATCAATCATTTTAACAATGTGTAGATAGAAATCCTTCGTAATATATTTAAAAAAACTTGGTTTACAATTGGTTATTATTTGTTTTTGAATTTTAACATATTTTATATAGTAAATTTAAACAATTGTGATAAAAATTACTATTTGAATGATAGGTTGATCATTCACAGATTGATTTACTTGTCAATAATAATATACTATTTATCATTCTATCCCAAATATTTTTGTTAAATCTAAAAAAAATCAGTTTCATTAGATTATTTATTTCCTAATTTATAACTGTTACACATATATAATACATTAAATTACAAAGTTTAATTTACGAATCATAAGCACTTTTGATAAAATCTAAAAAATTCAATTTCATTAGATCATTTATTTCATTATATAAAAATGTATCAAAATAATAGATATTAAAATACAAAGATTATTTAAAGTTAAATTTACGAATCATTTATTCTTATAAATTATACTTTGAAAACATAAATTGCTTCAGTAAAATAGCTAAACTTCAATTTTATTGAAAATGATTGATATTGTTGATTAAATCAATGTTAACATTGTAACATACATTTGAAATTCTTGTTGCTATATTTGTTGACTAAAATTAAGCTTATTGTAAATTTTTTAATAAAAATAAAACCTTATACATGTAACAAATGTTCAGCTGGTGAAAAATAACAAAACTAGAAAGTAAAAAAAGATAAAAAAAAAAAAAAAGCTCTTAAAGCAATTTGGCATGAAACGTGATAGTTTGTACAACTGAAATGAAATATTGTAAAGAACAATATAATGTTTAGTGCTTGCAGCTATTCAACTTTGCAATAGTTTTTTTGTATTCTTCACAACAAAATTTCACACGGAGGGAACAGAAATGTTATTAATATTCTATAATTAATATCTTTCAAATATTGTATGTGAAATAAATTTTAGCTTTTTGCTATTAAACTTTTCAGTGTATTCCTTCTTTTAATATAATATTTTTTGTAAGATGCTCTTTTGATGCATTTTTACAGATAGGTTTATCATTTTTATATATCTATTTATATTCTTTTCAATTCAAAATTCAAATAATATTAATTACTCTACTTGTGCATAAAATTAAGAAAACACTGTTAAAACATAACGTAAATCATTAAGTAATTCTTACGAATACATAAAGTGCATATTCAAATTTAATTCTTTAATTTTTAATGTTTAATGGATATTTAATCGAATAAATATATATTATATGCATGTAAATTAATTTGTAGTTTTTTTTAATTTTAATAGCATGTCTTAATATTAATTATTCTGCATATTTGTTTAATAAAATTTATATTTAAATTTTCAAATTAAGTTTACTTTTATTTTTCGATTCTCAAATTTTACTGTATGTATAAAGCACTATTTAGTGGCCAGTTTCAAGATGAAAAAAGTACTCAATTTATATCGAAAATTTCTTAAAGTAATAAAAAATTGGCCAGTTTAGGATATGCGATTCATATATATTTTAACTTTTTGTGTTTACTACGAGGCATTTATTGTAGGAGCTTTAAGTTAAAAACATTTGTTCCCTAATTGGAATACTGTTATTAACACTTTAATTAGAGAAATTTGGTTTTGATTTACTGATGGAAATGATTATCTTGTTTATTCCACTTATAAAATACTTTTTAGAAATAGAATAAACAATATCTACTTTTATCCATAGATATCTAAACACTATTCATATAATCATGGGTTAATCTGAGAAATTTCTATTAGAGGAATTTTTCTTTTCAAAACTTTACCATAACGTACATACAAATTAAGCATCTTTTTAATTTTTTATATTTTATTTGTATTAAAAAAATTATGAATATAAAGCAAATTCAATGTCATAAAAATAAGCTAAAAATTGTGATAGTAAGTAAAAAAATCAATTTCATTCTTCTGAAATTCTAATTAAATTCAAACCATCCTTGCACATGAACAATTGTTAGATAAAAAAAAATCCTTTTTAAAATATAAAGCATTTTTCTATTCCGATAATATGTATCCTCTTAGTCATTAAGGTACAATTATGATTTTATATCAGGAAAATTAAATTAAATTTTTCATTATACTCGTCCCTCTTCTCCTTCTCTAAGCATGAATTCAATTTGTTTTTCCGGATAATTTACATTCTAAAATGTATAATCTACATTATTGCCCCTGTGAATCATGAAGTATATATAAAAATATCCATTTTAACTATCCATTTTAACATCTTATTTTCCAAGCAGTGTTATAAAATGTCAATCTTAAAAATTAGAATTATCTTAATCATAAATGATAGACACATTTGGTGGATTAAATGATATTCAAATAATATGCACCGCAGAAATTATGTCAATTTTAATATATATATATATATATATATATATATATATATATATATATATATATATATATATATATATATATATATATATATATATTAAAAGTGATATTCCCTAAGTAGTAAGATTGAAATAATGTGAAATTTTTTGCATTAAAGAAGGGCCACCCAAGCATTGAAGTTCTTACAAGAATCCCGAAAATACCCATTTTTAACTTTAAATCTCTCTTTAAACAAAATTTTACTTTAAATGTACTCTTCTTTAATCATTTCTTCACTAATTTAATTTTTTTGAATTAAACTCGTAAATTTTCAGAAAACTCTTGCCAACTAGATTTTTATCCCAATTTTAAATTTACTTTTGGTAACTTTAATATTATTCCAATATTTAAATATGTTCTAATTTGCTGGTATTGATATTTAGAAAGTATATCTGTAGTTTCTTCTATTATGGGCTTGTTTTCTCTGCTTTGATATTCTTTTTTACTTTGATTCTTGATATAAGTATCGTTATCTTTTTTCCTGTTAATGCAAAAATTCTTCTGTGGAATTGCTCGAAGATGAAGACGTGGTCCCTATGCTTTCCTCCTATTTTTTGTATTGTATTTGTATTGTATACTGTTTTATTCTTGTCAGCGATTTTAAATTTATATATATATATATATATATATATATATATATATATATATATATATATATATATATATATATATACATACTAATTCTTTCTGTAAACAAAATTTCTTCATATTGTAACTGTGTAGTTTATAATTTCAGTCAATCTATATGCAATGCATAATTAATGATATATTTTGTTTTATTGTCAACGTAATATTTATAGTACAATAGAGGTTCAGATTATATATCATTACTCAACCGTGTAATACGGAAACGTACTAGTAATAATTTGCATAGCTTCAAATCATGATTTTGTAGTCCTTCGAGTACACATGATTCACGAAAATAACAATGGGATAATCATTTTAGGCTAAATATCAATCATAATGGAATAATCTATCTCAGACGATTTAAATGTTTATAAAATCATTTTAAAATATCATATGCTGCTTCATATTTAGAAAAATATATCATGTAAATGTATGTTTCAGAAGAATGAAGATTACAAACATGTTTCCAAATAAGGAAAACCGTTAAATAACTATGAAAATTAAAGTGTTGGATTGTCTGGGTCAGTCACCTCATCTAAATTCATTTGAATACATTTAGAAACACATAAGAGTGTAAATATTCTAGATGCAGAAAATTTTTTCAAGGGCATAACTCTTTTATGTTTTTTTGAGTAATATGAGCTTTGAAACCTATAGCACACACTTCATACAATAGAAAAAGCAATATAGCTTAGTTAAAAATTGTCTACTGACTACTTTTTTATTCCGAAATACCGATCAAACTTTATAGGGTCTTTCATTTAGTCCTTGATTCTAAACTATGAGAACACACACCCTGCTCTATCTATTTAAGTAGTAGAGCTCAACTCAGGATTAAATGCAAAGAAATATGCAAGAGCAACAACAGTGAATAGAGTAATCCGGTATTTACCTTTCTACCAGTTTCTTTCTTTTTTTTAAGACAATTAAAGTCTGTATGATTTTATCTGTTGAATGTTCAAAACATAACGTTTCTGCAGGGGCTTTTTAAAAGACCACTTTCATTGCCTCTTATCTGTTTTACACTAATCAGAACGAAAGCACGCATAATAGACACTATGGAAGTAATAAAAGCAGAAATATGTTATAAGGATGAAACTGTACTTCAAAGGTCTTGATATAAGGTATTCTCGTTTACTGTTAATAGACATCTCTTTTCAACAAAAAATTCAAACCAAGCTCATAATTTAAGGAACTACGAATGTTTAGAATGAATTCTCTTTCCGTTATGGTCATAAAAATATGCAACATGTACAAATAAAGAAGGAAATACAATAAATCTAGCAATAAAGACTTAAATACAGAAAAATTAAAAAAGCACTTCATAGCAATAGGTGAAGAGAGTTTATTCGTTTCTGGAGAGATAAATGAAAATGTAGTGGTTCTGCCAGCTGAAAACATTTCAAATGAAATATTTTCGTTTTTATAGTGATGCTACTGAAAATAGGGAAATAAAACATCAAATAGTTAGTTGCTTTTGTTTTTATACCATTTATGTGGCGTTAAATCTATAAAAGAAAAAACCGTCATGGGATGCGGCGATAAATTTTCAGATAGATATGTTCCAGTTAGATCAGGATTCGGGAAATATATTTTAATCACACTTATATTTTTAAATTAATTAATAATTTAAAAATATAAGTGTGTTACTGTCAAATATTGAAATTTAAAGTAAAAATATTTAATAATAAAAACAATCGCAGCCACATTTATTGAAGAATAATATAAAGTATACTATACGAGAAATTACTTAAAACATTGAATTAAAACGTGACATTTCTTTTGTTAAAGTAAAAAAACATTCATCTCCCTGTTCGCCGAATATTATACATAGTATAAAAAGGTACAAAATCGACTAAAATATACTTTATCAATAAGATGACATTAACTATAATAATCATGATAAAATTTGCTCATTTGGAATAATATTTTATTGCACTATTTGTTAAAATTAAATTCCTCAATTTTGCATAATACGCAAAACTGAATCTTTAGTATTTCTTTGGCAGTGTCAAAGTACGATTTGATGTAATGGTTTTCGTATTTAATAAACAAAAATAATAATAATAAGGATTTTCTCACTTCATGTATTCTTCAACTATTTTAAAAACTACTTTTAGCTGTCATATAATATCAACCTATTAATTTCCTAAATTTTAACTTATGTTTGGGACAGTTTTTCATAAATCATAAATTAAATATGGAACATTACACACACACACACACACACACACACACACATATATATATATATATATATATATATATATATATATATATAAATATATATATATATATATATATATATATATACATATATATATATAATTACTCAAACATTGACTTAGAATGAACTAAATGCCTCATAATATACCTAAACATATAGTCTTAAAACTGACAAAATTATTAATATTGCATAAATTATGTTTAAACAAAATGTTATACAGCTTTCTAAATTATAATTAAAATAAAGGAATTACTTCTATTTAATTCTGCGTAAAATATTAAATTATTACCAAATGTGGTATCAAATAAATTATGTTGTTGTTACTTATGATACTTAGACAAGAAAAGTTTTCTATGCCATTGGATATGCGAATTTAAATCAGTTGGGTGCGCCTTTCATTTACCCAGAGCATCACGAAGGAAAAGTGTGAATTTGTTCTAAACTCGTCCAATAATGGTGAGTGAATCAGGATATACAGAATATGCTAACTGCATGGATGAACGATAACAATACAAATAAATGGTCAGGATGTTTACCCTTTGTTCAATTTGCCAAGAACACTACATACCACGAAGGAATACGCCAAAGTCCTCTTAAAGCCATATTTGGTATTAAAGCGAAAAGAGGCGTCTTTTTTGACTAGCGAACAAATCGCAAGTACCGAAAATGAGGAATAACTTAAAAAAATCGTGAATACTTTTGAAACCAAATAACAGCTTAAAGAAACTGGTAATGCTTCTGAAATATTTGAGCGGTGGTAAAACCAAAAATCAAATTCCAAAGAAAAATATTAAAGAGGACTTGCAATCTACCACATATTCACATCAAGTTCTGAATGAAAAACACGAGTTAATTTCTATAAAAAGAGCAGCCGCGAAAAAGAATCTTCTACTGCAAGCAACAAAAATGTTCCAAACCTCACAAAATCAATTTCCTCCTGCTCAAATTGGTAATACTATACGAATACAAGTCCCTGATGTCGACCGTGGTAGTACAGATAACAGAAATGATTTAGCGGTTGTTGTTGGAATAGAAAACTCCGATTTCTATAAACTTACGAATCAAAATGGTACTCTCAAGCAGCTTAAAACAAGTAATCAGTTCGAAATTTGTAAAGGAAAATTCCATACGTGAGATTTTTTTTCAAGAAATTTCGCTGAGAGAAGCAGCTGTAGCTAATTCGAGAAACGGTGGGCAAGGCTGTACACGTTGTCATTGCAAAAAGGGAGTGTTCCACAAATAAATGCAGTTGTAAAAGCAAGGGCCTTTTGTGCAATTCAAAGTGTCATAATAGTTTAAGTTGTTGCAATAAATAAGATTTGATACACATAATTTATTAAGCTTTTTATTACTGATATTTTAATTTCTCATTTAGAACGAACTGTATAATTAAGTAAATTTTCTACCTCTATTATTTTCCTTTCTCATTTTGAATCTCACAGTACTGGAGTGGGACTGAACCACAGTTCAAACACGAAAGTCTCTATGATATCTCCCTACCTGTAGCACCTAATAAAAAATAATAATAAATAATAAAAAAAAATTTTATTTTGAGCGTACTGTGTAATTAAACAAGTTTTTAACTTCTATAATTTTCCTTTCTCATTTTGAAAGTACAGTGTGTCTTAAGTTCTTAGTTATTCCTCTCAGAAAGAGAGGCAAAAAATTTATCACGACTGAATAACGGAGAAAAAAATATAGATCTCAGACATGTTCAACATTCATCATTAGTGCATAGTGAATGTCGGCATTCACGGGGAAAGTCAGAAATAAGCTCATTTAGGAAATATTTCAGACATGCACCAATCGACTATGTAAATGTCGACATTCTCCAGATTTCGATGTTTCACCATAATATATATATATATATATATATATATATATATAAGCACACACGTATGCCCTCTAAAGTCCCTTTCCACATTCTTAAACTCTTAAAACGGCTGCCATTTTATTCAAAAAGAAGTGTCTAAATATAGTAAAAATGTAGTACTGAATAAAACAAACTAGAGCACCAACCGGTGGAAAAGTTAGAATTTCTCTCTTGAAAACGAAACAAGATAAGTAAAATAAAGAAGATAGGTTTATAAAGTTGTAGAGAACCATCAATTAAATAGAAAAAGACATCTTATTATTGCAAGGAATGCAACAATTAAGAAATGCATTTTTTAATGATTACACCGTGGCATGAGAAAATGATCTGAGAAAGAAAATACAATTATTTATAACAATATAGCTTCACTTGCAATGTTCCAAAATTTCTCACTGCCAGCTGTGATCCTGTTTGGATTCTCATTTGGATGTCACTTTGATAACATTTGGAATATAGAATGTGACCCTTTGGCAAAAGCGTCATTGGAGATTCTGTAATGTTTCATCTTGCTTCAAATATATTTTTTGTGTGTGTGTCAAGTATTCCCACAGGATAAACCCAGTGGAGTCAGATCAAATGATGGTAAAATCCAATATTCAGTACAACTATACCCATTTATTTGATTCCTGATTTCTTTGACCAGGTACTGTTTCATTAAAAATAACTTGTGGGTGTGAGAACTTCTAATTCAAGTCGAAGTAAGTTGATGCAACCTTATTTTGCCCTGTCAACATATTGTATAATCAGTTTTTAAAGACAACTTATAAAAGATGCAATTCTTGAGGTTTGAACTATATTTTTTTATTGAGAATCACAAGTGATACCACTATGCCAAATTATGGTATCATGTTTTGTCCTAAAAATAATTATTCCTCTCTCTCCTTTCATTCAAAGTCTGTCACATCACAGTGTTGAAAATCTCAAAAAATCAAACGGGCATTCTAAACATTTTTTCTTTGAGTTAATGCCCATAAGGTGTCTAAATAAATGGATAGGTTTGTGAATTGATAATACCCGTCAGATTTGTTCTTCACTTTTTTATTATATCTCGTTACACTTTTGAGATTAGACTATTAACTCCTCAGTTTTTCATTAGTGGTTTTAATCATAGTTTTGTATACTTAGACACTCCGATTATGATTGAAACAGCAGACATTTTAAAGTTAAGAGAGGGGCAAAGAGATTTTAGTTGTCATACTATATGTGTGTGTATAGATGGATGGATAAATGGATAGATAGATGGATACTTATTTTGATCTCAAGTGCATTAAAAAATATTTCGTAATGAATTAAAATTAATTTAGAATTTCCTACTGCTTTTTAATTGAACTTGTTTTATTTGTGTTCACATATTTTAAGTACACCTTATACATTTAGACAGTGAAGGATATTCAGTAATTCTGATATAATAATTTGCTATTTAAGATATTGTTACATATTAGTTTAAATTTACAATATAATGACTGGGGTGTTAAGCAGATTACGTTAATGGCCAGAAGTTATTGATTGTAATAATCAGCTTATCAAAGCTTATCAGTATTATATGTATTTATCTTGTAGTACGCAACACCGTAAATTTAAATGAGAATGAGCTCACATAGACTTAAATTTTATTGTTATCTATTGTCCAAAATTTTAAAGTTCTATTAATAGTTTAATTTTAATAATCGAATCTTATTTTCCACACAAGAGGAGGGTAGTTGAATCCTGCATATTTAGATTCATAGTACGATATTCTGTTTAAATTCAAAAACTTTTCTCTACATATTTTGGTTATAAAAGCTATTTTTCTGCACTGAAAAAGGAGAGGAGTTGCCGTAGTAATATAATGACAAAACGTGAAAATGTTAAATTAATAATTTAATTTTAAGAATTGAATCTATTTTGCAACCCAAAGGCAATTTTCAATTCAGCAAATTTAGATTCACTTTAGTGTGTTCAATGTCAAATTCAAAATTTTTCTCTATATATATTTTATATATTTTGGCAATTTCCTTAGCAAAAAATCACAAATAATGAAAATTTGAGCAAAATCATTTCACTTTAAATTCATGACATTCTGTTACACAGCAATCAAAAAATATTTATGAAAATAGTAGCACTATGGAGAAGCCAACAATACTATAATACCAGTAAAAATTTTAACTTCTTTCTATTATGTTAAAAAAATTATTATATTTTTTTAACTTATAATTGATTAAAATATTTAATTTTTATATCCACAAGATATTGAGAGAGTGCACTTTAATTAAACTATTTTTAAACTTCTCTTTTATTCACCAATTAAATACTTCAGTATAAGTATTTCAGTAAAACATTTCAAGAAAAATATACAAAATAAATAAAAGATAGTGTAACAAATTTAACATAGCACTCATAAAAATGGTTTGAATTAGATCAGAAAATATCTAAAATTGAAAATAGAAAATATGTATATATTATATATATATATATGTGTTTATACTTTTTATAAATATGTATATATTTATTATTTAAAATATGTATATTCAATTCTTTTAATATTATAGAAGTAAATCCATGCTAGCACAAAGTAACCTAAAAAAAGAGCATTTTTTTCCAAAAAGATTTGGTATTATTGCATAAAAAATAAATTTTGTATGAATTCTTCAGAAGACTAAAGTAGAATTTATCTATAAACAAACTCAGATATTGTTGCATCTCCCCCATTAAATTGCAGATGGCGCTATTAGCGCTCTATGAATGAATGTAACTATCACTCACTTTGTCTTTGTCTACGCTCTGCGCTTGTTGCTGTCCTGTCTGTGCTATATGTGAATAAAAGAACGAAACCTTTGAGTCCTTATTCAAACATACGACCCTACTCGTTCTCCAACAGATATGTTTCAATTATTGAGTTGCAATAATGAAAGCTGTCAATATTCCAGAGTGTTACATATTGAAAAAACGCATTGCATTCCAAACTAATTAACAGTGGGAATTTAGATGGATGGTAAAGTACTCTTGAGCGAAATGCTTATAATCGAACAGTGTTCATTACATCTGTTAAATTATAGAAAACTCTTTCTCTCTCTACTAACTCTCTTTCTCTACTGTCTCTGTTATCTACTCCTTTATCTTCCAATAAAATATTGCCAAAGCTGTCGTGGTAGAAAAGGAATCGTTTTCGCCAGTTGAAGGTATTGAGTTCAGTACTGGCTTAGACGAATATCCAACGTATTTGCTCATCACAGCGAGAGCACTTAAAATAGGTCTTAGTCGTAATGATCTTGAAAAGAAACGACATCTCTTGGGATGGCAGACCAAAGTGTGGTCTGTGGGTCTAGTGTTCGATTCCTGTTTCAAAATTACGAGGACCCCCAACTTTCAAGCACACAATGGTGCATTCATTGGGCTCCTATTGTGCAAAACCTCATCATTTCCACTTGTTGTATCAAAAAGTAAGAACTCTTGACACCGAAGCCATTGATCAGAAAATTTAAATAAATAAATGAATGACATAATAACATACTTTATGTTACAAGATAAACTCTGATAAAACATATGTATTTGGACTTTTATATTCTCGATGACAACTAATATCATTGAATATATTCTATTATATATAGCTTTTTTACTTGAATTCAAAATATTTTAGAAATTGTTCTACATTTTTCGAGGATAATATATACATAACAATTAAACTATTACTAATTTCCTAATTTCAGTTATAAGTCTAAATTATCTATATTATATTAATGTAAAGAAATGTTTATATATATATATATATATATATATGTATACATGTATATATATATATATATATATATATATATAATATATATATATATATATATATATATATATATATATATATATATATATATATATATATATATATATATATATATATATATATATATATATATATATATATATATATATATATATATATAGACCTAAATTGGAAAATTTTGTCACAAATATAATACTTTAAATTGCTTTCTCCAAATTAAAATTATTTGTTTTGCAATTATTCTTGAAAATTGATGAATAATTTTAATAAATGTTTTTCTGACACCAATTTATTTGAATAATTTTAAAAGGAATTAATTACTTTGAATATTCCTTTTAATAAATGCTTAGCTCTTCTTTTATTAAATTAGTATAAGTGCTTTAACGATATTTATTGAAGAAGTGTATAAATATACACACACATATATGTGTGCTTTTGTGTGTAAAGAAAATTTTAACATCTATTGAAACAAATATTGAAGGAAATAATTCATAAGCGAAAATTTTATATTCATTTTAAATTATTCAAAATAGTGAGACAAAATGCTTGAAATTTTTCAGGGTCTAAAATTTTTTTCTATTTCTAAGCTACCATAAACATGTAAATGAGTTTCTTATATAAAAAGACAAAAATTATTTTATTTGTAACTTATTGCAATGTTTAAATGTTATTAAATGATATAACAATTTAGATAATAATTCAAGTAAACATTCGTATAGAAAGATATTTGCTAAACTTAGACAAAATATACCTTCCCATGTGATAAAGGTGAATGTTTTTGTAGATCTTATAAAGAATTTATATAGAACTATATTGATTTTCATAGAATAATACATTATGTTTAGTCCATTGAAAATAACAGCAAATTATGAGAAAATATATTGTCCCAAACATTTATCTTTCATGTTTTGTGGTGGGATATTTAACCTTAACTGACATTAATTACCATAGATAAAATCTACGTGTTGCATTAACTATAAGAGGTAAATATTTGTATGGAATGTCAACTTGTATTACTCCACAAACTGAGAGATTATATTTTCATGCCAAGATATTTCTTTTACAGATTAGAAAAGTGAGATATAATACATCTTATGAGGCAAACTTTCAAGCTTGAAAGTAAGAATTCAATACTTACTCCTTAATAATTTGGAGCAAGCTGTTTGTGACTAAAAATAAAATATACGATCTGAAATATAAGAACTTTATATTGATTGCTATGAAATTGAAATCTTTACTGTACTGCATCTTTTCTTGAATTTTAACCTGTATACTCATTTGAATAATTCGTTTTATAAATAATTCTCAGAAACGTCATTCAAATGGAAATATTTAGATTATTCTGACCATTAAATCAATCAAAAGATAGCAAAAAAATATATTTCTTTATATGATTATTATAAGAATACATTTAACAAGTATGTTAATTAAATTATACTAGCATTATTAAAATAGCCTTTTGAAGTTATCGGAGATGTTATAAGTATATTCTTTCAACTAACAGTAAATTTTTATGTTATTTTTAACAATGCAAAAATATTTGCGGTATTAATTTTTCAGTAGCATTAATTTTGGTGGTTATCAAATTTCTAGAATTCATTTATTCAATCAATCAGTAAAATAATTAGGTAACTGGCATGATTTAATCAATGTTAAAATAATTTCATAATAATTTCTCATATTATAAGTTTGATTTTTGGCTCTTCTTAGTTTTACTTATCTTCAATATATTTCAAGAAATATTATGTGAAAACTTTGATGAAAAATATTACTTTTTTAAGATTTTTTTAAAATTTTCTAAATTAAATATCACATTAATTTAAGATATATCACTTTTATAATTTTTTAATAGGCCACAGGTGCCGTATAATCCAGAATTCCGAATCCGGAATTTTTTTGGTGATTAAGAAATGTTGGCAAGATCATGACATGAGCTATGACGTGGTATTGTGACGATACTAGGGTTACCAAAATAGAATTTTCGGAATAATTCTTATAGGTCTCCATATGTATGACGAAATAAAAACGAGGTTGCCAGATACATAAGAAAATCCGCCAAAAATGTACCAAACTCAGAATTTAGCATCCTGGATTACACGGCACCAGTGCCTTTGGTTGTATATATGATATAATAATATCCAAGTTTACATTAGTCTGCAATGATTCGTGTTAATTTATTACTAGTATAATATAACCACACTCACTTTCATTTGCTGGAAAACTGTAACTGCTATTACTATATTTTTACTGAAGAAAACGTTGGAAATCCTTTTATGGTGTTATTGTTTCTCTTGATTTCAAAAATGATCGCTGAGGAGTGGAATAATTTTAGAAATTATTTTGGAAAATAGGCATGAAAAATATTTTCTTAACTTCACTAAGCGAAGAAAAAGTAAAATAAATTTTTTCTTTGAATTTTCTTGATTTTAAGGAGACAATTGTTTATTGATTAAATATTCTGATATCATTTAAACTTAAATACGTATTTTTCATGTTTTTCATAAATTTTATTAATAAAAATGTTCCAAACTTTATAAAAGCTAGGGTTTGGCGATTGTTCAAAACTATTTTAAGTAATTAAAAATGTATGCGACAGAAAACGATCATTAATCATTGCCATTTCTGCAGCTAAATATTTAGTTCATGAAATGGGTGATTCGTAGCTGAAGTTAAGCTACAAAAGCAAGTAAATTTTCCAACCGTTCTTATATGTAACTGAATGCATTCGTAATCAAAATTAATTTAATTCAGAAAATATCGGAATAAAATGAATATTTCTAAATGTTTACACGTTTAGAAAACAATTCAAAGTTAGGAGTAATATTCAAAATTAATGATAATTTTGGATAAAATTTTGCGTATGTTGCAGTTATTCTAGAACTTTGTTACGCAATTTATAAAAGAAATGCAATATGTCATACATTTCTTAGTGTTTTCATAGCAAAGTTCATTGAAATCTTAATGCATTTATGACCACAAACAGAGAAATTAAACCTTTATATTGACCACACATATGAGAGATATCCAATTTTGATTACAAAATATAGACCTAAAATTAGTACTTAAGTTAAAGGATATTTCGGCCCTAAAAGGATTCGACTTATTTCAAAAGGTACCATTGTTGAAAGTGGGCAAGCACAGTTTTGTTGTAAAATTATTTCTGATAGCATGGTCAGGAGAATAAAATAATCGCTCTTATAAAATGCTCAAAAATATGATTTATTAGATCAGAGATTAAAATGTATCAAAAATCAAAGAAATAATGTACTAGAGACTAATAATCTAGAAATTTACATTGAGCATATCACCATATGAAATGTGGCCTTAAGCTGTTGATAGCTATAATTTGAGTCCTTAATATTTAAATAACTTGTCAAAGCTTATAATCAATTTGTATTCATTGTTATATAAGCAATTTTATCCAATTGAGATATTACAATCTAATTAGTTCTTTGTTTGAATATCTTTGGGTAAATGATTCTATGTCTTTTCTAAGTATCTGCACATGTCTTGATTTGCTAAAATACTAAATAAGTGTTATCTTTTAGTTCCTTTTCAATCCTTATCAGCAATTTAGTTGAATTATAATGTTTATTCATAAGGCAAGAATGTCTTAAGAAACGTTTTGCCTTATCTGACATAATGCAACTCTTAGAAGAAAACATATAGAAAGGTGTAGTAAGCTCAATTTTGCCAAATGTTTACTGGAGTTTCCTCGATAAATTAAAATTATTCAATAACTTCATAGCTGAATGTCCGAAATTTGATCAACAACTGTTGAACAGTGTGATGTAGATTTTGGACTTCTGGATTCTGCAAGTTGCCTGTTTGAGAGTGTTTTGAGATTACTTTTATGCAACACGTGAATTCAACCTAAAATCTTTGAATGAAAAATTCCCTGAAGACAGTTAAGCAGTGGTTGGTTAAATAATTCTTTCCGTATTTTCCAATTGTTTGACTGACTTCTATGCTGTGCCTTAACTTTAAAATCTATAGCTAAAAATCAGCTTTGTTGTGTATTCGGATTATTTCGAAGCACATTTATATCCCATCTGCGGTTCAAGAAGTTCCAAACTTCCAGACATTCCTTTACAAATTTAAAAAAGATTATAACTTAACTATGCTTGATACAAAATTAAGGATAACTAATATAAAAAGGCATTTTATAAAATAAATAATACAATCTTATAATATTTGGTGATAACAAATTTACGTTAAATGAGAAATAGCGAAGGTCTAGATGATTTACAAAAAATCTAAAACTTTTTACAAAAAGGCGTTTCTTGAGTTAAAAATGAAATAATTGTTTAGAAACAAAGCTTGGGAGGCACTTTTATGCAACAAATAGAAATCTATTCCTCAAAATTTTGAATTAATCATTTTATTTTACTTTATTACTGTATACTTATTTATAAATAAAGCTAAAATAATATATTTAGGGGAAACTTATATATATATATGTATAAGTATTTTAGTAGAACTACAAATAAATTACTAGCTTATAAAGTGTCCTTAAACAATAAAGACAAAAATTAGTTCGTAATTTACTTTTAAATATATTATCACCTTATTGTTATTAACATTGTCAACTTCTGTTGTGGAAGCAAACCATGCTTTATTTTTCCTTATTTTTTATCACATACTGTTTCTTTATTCTGAATCATTTAAAAGCAAAAGTTTCTTCCTGTATATCTTTAGATTACTGAAATTAAAATACTAGCAAAAAGTCTAGCAACTTTAAAAGATTGGCTTATGTTATAATAGACTTTTGATATCGACCAAATCAAACAACTTAAGCGACGTGCAAAAATATACCTTTCTGCTAATGTTGATATTTATCTTGATAACACGAATTGATATTTAAATGTGTATCATTGCTCATTACGAAAATGCTCATTTCTTTTATTCTCAAATAGATTACTTGCAAAATCTTGAAATGTTTTCAATGTCTTAGCTCTATCTTATGCACAATTCCTAATGACTTTTCCTTGCTGATACTTACCAAGAGTAGTTGAATACAAGAATTTTACTTACGTTATAATACTTATCGTTTTAAAAAAATATTTAAATGTAATGTTAGTATAAAAATATTGCATTGTTTTTAATATATGTCATTGTGTTATTAATGCATATCATTTAAATTCATTTTTTTGAGATTAACATTATGTAATAAAGTTTGAATTTTTTTCTATTTCAGTTTACGCATTCATACTTTGGAAAAATATTCTGGTAATTGAATTCTGCAATCCAAATATTATATAATACGAAATTATAAACCTAATGTTATTGTTGCTTATATAACAGAAGAAAGATAAATACAATCTTTAATAGCAAATGAATTATATTTACGTTATTAAAAATTAGCAATTGTATGTATTTTAATTTATGCATGTGGCTTCATAATATTTCATGTAATCTAAATATTATTCAAAAGATTACATTATTTATGTATAGCTAATATACATTGGTTTTACACAAGAATGATAAAAATGTATATTTATAAAAATTTTGTAAGAAAATTATTTATATAATAATATAGTTAATTTTTAAATAAAAACAATATCACCTTATTTATGAAAAGCTTTAATTGCTACTATATATAATTTTGTCAGTTAATTTTTTTAATTTTTTATTAATTTTTTGTTAAAACTATTAAATCTATTAATCAAAATTAAAGTTTTAAAATAATATTAATGCTCTCAAGTTCTTAAAATTTCCTTAAAATATATTTACGAATACAAACAATTATAGAATTCTAAACTAAACATTCATTTGAAATCTCTATTTACTTCATTAATCGTAAGCTGTTAAAAGACTGAAAAGTTCCTAATGCTTGACAACTGGCGACAGTTTTTGGCGGTGGCTGAAGTAATTTCGAGAACAAAAGCCGCCTTCCTCTCTTTTGTTGTTAATCCCTGAGACTGCAAGTTAATAGAAATGAGTATTGAAGGAGTAGTAACACAGTAAAACCTTAACTTTTATTCCCTGTCCTGCATTAAATCTTAGTGCTGACATTGCTAGGAAGCTTAAGAGGTCCTTAGTGACTTCTTCGGAACTAATTAAATCAAGTAAAATAACTGATAAGGAAGTTAATTCAATTATTATTATGATTTATATTATTTATAAATTAGAGCATTTAGCACTTTTACTTTTAATAAATTAAATCATATTATAAATTTATGTATGTGTGTGTGTAATTTCTTAATTGTTAACATATTTTATTGTTATATTTCTCATTTCTGACCTACGAAATGTATTGAATAACAATAACTGAATTTCTTTAAACATTCAATACAATCGATTGTAAAATTGATCAGTGTAAAAATGTACATAAAATTGCTTTTAAGATGACAATTATTAATAATTAAACATTTAAAAATTTAGCTCAAAACTTAAAAATTTATGTAGAAAGGTTAATTAAGATTTGACATAATTCGGAATTTTTTTTATTAAATACGTTTTGTAGATCATATTTTTTATTCTATAATATAAATTTAAATAACTCTTCTTGCCGACCACACTGTCTAATGGTCAGAGTGCCTGATTACGGATAGGAACGTCCTGTGTTCGAATCCCGGTTCGGTCATGGATGTACTTTCTCTCTTCATAAATCTTTTCTTTGTCCTTTTTGTGTATGAATGAGGTGTGAATGGTTGCCTACCGTATAAACGATTCCCTATGGCATCTGTGTACTGAAGCAGTCGGACTCCACATCAAACATGGTTCAGTATGAAAAAGTGGAGCACAGGGCAACCCATATTGTTAGCATAGCTGACACAAGACCAAAAATAAATAACTGTTCTTGTGCGTCTTACATATATAAAGTTTTAAAAAAACATTTTACTAATTTTATGAAAAACAAAAGTAAATTTTACTGTGGCGTTGAAGTCAAAAATAAATTTAATAACATACTTTAAATAAGTTTGATAAAATTTTTAACTACTTGCCTGAAAGGTTGTGAAAATTAAAAATGCAATGTACACATATGTCATAAATGTATTGAGTTTTTCTCTAGATATAATATATTCTCCAAATAAATGTTGTTTTTGTTAACACTGCTATTAAAAATAATTATTAATATAAATATTTTAATTCTTAACTTTAGAAAGAAACATTATTCCTATTTTTCTGAATATTCAATGATGATAGTTAAACTGATATTAATTTCATGTATCCAAAACTTGTTTAATTTGATAACAATAGCTCTAGAAACAAAGCCTTAAGTGACATTTTCAGTCACAACTTTTTAAGAACCTAAAATAGTATTTCTCTCATGTAATCTAAGAATTATTAAAATTCATTTTGGAAAAAAAAAATTTGGGGAAAAATTACAGATACCAAAATTTTTGTTAAAAACATTTAATTTGGAAACACTTTATGCTGACATGAATGCTTTTCAGAATTACCATTAAAAGCAGGTTGATTAAATGATAGTGTGTGTTTTCATTCAAATGATGAAAATATTAGTATATTAATTACAAAACTTTTATCTAAAAGGCATTAATTTTCCTAGCTCTTAAGAATAATAGTTTTATTATTTATATTTAAAATTATATGGAAGATATGAAAAGTTCTTTTGAGAAATAATGGAAACATTTGTTGATTTTCAATAAATTTCAAATATTATGTTATTAAAAACTACTTCAAAATCAATATCAAAATTTTCTTGTCAATTATAGCAACAAGCTAAAACTATATATATGTTTCAAAAGTTTTTTGCGTTTTAAAGAAGTATCTGAAAATACTAAAATATAAAAAAGCAAAATATTATATAACTGCATAGAATTCTAAATGCAAAAAAGGACTGATTTTGAGTAAGATTGACTGTAGTTTAAAAGCTGAATTTTAGAAACTTATTATTTCAGTAGAAGAAAAAAATCAATTAGGTTTGTTAAGAAAATACATTTGGTACACAACTGCAACAAATTCCATTAGAAAATTTTAGCATGTACCAAATATTTCCTTATGGAAGAAATCGTTTCACTTAAAAAAAAAAATTCATAAATATGAGCAGTTTTTTCTCATTTAAATACTGTACATACAAAATTTTTTTTAGTATGTGCATCAAACTTAATAGACTTCAATATAGAAAAAACCACTTATATTAAATTCATATTTATCTATGAAACTTATAAATTCTTTTGCATTATTATTCATATTATACTCTATAGATAAGGATCAAATTTTAAATTTATTTTTTCGTTTATAATGTTTATTCACACTTGACTATTTAATAGTTTGCTTTTTATTCCTTCAAATTATCCAGATGAATATATTCCAAATATGACATATTTAATGTATAGTATTATTCAAATGTTTATGCTGTTACGTCACAATACATTTTTATGTATTATAAGAAAAGCAAGTAATTATAATTTTTTAACTTTTAAAGATTACATTTAAAATTACATTCATTTTCCAACGTTCCTGATTTTTCTTTATGAAATAATCTAAATTAAATTTTATATATTTTTGAACAATGCAAAAGCTTCAGGATTTGAGATTTTTACGTTTATATAGAGTTTAGATTTGTTGTTGTTGCTACTTATCGTATCTGGTTAGCTAATAGTCTAATCCAAATCAAAGAGACCATGAACAAAGAAAGAGGGAGTTTAGATTTAAATAACTTCATTAAAGAAATAATTTTAAAAATGTCATTATACAAGCCACTTTCTGCAAGCTATAGTTTGAATGCTCAAAATGTTGTAATCATTTATTTTGTTTTACAATAATACGGATTGTAGATCCTCTGGTGGTTCCATCTATCGGATGATTTGAAGAGCAAAGTCGTACTTTCACCTTCTTCGTGTTCTTCTTAAATGAAAGACGCACCTTATTGATTTAAATTTGCATAGCCAATGCATAGCGAGCGATGCTTGTCCAAGTTCATTGGTCATAACAACGATATAATACGCATTACTTAATTAATCCAATAATATTTTCAGAGAGAGAAATCCAAAAAAGAATATTCCTATTTATGAGAATACCCAAATGAAATGAAAGGGACAAAAAATCATTTAGTACTAAATGTAGGATGTTTGAGGTCAGCCAGGACATTTACAAACTTTGGTGAAAGCTGCTTGGAATCCTGTCGCCAAACAGGAAATGATTTGCCAAGTTAATGGACTGGGAGATGAGTGATATTCAGAAGGAAATGGAAGCAAGAGTCACTATAATCTGGATAAACCTATCTAATCCTCTATCTTGGATACTTTGTGGCAGATCAGATGAATTATTCTTTTTCTTTTATATATTGGCATACGATGTTGACAAAGAATGCATAAATATTATTCATCATGCTAAAAAATATATATATTTCACTTAATTTTTTATACAACTTTTCGTCTCTTAAAAATATGATGAAACATAAAAGATTTATTTAAAAAAAAAAGTTGCTAATACTCGTATATAGTTTAAGTAACAGGTAGGTAACGAAAAACCTGTAGAATAAAAAATGTTGGTATGACAGTTTTGGTACTTACGCACTATTCCGTCACCATAAAAATATGTCGTTTAATTATGAAATTTAACACCAAATAACCAAACACCAAATATTAATTTAACACCAAATATTAATAAAGTTTTTCTATTTGTTACAATGAGGATAAAATTAAATAATTCTGCCTTTCCTTTAAATTTTGATAGAAAATTATTCAAGTTTTGCAAAATTAGATGTTATATTTTTATGGTGAAATAGATTATGGGATAATACCAATTTTTCATAATAAATTCATAGTATTTTTTCTGTCAGTAACAATATATTAATTGTGAATCAATTGTAAGAATTTTTACCCACTCTTTTTTATGCATTTCCATTTCAATCAAGATTTATGTAAAAAAATAAAATTATTTTACCTAAAATTTAAGTTTTTTATAATATTATAGTCTCTTAATCTTATAATTTCATTTCATAGCCATGCTATTAAACTCATATTTTAATTTTATTCCAATGATAAAAATTTTTTTAATTTTTTTGGATTATTAATATTTTTAATTTTATTTATAATTGTCATACAGTTCAATCTTATAGATTTTTTACAGTTTAATTAAAATACAGTTATTTGCATTTTTTTATATATTTCACCTACTTGAGTTTTTATTTACAATTTTTTATAAATGCCATCATTAATTTTACAATTACAATTAATAAATGTTTACACATACCTGACGATTTTTTACTGCTTCAACAACCTATAAAAATGTCATCATTAATGCTTAATTATATAATTGTTTCAATATGTTTGAAGTTTAAAAAATAATAGACTTATATTTTTTTCAAACAATGAATTGTATTATTGACAAATATGGTCAGTTCAAGTGCAAAATACCAATGGCTTCTTATATTTGTTTAAATATGCCAATATTGTTTAAATACAACTCCATAATTTATCCGAGACCACCATTGTAAAAATTTTGTGGAAAATAAAACTTTTCCTTTATTTGAAAAATAATTTAAAGTCATTGAGAATAAGTTTAAGTTATTTTATTTATTTTTTATGAAGGAAATTTTTGAAATTAGATTTAATTATCTCTAACCTAAACTTTTATGAGATTTTTTTGTTATAAAAACATAAAATATAGAATTTAATTTCAAAATGAAATTAAAAATTCAATTCAATTTCTTTTTTCTAATATATATTTGAAAAGATAAGTTTTACGACATTAAGTGTGTCCTTTAATTTATTCTTCATTTATTTCCTTCCGTTAAAAATATTTAAAAGTATTTTTTGCAACTTTGAGTTTTAAAAATTATTTTTTTTGCTGATATTGAAAATTCATTTACATTCAAAACGATTTTAAGAAATATAATATTAACACTTAATAAAGTAAAATTTTTACATCAATTAAATGTCATTCAAAATCCTAAGTTTCATCAAATATTGTTAAAATTGTAATAGTTTTTTATAGGTAAAATAAAATTCAATATTAAACGAGCATAATATTTTTGTTATTTAAAAACTTTATTATATGCATTATTCCTGAGAAAAGGATAAATACTGGAGACTAGTTAGCAGTACAAATCCTTTTTCCAGTCATTTTGTACTGTAACCATATCACAAAAATATTATTACATTGTGTATATAATACTGGTAGATAATACTCGTTCTGGTTATTGTAGCTGTAAGTGGTACACACAAATAAAAGGAAAAGGTAAAGTATCTCTCATAAAATTACGTACTTTATCTAATAGCCCATTCAATGGTCTAATAAACTGACATCTGTTTGCTTCCTTTTTCCACTGCGCCATGAATTCCAAATTCTGTAGATGGAATGCAGTGAAACAAAATAGAGAAACAGTGATTAATTATTAATAATTTACTTTAATATTAGTAACTACAGGCTTATATTAAAAACATTATATTTATATTAAAAATATGTTAAAATTAAAATTATTAGTACTTAAAGAATAAGTTTCTAAGCAGAATATTTATATTTAAGACTATATTTTTAGAAAATTTCTGCCTTAGATTTAGCTTCTTTCAAAAGAAATTAGATTTTAGTTATTGTATTTTAAAAGAAAATCATAAATTTATTTTAAAAATTTCATTTTTGTGAGTAATGTTCTTTAATATATTAATAGTATATTTTCAGATGCAAATTTTTTAGAAATAAATAAATATATTGCTTTTTATATTGTACTTTGATATGTAAAGGAAGATTTTTTCAAGCGTTTTCTTTATATTTTTTCAAGATTTTTTCTCAAAATGCAACATTTATTTTTCTTAATAAACTAGAAATTTATCTATTGTAAATGTAACACATTAAATAATTTTATATTTTTTTAAAAATGGAAATCATATTTCAATAACTGTAAATTAAACATTTTTATTCATAAACATATCGAATATTTTTTATGCATAATTTTTCCATCAAATATTTTAAATTTATGCTGATTCAGAAATTTTCGTAACATTTTATGCATACCATTTATCATTTGTTATCAATGCTACATAGAAAAATAAATGTAGAAATAATAATACTCGAAAATGAAAATAGAAATTTCAAATTCTTTGAGATTAGTTTCATTGAAATTTAAAATTATTATCTCCTTCGCATCGTTTATGCTGAAAACAAAAATTTGGGGAAACATAAGAGAGAAATATATTTAACTCATAAATAATTCTAAATAACTGAAAACAAAACCTTTATATAAGTATAAATAAGCTTATTCATCTGTAAATTTAAACGCATACAGAAGATTATTATCTGTCTGCCTATACTTAAGTTTAAAATTAAATCTGATCAACAAATTCGATGAACTAAAAAATCTTTAATTTAATATGGTCCCAGTAAATATTCAGATTAATGAAAACAACACCCTTATTTGAAAACAATTATTTTTAAGCTGACATAATATCAATAAACACAAATATATAAAACTATTTTTATTGCAAAATGTAGACACCAAAATAAGTAAGGATAAGAAGTCAATAAAAACTCATATAAACAAACAAAACGTCGCATATAAACAAACAAAATATGTAACAACACAAGACAAGTTTATTATCAGTCGAGTGAGAACTTATGAGAATATTTTTCATGATTTGTTCTGCTCATTTCCTGTGAAAAGTATATGTTCTGAAGACTTTGATAACCATACCATCTGTGTTAGTTAATCTTAAAATATTCTCAAAATAAGCTTCTTCCCTGTGTCTTCATCTTTAAAAAAGAATGATAAATCTCCTAGAACATTTCCTTTTTTGGTAATTTTTTTTACAAAAGCTCAATTGAATTACACCTAAGCAACAAACAAAGTATCAACAAATCATATATTTTCCTCTGTACAAAACAAATTTAATACAAATCATAAATGATTTTCATTTTGATAATCTCTTTTTAAATCCTCTTAAGATATAATGATTGTTGTCTCATTAAACACTTGCTTCCTCATCAATAAATCAAAATGGAGGTCTTTCTTGCTTACATACACCAGGGTCAGTTTCCTTTGACATGATAAGTCACAATAAAATTTTATTGCAACTACATATACCCTACTTTGAAAGAATGACCAGTTTCACTAATTGGTTTCGTGATTATACACCACAGTTTTTCTTCATATGGTTATTCTGAAACTTTGAAAGCATGACGATGTTTGCCTCATTTTAAACACATTTCCCTTTTATCAACAAAACCCTCTGATGCTATTGTTCTGTTCTTATACATCTTGACTTTCTCTTCTTGATGCAAAATTCTTAACAATTTTTGCAACATTATTGTAACTGCACTCCAAAAGAAAAACAATTGATGTCATTGCATTATTTATACTATCTTTTTTTCAAACACTTCAAATAAGTGGTTATATAGTTAACTCATAATCACTTTCTGTCTACTACTCAGTAAAGTCCAAGAATAACATGTTGTGACTTCAATATTAGTTACTTTAATGTTAATTCATGTTAATGTTGAGTTAATGTTAATGTTAATCAATAAATTTCATCTAAGGAAAGACGATCACATTCTTAAAGAATAATATTGAATGAGTGAGTCTAATTAATATGATTTTACCATTAAATACTCTGCGCCTCTTTATCAGTTAAGTTAAATTAAAATTTTCTTAATCTTAATGTACCTTGCTCAGTTAACCCTGATATGATAAAGTTCTTAATAAACAGCTTCCATGACAATATAACTATACTTCATAAGAACGATCTCATTGATTTCCTTCAAGATCACTTTTCAAAAGTTCCTGAGAGTCAGTGAGAGGTAGCTCATTAATCATTTTGCATACATTCACTAGTAAAGTTAAACAGCGTTCGTTCATTGCTTGCTGTTTTACACTTAATTCCTTCATTCCTGCTTGCCATTTTACACTTCCTTGTTTGTGTTAAGTATATATTAGATGTATGAGTAACTTGTTATTATAACTGTGTAACTGCACTCCAAAATAAAGGTCAGATTTAATGATTTCATCTCCATAATGATAGTTTTAATTTTGAAAACAATATTTCTTTTAATAATAGTAATTAATATTTTTTATCATTTCTCTTGGGTATCTCGTTCCATTTATCCTTCATACTTTGAAAAAATAACCAGAAGAGGAATCGTTTGTTTCCTTTATACACTTTTTTTAAACATCCTGAAGACATAACGACAGTTCTCTTCTAAAACAGTTTGTGTGTTTTCATCATTAAGACTGAATTGTAAGCACCTTTTGTAATTACGCATTTAAAATTTTTCGTTCATCCGGTAAAATTTTCAATCAATTGTTTTCAATGCATGACACCATACCCTGATGAAACTAGGAGTATGCTTGAGAACAATATTCAGGGGATGTTCTGAAAGTCTAAACGAAGAATTCTGCCCACTGTTATGTAAGGAATTACTTTGATGTTCAATTTTGAAACTATCATTAGATTAGTCCACGTTTCCAGGGCGTCGAGTCTGTGATACATAAATGCCTTTAATAAAGTAAGTTATATTTGTCCCTTCAGAGATGGCATCATTGCAAAAGGAGATAAATGCTTGAGCAGATTTCAGAGTAATTGAGTTCCACAGCTTCAACTGTAGCAATTTCATTCGCTTGTCTGAGCCGTCGCTGCGTAGAACGAGAAAAATGGCGCATCAACTAGAAACATAATCCAACTTTGATGTTCGTGGAACAGTACGAGTTTTGTGAATAAAACATTTAACGAGTAAGGAGATTCATCTCAAAGTATTGGCAGTGTATGGACCATGTGCAATGTCACGTTCATCCATTGTGAAATGATGCCAGTATTTCGAAGAGAGTCGCTCAGACATAACCGATACAGAAAGATGGTAAGCGCATTGGACATGATTGAATAAATGGAAGGCATTATTCTCGCCAACCACAGCGTGAGCCTCGCACATATTGCCCAGAATTTGGAAATATTTGTTGGTAGTGCGCATTCCATTCTCTGTTACCAAATGGACTATCGCAAATTGTGTTCACGATGGGTTCCTTATTCTTTGAGTTCCAGACACAAAGGAGCAAGGTTTTCAGTTTCCCTGAAATTCCTTCAACGTTATTCTGCGAAAGGCAATGATTTCTTAAGACGTCTCATTACGGGTGGGGAGACAATTGTGCATCCTTTCACTCAAAAAAAGAAACTAGTGTCGATGGAAAGGAGGCAAACATCATCACCTGGGAGAACAAAAAGTTACCCCATCATTATGTAAAGTCATTCCTACTGTTTTTTCTATTGTAAAGAAGTTGTTTATGCCAGTTTATGAAGGGTACAACAATTAGCCTACTGCGAAACACTAAGATGTTTGCCCAAAGCTGCTAAAAATAAGTTTTGCGGAAAGTTAAGTAAAAGCATTGTTCTTTTGAATGATAAGGCAAGACCTCAAAATGCTTGCACAGCAAAGGATTCACACACAGCAAAGGCTCCCTACGACTGTCATGCGTTCGGTAAGCTCAAAGAACATTTAGGTAGAAGACAATTTTCCAATGATACCCAGGTTCAGATAGCAGTTCTAAGATCACTTGAGGACTAAGAAACAATTTTCTATCGACAGAACATCGAGCGATTAATACTGATTTCTGACAAATGTCTGCAACGAATTATAGATTGTGTAGGGATATAGTGAGTTGCATGTGTGCCATATTGTATGTTTCATTACGCACTTCTAAGTGAAGTGTATTTTGACTTACATTGTTCGAGTGTAACTTTTTTAAGCGCTTTTTTTAATGAGTGTAACTTTTTTTTTAGTATTTGTATGTCATGGGAAAAATAGTTCTATAAGAGTGATGGATTCTTATGTTTACTGAAATTAATGAATATCCTTCGCTTTCTCCGCCGAGTTTATATAAACTACCAATTTTTCGACATAATAGCACAACTTCTAAAGTTTCTCTTACGACATGTTTAAAATTTTCAATCGTAGGTTGTGGTATTTTCATTAAATTCTCTCATGCTATCATAAAATTACTGAATATGTGTTCTTTGTAATTATAGACTTTGCCATTTGTGAAATATGGTGATTAATGTTCAAGTAGTATACTTTCCAAAATTATTGTATGAATGTATTCATGCAAAAAGTAATATAAAGTTTAAGAAGAATCATAGCATGCTAGAAAAAAAAATATTAGTGAAAATTAAATTTAAAATATTTGATGAATTCTTTTATAAATTATTAAGAAAACATAAATATGTGTGAGCTTTCTCAAGCATTACGGCAACACATATTTTCCTTTCTTTAATATAATTACAAAAAATATTTTTAAGAGTGCCAGGGCCTAAAACTTGAAAACAAATTTTATGGGTAAGGAATATCACTGAATTAAAAAAGAAATAATACTGGAAAACTATGTAGAGTTCTCCAGTGATGTTTTCTAAAATAAAATCATCTCACTTGAATATTGGATTGATATTTTCTTATTAATTAATTTTCACCTCCCTTTTTTATTTAAAAATTTTAACACGGATATTTTTCTAAAGCTATATTAATAACTTACTAGTTTTTCTAAGTAAAACTTTTTCTTCTAAATTTGCAATAGAATTTAAAATATTGCCAAAATTCATTGTGCAATAAATTATTCCTATTTTTTCAAAGGAACATAATGATAGAAGAGTATGTCATTTAACAAATATACTTTTTTATGAAGTGCAAAAATAAATAAGTAATTATATAGTTTTCAATTTTTAAAAATATGTTATCCAATAGCATTTAATTAGAAAACATATTCATTTCTTCTGGCGTTATAAGACAGAAGTTTTTTTTAAAAAAAATACGTTTAAAAGAGCTGTACATTTTTATTTCCGTAATTTAATTGTTTTTTTGTATTTTTATACTCACATAATGTAAGTGCAAAAAACAAAGTTCATTAATTCAACAATTAACAGTGTTAATTCTTACTTTATGTTGAGAATAAATTATACTTTTAAACACCCCCCCTAATTATATACATAAGAAATTGCAAAATTTAACTAAAAAATGTAATATTATTAAACACATTAATGATATAAATAGCAAGCCTCGTCATAATGTTGAATTGATCAAATTTTATTTCTAAAAATAAATAAAAACAATTAAATAAGAGATTAGTATATTTTATTTTTTTGTAATCAAAGACAAAATGTGTGAAATACTTAAAGACCAAAATTCTTCAAGAGAATAGAGAAATAGTTTAATCCCATTAATCACATACTTTGTAAATTAAAAAAAATATGCTTCTTTATAAACTAACTTGACGATATCAATTTCTCTCTTAAATTAAAATTTTCTATACTTTTTTAAAATAAGAGAAAAATATTACAGATTTTAAATTTATAACAGTTATACATTATATTTGAAATTTATAATATAGTTGTATTATATAATTGAAATCTGTAGTAATTATATAATAACTATTTTAGATTTCAAAATGCTAAAACTACGAATTTTTTAGTTTAGATTAACTGAAACAAAGAATGTTACAATGTTGATGCCATTATATTAAATAATTTTATTTAAAATTAATCTTCGCTCAAAAAATATTCAAGGTCTTCGAAACTTTTAATTTATAAGAAAGAATGGTGATTTCTTTAATAATAATTAATGCAGAAGAATCTTTGAGAATGAAACCCAGGTAAGTTTTTGTCTGGATATTATATATTTAAATTATGAATATTTATAGAGCTTATTTTAGTGATAGAGACTCTCCTAATTATTTAATTTCTCAGAAATAAATGAAATTCTTCAACAGCAATGTTAGCAAAAGTAAATGTTTTAATAAAATTAAAAATTTTGTCTTCATAATTCACTGATAAATACAGAACAAATTACCGGACACAGTTACTAATTTATAAAACTACATTTTCTCCAGGAAGATATGGAGACCAAATTACTAAGCAGTTATCATGGGCAAATTACAAGCAGTTATCATGGGTGTCATGGCCTGGAGAAAATTTCCTACCTTCCAGATCAATAAAAATTGAAGGAGTGGATCCTCTGGTGATGATATCTATCGGAGAATCTTAGAACAAAGCCGTATTTTCACCTTCGTGGTGTTCTGGTTAAACAAAATACGCACCTTTCTTATTTAATTTTGCATTGCCGTCGGCTAATGAGTTGGCTTATTCAAGTGTTATAAATAACAACAATAACAGCATTTTTTAGTTAGTTTTTCATTCTAAATTATTTTTGGTATAACTTCTACGTAAACCTATGATTAAAGTTTAAAGTGGATTTCAAAACACTGAATACATTTACGCCCAAAATGTGAAACATACCCAGTGAACTATTAAACGAAAACTGGAACACTAATAATTTAACTTTCAGTTCAATACTCACCTTGTAGGGTAGCTGTTTAGGACTTTTCAGGGTCTTCTCTTGTGACGTGTGAACATGACTCAATATTTAAGTTTTTTCTGAAGACAAAACTCAGCGTATGCTATAAAAAAACTTTAAAGAAGCTCTGAACAGTTATGTTTTCCACTGTATGATGTCGAAAAAAAAATACAATTGTCATTATTTCGTAACTCTTCGCCTTTATTTAATAAAAATGTCAAGATATAATTTTCATTATTTTACTTGTTTACTTATTAAGCACTATATTAATTTATGCCAAAAACCTTGCGAGATAAAAAAATAGGTAAATCTATGTTCAAAAATCAAAATGTATGAGACAGTAAAATATTTAGAAGGAGTCACTTCCAATAAAGGTGAAGTTTTTAGTTACTAAAAATTAAGGTTAATTTGTAACAATTCGAAATCATAAGCCCATAGATTTATAACTACCAATTACAATAACTGTAAATGAATTTATTATAATAATATGCCAACACAGGCCACTCTAATCATATAGAAACATTATTATGGCCTGATGAGTAATATATTACTAGTAAACAACTATTTGAGATTTTTCATAAATTTTATAAAATAACTTTATTTAATTTCGATTACTAACGAATTCCACAAAATTTTGCTCAGTACAAAAAACGTAGTTCCATGAGTATATGGTTGAAACAATAAAAATAAATTTAATAAAAATATTTTAAAATAGTATGGTAAAGAGATACAAACAAATGATAGAAAAATAAAACGATAAATGTTAAGGAAATAACTTTCAATTTTTACATTATTTGATAGCTATAAGATTATTTTTATTGATCTCAACCTTCTCAGTCAAAAAATTTAAAAAACCTTTTCTCTGTATCGACTTTCTAATTTTAAATGGCATAAGCTAAATCAAGAAAATGTTTTCTTTTCAGCATACACATTATAATTCCTTTTTTCTCTCAACTAGATTCATTTCAAAATGGGTTATAAAAATTGATTTCAGATAAAGAAATACCAATATAATTTTATCACCAAATGATGAAAATTGATTCTCTATATATATATATGTATATATATATATATATATATATATATATATATATATATATTATATATATATATATATATATATATATATATATATATATATAATATTTTTAAAAGTTAGTAAAATAAAAACAAATATAACAAATTCAATAGAAAATGATGTGGTGATACAATAAACATAGTCGTAAAGCAATACAAATGATTAAAAAAATACTGGCATGCCAAAAATATGTTAGATATATAAGATAGACGAAAATACCAAAGCATTGAAAGGGTAATAAAGGAGGTAATTTATTCGTCCATACACACATTAGGATGATAGATGAAAGTGTTGTTTCCTGGAGTATAAAAGTGCTTGAAATAGAATGTTTTTAATGTAATCAGAGAAAGATATCTTTGGAAAATGTTTGATATTTATTTTGGTTATATTTTATTAAATAATAGAGTAAAGTGTGTTTCCTATTTTAAATATAAAAATTGAAATACAGACACTAAAAGTAAAACATAGCTAAATATACTTTTTCCATAAAAAATATAATTTTAAGCGGCGTCAGTGTTAAATCTCGTCAATACAAGAAATACAACTTCCATATAACCATTTAAGAATGATTTTGAATCAGGAAAGTAAAATTATTTTTGATAAATATATTTTGATTAAACATTTTCTTCTAAAATTAGTCATGAATTTAAATTTAAATTTACATATAATTACATAATTAATTATATTTCCTTTACTTTCAGCTGCTTTAAATTTTCATTTTAAATTCATTTGTTATCTTTAATTTATATTAAAGCTCTTATTGAAAAGTTATCTTTATGGTATTTTAAATGTACTAGTGATAGTTGGGGATAATAATACAGAACACTACCTATAATATGAAAAAATAGAAGAAATAAAAGCATTTTTATATAGATAATTTCTCATTACATTTATTACGCTTGAAAATTATAAAAAGATATTAAATAATTAAGAATAGGAGTTTTTTTTTATCTCATCTCCTACCTAATTTACATATTATAACTTTTTTAATATAAAGTTCCAAAATATAAAAAATATTTTTATGTTCAACGTTTGTAAAAGTTAAAACTTATAGTTGATTAATATATTTGAAGTTATAAGCTCCAAACAAATTTTTGTTTTTTAACAGCATGATTGCAAGAAACTTTTCTTCAAAAATATCTTTAAACAAAAAGAAGAACAATATTTTTTAGTATTTTGCTAAATACATTGTTTCAAAACTATGCATGTTTCACTTTTGCAAGGAAAACTGTATAAAAACATCCAAAATTTTTAAACTAAATAAATCATCCTAAGCTAAATTTAAAATATTTTCATGCTAAGTAAAAGCACTGAAAATGGTCTAATAATATTGCAATTTTTATTAAAACTCAAAAATAAAATTAAAAATTAAGGTTAAAATGCCTTCATGATATCTAGATAATATGTAGTAAATTATTAACGTATTATGCTTATTTTAAAAGTTAGAATTTTAATATTTGAATGTTTTTACAGAAATCTCTGTAATTATGATGATTTCTTATCGAGTTTGGGAATAAAAGAACAAATACATGATGTTTCATTTGTTAACTTATATTTGTTGCGTATGCAAATTTTCTTGCTAAAACATCAATTTTTATTTCAAATAAAATGAAGCGGTATTTCATATTGAATATTTATATAAGTATTTGATAAATAAACTTTTGTTCTTAACTAACAATATCATTGTTTTCATTTTAAAAACCTCAGTTTAAGAATATATTTCAGATAATTTTTAAAACAATGTTTTAATTTGGATAAAATAAACACGTATTTTTATTTCAATGTAAAAACTAATGAACCTTGTCTTTATAAATTTCTGTACAAATATAAGCTCAATTTAAGAAAGTATTCATTCATAAGTGAGCATAAAACAAATTAAGCAGGAATTATTTAAATAAAGCAATCGAAGAATGTTTTCTAAGAAAAATGCCATCAGAATCATTCCTACTTTTTAATGATGCAAAAAATAATTTATCACGAAGGAATAATATTAATCGAATTCATTTATTCCATTTAGTTTCATTTATACGCTTTCAAAATAAATCCTTTGATCCATACTAAATGAGAAACTATTTGTGCTTTGAATAGAAAAGGATTTTTTTTTAGATAGTTTAGTTTGCTTTTATGAAAAATATAATGTACACAACCTGAATTTTAACGATAAAATAGTTTTATGAATATTTCAATGCAAAAAAAAATATCGTTTTATTAGATAACTGGATTTGATAAATTCTCTTTTTTAGATAACAGAAGATCAATTTCATTCTGTTTTTTATATATTTTATTAAAATAATTCTCTCTGCAATTAAAATATCTTTATATTTTGGAATATATTTTTTGTATTAAGTTAAAACAAAATATTTTTTTCACAGCTTGATCTCAAATCTATCTTTAGTATTTTCATACACTAGAATTTGAAATAAAAAAATTTATCATATTAACTTTCATTTTCACTAGTTATTATACTACTTATAATCCCTATTTATTATTTTTGGCTAACTTAAAAATTAATAAATAAGCCTCGTAAACTTACTGTTAAAAAAGAAGTCTATTTCTATATTGTATTAATTTATTTATGAGGAAAATATCTCCTTTTTAATTGCAATTTGCAGTATTTAAAACAGAAAATAAAGCATTAAAAATAGAACATTACCGGGAGTTATGTAATTATATGTTCAAAAATCATTTTAAAGATAAAAATACCGATTGGTATATTTAATTAAACTTATTTAATATATAGAGAGAGATATATAGAGCGATATATTTAATTAAAAATAATTATACCATAAATGTGAGACAATAAAACAATTAAACTCATAAAATGTAAACAGAAAAAGTATGAATAGAAAAACCTATATTTCATTGAAAAAATTGGAAAAAAAACTCACAATACTTAAAAGCAAGTGTTGGTATTATTGCTTAAAATTATTATAATAGATTGTAAGTATCAGATAAATTTAAAAACAATTAAGATTGAAAGTTTGAAAGTACAAATAAAAATAAAAACACTTGTGAAAATATTTTTTAAATGTTAATTACGTTTTTCCATCAAATATTAGCTATTACCATGTATTTTTGCATCATGTTAAGAAGAGTTTATAATTAAAAAATTCAAATGCAAAACATGCAAACAAAAATTAAAAGGAAATGATATTTGTATATAAAGTGTGTTTTAAAATTGATAATAATTGTGAAATAGAATTTTCCATGTAAAATATGAATTATGTTAATCAATTTTTTTAATAAAAATTAAACTTAAAAATAATAAAATCATTTAAAATTTTAAAGTTTATGAAACTAATTCTGAATGACTTTGACTCAAATAAAAGTCCTGAAATGTAAAAAATAAAAATGTTAAGTAAATAAAACAGGAAAACTATTTTATTTCTGAATATTTTAATAATAATTCAATAATAATTCTTTAAAAAAGCTTAAAAATTTTTAAATTACTATAGTTGATAAATTGCGCAAGATGAAAAATGAAGTGGGTATTTTTAATATATACATTACCTTATACAGTTATAGTTGTATGATAAAATTATACATTTTTTCCTAATATACCTAATATTTATAGAAACTTAAATATAAATATAACCTTAAATAAATTAATTAAAATCAAGTTACAAAACAAACTGAAATAATAGTTGTTGCATCTGGAAAATTTATTTTCAAATAAAATTTCTCATTCATTGGAAACAAAAACTTCTTTTAACAAAAATTCCGTTGATAAATTGAATTATAAAAAATATAATTTAGACCAGCAATGCATGCAATATTCATTTAATATATATCTTACTCATAAAATACGATTGAATCTGTTGCTATCACAATGAAGAAAAAATTGAGAAACTTAAAAATAAAAAAAGCATTACAAAAGCTAAGTTTCAATAATAATGAAAGAAAATGCAGTGTAGTTTTCATCTTCAAATCAAGTTTCAAAAAGCAATCATAAACTTTAAAAAAAATGCCTAAAGACCTTGAAAATGGTTACTTAAATTACTTTTTTTTAAGAAGAAAGAACTCAAAACAGGTAAATATGAGAAATGCTATATTCTGAAAACTAAAGCTAAGGGAAAAGACCGAAAAGATTATCTAAGTTAACTATTTCTTCTAAGATATGCGTGTTAGTGAAATGTAGCATTATGTTTCTAAAAGAAAAAGCAGGACGCAAAACCAGAAACCTGAATTGAGCAATAAAAGACCATTATGCTTTCGAGGAAACTAATTAAATTTAAATACTGTGTGGAAGCTTTGACATAAAAAGGGATAAAATCCATCTCTTGAATTTATATTAGTTATAAGCACATTGAATATGAAAAACAATAATTAAAATTCGAATAGAAACAACATGTTTGACATTTTATTTTTCAAACATATTGCATGTACTTTTGTATTGTAATATAAAACGTCATTTCAGTACTTTATTTAAAATTATTTTTTATATTTCAATACAAATTATATAATTCAATACAAAATTCCCTACACATTTTCATTGAAATAGAAAGTATTATTGTTGAAATATTGCAAAATTTCTGACTTTATGCAAAATTATTCTTAAGGTCCTTCTGTCAATAAATTTCATTGGCTTTGTGCATTTTAAAAGTCCTCATTGCTGATGAAAATAAATGTATTTTATTAGTTGTGCGCATTTTCATTACTATTTCACCAAAAAATATTTTGCATTATTGTTTAAAAAATGGTATAAAAGCAGCAATCTCAGATAATATTTTAGTTATATCATAACTGTATATCAAAGCTATCATCAATAGCTTTCTGCTTATATTTAGCTTTATCAAACGCTCAAAATAATAAACAAATTTTGGAGATTTGCTGATTTCCGCCTTTCAAGTGTTGGTTCTTAATCCCATATTTTTTTTTCTAAATCTCAGCCTTATTTAATTTTTTCATGAAAATAAAAATGATAAATTTATTTAATATAAGTTAATATTTCTAGATTTATTTAAACTCAAAATAATATAATCTTCTAAATTATCAATAATTAAATTACCGGAAAATTAAAACTTTTCATTCTTGCATGTTTTTTTTTTACAGAAGTACTTGCAATATTAATATATGTTGATGTTTTACAATTATTCAACTGATTTTTTAACAATAAAACTCATATATCTCTAGTTTGCTGTATTTACATTGTTTAGTTCAAATACTTTACAGTTTTTAGTAAGTTAATTTCATTTTATATCATCACAGAAATCTTCCACAAATTTATTGCGAACACTGAAAGAGAGAAAAATTACATTCTGATAAATAACCAGCAGAAATCTAAAATAGTCGATCAGACTTCTTAATAGACATCCACTATAAGCTATTACCATTTGGTACAGAAATACTGTCAAAATTAACAACAAACTACTACAAATACAAAGGATACCGTTATTAAAATTAACAAAAGCATATAGTACTGTCTCCACCGAAGCCTTACAAATTCTAGCAGGATGCGCACCACTAGATATAATAGCTCAGGTACTACAAAAGCAATACTTACTATTTAAGCAAAGCAAAGAAATCAAGTTAGGAGAACAAATATACAATGAGGAAAATGTTAATATTAAGAAAATATATATTGATATGGAAAAGGATACCTATTAAAATCAAAAATACAATTGATATGACACACTATTATATGTATACAGATGGTTCCAGGATAAACAATAGAGCAATAGTCATAGGGCATCAAGATCAACTAATACGTATACAGAGGATAAGACTAAACAACGATACAACAGTGTGTGAAGCTTAAGCAATACTAAAAATGTCACATACACTAGGACTCAAAATCAGTTTTAGAAGCAATTAAAAATTATAAAACTAGTAATAACACATTAAATGAAAAATAATACAAATAATGACAAAACATATGAACAGGATAACTTTACATTGGATCAAAGCGCACACCGGAATCAAATATAATGAAATTGCAGATAAAGAATCTAAAAAAGCATCAGATTCAGATGAAATAACGCATATAGCCACCTACAGTAAGACACAGATTAGGACCAAAATGAAACAACACATACAATAAATTTGGCAAAATAAATGGCATCATTCAACCAAAACCAGACAACTACATGCAATATCTCCAGATGTATACACTAAAAGAATATGGCAGATTTTTACTTAAGCCAATTCAAAACAGGTCTTGGAATCATTGGCAGCTACCAAAAATGGTTTTTTAATGTCAATTTGATGAAGAAATACAGGACATTAAACATATAATGTATGAATGTAGCAAATTTAACAATGCTAGACAAAGACTGCACCCTAAAAATTACAAGAATATGACTTTTGAAAACTTAATTAAAACTGAAGAATTTAGAATAGCGCCAAAAGAAATAATTACCATCTTAATAAGTACACAACTTCAACAAGAATAAAACTTGGGATCAATATGAAGACAAGTCATCATTAAGCATTAATTAAATACATTGTCGTAATAATAGTCACACAAAAAATAACAATTGTAAAACCGATTGATATTATATTTATAAAGTTTAATTATTGATCTGTCCCGACCTTATTAGACAAAGTCTGTCAATTTTTAATTTAGTTAAGACAAGTTTGTCAATTCCTTTGTTATATTGTTACATATTTATTTTGTTAAACTTTTTGTTATGACAAGGATTGTCCTATCTATTATTTGCTTTTGTAGTTTAATTTAATAAAGGCCAGAGGCCCTCTTCTGGTCTTGGTGGACCGCAGGGTGGTGGTCGCAGGGCTGCGGGAAATGCCTGGGCGGGTGACTGGGCCCTGTTCGTATTTGGCATCTACCCATACCCCATTGTTGCAGTTGACAGGTGTGGTGGCTTCGAGTATTGGCCACGGACCGGACAAGTGTCTATTGTGGGATTGCTTCCACGATCAGTCATCAAATTACCGCATACTTTCGGCTGGGTCGGTTTCATACTACTATCTGTTAATAAAGACATCCAAAATTTTGAATGCAAGGAGAGAATTCTTTGAAGTCATAAATGCTTCGTAACGTTTTAAATTAATACGAAATTGTTTTGGGTTTCAAGAAGGATATGAACTAAACTATTTATGGTATCCAAAAGAAGTTCAAATATTTCTCATATCGGATAGATTGCATACGCTTTATTTCAGACTCTTCTTTTTCTCTCAGAGCTAATCCTTTAAATATCAGTAATTTGGCTCTTAACTCGTGTGTATTAGAATAGGATATACTACTTCAGGATTAGATGTTTGTAATGATTAAAAATTGACTAACATTTTTTGGTCATAAGTGAATTAACCCTCATATATACAAAATATAACCACGTGCTATCATACTACTTTATATTTGTTCAACTGAAAATCAAATTTAATTTGACAACTTAATAAATTTATCGTAATTAATTAAATTTTGTTGTGATTCAAATGCGATGAATTCACTATTCATAATAGAACAAAAAAACCATGAGAAACATCATTTACTTTTGAATTAAAGAAATGAAGATTTTCTATCTATGATATCACATGTGTAGTATTCCTAATAATGTTCAAAGTATAGTATCACATATGCAGCATTCATAGAGTTATGATAATTTTCCCAAAAGGATACTTTACATCATGAATGGTTTATCAACGTCTCTGGTCAAGATTTTTACAGTCCATAAGATTAAAATAAAGACAATAAATCGGAGTAAATTCGTATTTTATTCCAAGTGTACAGCATATAATTATAAAACCCAATAACTAAACTTCCTTTGTTGTCGATTACTCGAAGGAAAATATATCTACTTCTAACATCTACAATTAACACTTATATTTTGTTTCTTAACTGTCTTGCTTATATAATACAAATAATTAAGTTTATTTTGTGCTATAATATTCGATAAAACTAAACTAGACTCAGTGGTATGTGAGGGAGGGGAGGCACATAGAGCTCATAACAATTTTCGTGATCAAAGGCGATGACGTTCTAAGCATACATCTTGGTCAGGTGAACAGCCTATCATAACACCCATAGGGCTTAGCTCCAAAGAATGCATGGTACTGAGCATGCTCATCAACCTGCTGTAGAGATAAAAAGCAGAGTTGACCTTCTCCAGCCTGAAAACTGATTTTCAGATCTGAACTATGGGAGTGCAAAATCCTATCACTGCGCCACCAGGTATCAGAAATCAATAAAGCACTTATTTTGTTATTAGCTTCCAATCAGAGATCAAGCGGATTCATGATTAGGACTTCAGATTCTTTTATAATAATCATCAATTCATCATAAACCTAAATTCTTCTGACATTTTATTTCATTTTGGCAGTAATCAACATAGTTCTTTGAACAATAAATAGATATTTTTGTTCCATTCAATTAAAACCAATGAATTAGAAACAGGTCTACAATGCAGACGCAGATGTCGTAATATTCTTTAGTGTTCCCGTTCCTTTGTAGGAAGACCCAACTATGTTTCTTCATATCGAAATATAAATATAATTTCATCAAATAAACGTGATTATTTCGAATCCGAAAGTCAATTGCTCAAGGTCAGGAAGATTTCAGATTATGAACCACAAAAGTAACATTCCGAGATTTACATTCTTTTATGATATTTCTCCAAATACAGCTGTCCTATCTAAGTTTTTAAGAGCTTTTTTAAGTAATTCAAAATACCATTTGTAGTTTTTTTGATTATTATGTGATAGTTTCTAAATTTAATTCGATATCCATTTAACGGAATACTTTGTTCTTTGATTTCAAAAGAAATTTCTTAATTTTTCATCATTTTGTTTGTTTTGTTTTTCTGTACCTCAATCAATTTAATGCTATTATCTTCGTTTAGCAAACAGAAATCTGTATAAACATGGTTACACAGTACATAAGAATATCTAGGGAAAATATTGTTGAACTAAATTTTCTATTATTATCCATCACCAAATATCAGTAATCATGTTTTTAGAATATGAAACTGTGTCACTTGCTCAATACTTCTAACAAAATTCAATTTATTTTTCTTTTAGAAAAGATAACAATATTTATCAGAATGTATCGACCTATGATCTCAACAAAAATATTTGTACTCGAACTGGAAACACTTCTATTCTTCCGTTAATCCGATTACTGGTGTATTGTTAGATTCTAAAAACAATTATTTGCCCAAATGTTTAAATTTTTATATCAAAATTTGAAACCTGTTTTTAAGCTAATTACATAAGGTATGAATAGCTGTAGAAAGTCTCCATTCACAATGCTTGAGTATGTTACTCCACAGATATGATTCATGTTAATTACCATTCTATATTCCCAACATATTTAAACGAAGGTACAACATAGTAAATATGAATTAAGTATTGTTTAAAGAAACTAAGTGTTAAAAATCGCATATTTTTCTTTATTTATATTTTTCAATACAGCTGGGAAGTCTTATACTTTCCAATTGTTAATCGGGTACATAATTAATTGTATGAGAGTTAATGTAAAAAATCAAGTTTGGATCAATGCAAAGTACATAAAAATTTCAGCTGGTCACGAGGACGAGAAACAGCAACAACAACACATCAAAAAATTTAATTATTTTTACGAAGATAACATATTTTTTATTCTTACAAATTATACTTGATTAATATATTGATATAAGACACCTTGATTAACAAAGATCAATAAATTAAGATACCTGAATTAACATTGTTTCATTAACTTTTATTTCCTTACTATTTTATTACTTTTGGCATAATATATGTAAAACTCGTATATTGAGACCTATGATTTACCTGTTCAGCCAAGGAAGAGAATGAAGGTAAAACAAACCTATTTATTTTAGGACATTAAGTAGGAGTAATTTATGATCATGAAAAAACATTTAGTTTTATTAGTCATTTTAAAAGAAAATATAATATGTAGATTAATATTTTACCTATTATTAGTTTTTTTTTTTTTTTTTTTTTTTTTTTTTTAATATTTAATGTTTTTTCTATGCGACATATCTTATTTGTGTTTTAAACTGTTTCAGTTTTTACGCAAAATATTTTCGGAATAACAAAGTCAGAATATCATTTTGTAAATGAAAAAGGTGCTTAACGTTTCAAGTAATTTATCTTTAAATGTATACCCAAAACAATTTGAAAATGCCACTAATTAATCAATTATTTTTGTGTTATTTTTCTATTTATTCATAAATAAGTCAAACAATGTAATACAAATATCCTGAGTGTGTTGATGTGTTTTTAAGTTTACACACACAAATATATTGACGAACATCTTTCTATATTCTTATGACAATCGTGCTTCGTTATGTTAATTAAAAAAAAGTAAAAATGTTAAGAAAATTTGATACATTTATGAAAAAGCAATTCAATTTAGTCATTAATAGCTTAGAACACACATTTAATTATTTCTACATATTAAAATTAATAAATTATTTTTAACTTCCACTATATAGACAAGAATTATTTAAATCACTCGTTAATATTTTTAAAATATTATTATTAGTCCATATTCAGCTCTCTAAAAACATAATTAGAATAATTTATTAATTTAAAATAATAAATTGAAAATGAATATATAAGTAAACATGGACTTTACTGAACAACATAAATTTTAATTTAACTAACTGTGCTAACCTCATGAGATGCTTAAAACTAGAATGTTATGCTCAAGTAGTTTTAAATGTTATAATGAAAATTATGTAATGCACAAATTTCAGGTAACTAATATTATATACAATTACAAGTTTTCATGTTCTTTGTCAATATACTTTTTTCTAGTACTTTTAAGTCTCTTGTGATATTACACGAAAATGAATCTGAATACTATTTGTTTAGATGGTACTCAGTGGGTGTACCACCGTTAGTCTGAAGGTCTAATTTTGATATTCAGAATTTAAAACCTAGCAAAAGGCATCATTATCGTCGAATAATATGTAGATGGTACTCAGTAGGTGTACCACCGTTAGTCTGAAGGTCTAATTTTGTAATTCAGAATCTAAGACCTAGCAAAAGACATCATTATCGTCGAGTAATATGTAGATGGTACTCAGTGGGTGTACCACCGTTAGTCTGAAGTTCTAATTTTGTAATTCAGAATCTAAGACCTAGCAAAAGACATCATTATCTTCGAATAATATGTAGATGGTACTCAGTGGGTGAACCACCGTTAGTCTGAAGGTCTAATTTTGATATTCAGAATCTAAAAGCTAGCAAAAGACATCATTATCGTCGAATAATATGTAGATGGTACTCAGTAGGTGTACCACCGTTAGTCTGAAGGTCTAATTTTGTAATTCAGAATCTAAGACCTAGCAAAAGACATCATTATCGTCGAGTAATATGTAGATGGTACTCAGTGGGTGTACCACCGTTAGTCTGAAGGTCTAATTTTGTAATTCAGAATCTAAGACCTAGCAAAAGACATCATTATCTTCGAATAATATGTAGATGGTACTCAGTGGGTGAACCACCGTTAGTCTGAAAGTCAGATTTTGTAATTTAAAGTCTATGAACAAACAAAAAACGCCCATGTTGGAAAATCCACATTAGATTAGAGTGTATGATTGACTTTGGTATCATTGCATGTATCAATGACCTTGATAAGAGAAATCATTGACCTTGGAAGATATTTTGACCATAGCTCCCTTTTCAAGCATCGTTGATGTTAGCGAACATGGCCTTATTAGCTCACCCAAATTTCAAACTCACAATCTTTGATTCCCGAGCATGAGACCTTAGATGACAAGGCTACTGCAACCTTTCTGCGTTATTGCATGAATACGGAGTAAAACTAAATTAATTTTATAAAGATAAAGATGAGAAATTTTTACAGTGCATGTATTCGTAATAATAAACTAATAATAATATGATTTGAAAAACATTTACACATTTATTTTGTAGAATAAAAATATGGTTGATTCCAAAATGTTATGGTTTAAGAAATCAGTTAATAAATGACATATTCCAGAAATCACAAAAGATCAAGTTCCATATATATAGCTCTATCAAAAACCATTGACGTATTAGAAATTCCTTTCCTGAACTTTTTCTAGAGTTCAGATTACCTATTCTATAGAAAATATCATTGTAAATATCATTGTTAGATCGAATTTAACTCTAATTTGAATAAATCTGAAATTAAGAGCTCCAAATTAACTAACAGCGTGTTTACAATTTCAGTGGGATGTGGCTATATTTATATACAGATGTGCATGTATTTATATGCAATTTTCGTTTTCTATCTTAATTTATTAACTCATTGATAATACTCCTTCTTTTTCAGTTGTAAAAGTATTTCAAATCAGAACATTAAATTTTCTGAAATAAATTCCTTTTTATAAAAGTTACTTTTTAATTTGACTGAGTTGTCCAGACTCAGATCCGGCCATCTTCGGACCCTACGGTGCTCCCAGGGCAAACAAGTCTTTCCCACCTGCACTTCGTTCAATACTAACGAAGCCCACTCCCGAACACCTACTGAACTGCATTGGCTTTTCAAAGCGTGAACTTTTATAACGCCCTGAAGCTGTCTTCGATTCTATGAAGACGAAGGATGTTATGGACCTGGTCTGATTCAGACCAGGCGATAAGAAAGAATATTTCTTAATTTTTTATACTCTATATTTCTCTTACAGGTAATAATAGTTTATAAGTATCTTAAATGATATGAGATAAGAAATATATGATTTCTGTACGAAAGAAAATTGAAATGGAATTTCTTCTTAAAATTTGGTCCAACTTTTCAGAAACATACAAAAATCGAACAATACAATATTTATCTGGGTATAATCAGTTTACAGGAGATAACAAATTGAATTTGCATAATGGTGTAGGATTGATGTTTTTGTAATTTTTGACATTTGTAATGTAACTGAAAAATTATGTATTATTAAAAAAATAACAACAAATGCAAATGCAAAGAATCATTGCACTTACTATTCTCCAGGGCATCTGAGTCTCAATGTTGTCATACATTCATACTTCATTAAAATATCTTATTTAATGAATTTAATAGGTTCCAGCATTTTATGTGTTATTTTTATCATGGAATATTTCGATGCAAAATTATCTTTTGTGAATTTGGCATGCATGATCCTTTAATTAGGAGATTACACCAAGACTTAAATATTTGCTTTTGATGCTAACCTTCTTATCCTGAAATACAGAATATGTTTTTTTACTTATCATGCCGGTGCACTAGTTTTGTTCAAACGCTTCTATGGCTCAGGGTTGTCAAATATTCTGTTGTAAATTTTTACCATGAGAGAATATTTTTTTGGCTTTATCTCGTTTATGTATTATTTTAATCATGTATTATTTTTATCATGGTTTATGTATTATTTTTATCATTTCAAGGTTTTATGTATTATTTTTATCATGGTATGCTGTTACTGTTATTGTATATTGGCTTTATTGGAAGAATCAACCCAAATGTACCAAACAGCTGAAGTATCATAGAAGTGCAAATATAATAAAAGAAACACACATTTAAAGTAATAACTAGAACAAAATAACAGGAGAACAGATGTAAGAATTTTAAAATTTGAAAAAATAATTTAACATGGAATGGACACAGGAGAAGTCTTTAAAAAATGTACGTAAACGTTCTACTATTCCAATACAATTTGCTTAATTTATTTCATTTTGGAGAATTTTTATCTAATTTTGGGCTTACAAGAAGATATTCTGTGTTTATAGTGATTGAATTGCAAAATTGGCGTGAACCAGATATCTATTTTATTTAAATAATATGCCAATCATGGTCTGTTTTTATATAATTTGATAGTAACCTGATAATAATTTTATTTTGCTAATATTTTCTTTTCTGTTTCATTATTTACTTTATGATTCACTTTGAAATGTTTCCTCAATGCTTACGATAAAAAAATCTCTGTAGTATCACATGTTAAACATTTTTGTTCTAATTCATACATACTTTTTCTTAATATAATTATAAATAATGCAGGAAAATATATTTCCATTAAGTTTATTTTTCAAAGATTTTCTAGACTTTTTATTTAACTTCCAGAAATTCCCGGAAACCATTATTTTTTCTTCATTATTTTTATACTTAGTTATTATTCAGTTTCTCAAATAAGTGTATTTCAGAGTATGCGATGATATTTAATGCTACTTCTTATATGTGTTTCTAATTTATAAAACATAAAGTACAAAAACTGCACTTAAAAGATTAACATGTAAATTTAAACTTATTAGTTATTTGTTCGTGTCTAAAAAAATTTTACATTTACAGAAATTTACGGCAAGGTGTTGCTCTGTCTTGATCATTCTTTAATCTGGGTCAAGAAACTGTTACCTCATCGTATGGTAAAAGAACTTTTTAAGTGACAATGCAAATCATGGCATTTACAGACAGCATCGATTTAATAAATTGATCCAGAAAGTTTGTTGGAGAGATTTTCTATTTATTAGAAGCCGAAGAAAGGAAACTATAAGTAAAAGCAAATGAAGATGAAACTAAATTCTTAGAAATCGCTTTTCAAGCTAATTTATTGCCATTAACTACTAAATATGCGTTTTCAAAACTGTAACTCGGCGCAAGAGCATCGAATATATTGTCCCTAACAAGTGTTTATCCGTCTATCCACTGAAATTAATAATTGAATCTCTATGGCAAACAGATGATCTGGAAAACTGTTTAAATCTCGAATCGTCTGCCATAACACTAAAATTGAATCTATATAAAATACTACCAAAGTCCCATGATGTTGTATGTTTGTGGGTGCAACCGATGGCAATCTCTATGGCAAACCGATGATCCGGAAAAACACTTTAAATCTCGAATCATCCGCCATAACACTAAAATTAATCTATATAAAATACTACCAAGGTCCCATGATGTTGTATGTTTGTGGTTGCAACCGATGGCAATTTCTATGGCAAACCGATGATCTGGAAAAACACTTTAAATCTCGAATCATCTGCCATAACACTAAAATTAATCTATATAAAATACTACCAAGGTCCCATGATGTTGTTTGTTTGTGGGTACTGATCAATTCATTGAAAACAAACTATTGATCTCCGAACACAAAATTCTAAGAAAAACTATTTGGCGTAATTTATGATAATGATAAACAGGGATCAATGTTTAATCATGAAATCGTCCAAAATTTCCTGTAACCTAATATTGCTAAGTTCAAAAAAGCTATAATATTTGATGGCCGGGATATTTATACAGAACTAAAGACACAAATCTATTAAAAAGTTCACATATTTTTAAATCAAATCTAGAAAGAGAAGAGAGACATCAGTTATAAGAGATTTGATATCGTTGAAAATTGCACAAAAACTATATATAAAGAAGACTGAAGAAATATAGTGTTGTAAAGAACTAGTTTATAGAATGGCCTTATCCAATAACATGCTCTGGTGATCAGAAGAATTTTTAAAAGTGATTAATTCTCTTATCATCAAAAAGAGCTAGGAGGCATTATTTTTACATTTTCACTCTTATTAAAATAATTTCATCATGAATTTATTTGGGTTAAAAATTTTGAAAAGCTGGGAATCATTTTTAAACTTTTTATTAAAATCTTCTTTTATGATCATTCAATTTCTTTATAAAATTTTGAATACCCTAGCTAAATTAATAAAATTTCTCATAGATATATATCTTTATAGTACTTAAAATTTATAATGAATAAATATTATAATATGATAAATACAATCTTTATCTTGATTAGATAAAAGTGAAGTTTGTTTTGCTTAAAAGTATTCTGATTTAGCTCTTTATAATCTATGAAAAATTCTAACATGCAAATTTTATTGACCCATGCATATTTATCTTTTTTATTATAAGTAATTTATATTGGAAATAATTTATTTCAAAAATAATGATGATTATTCTAGAATTTTTTGTTTTGCATAATAATAAACTTGACTTAAAAATAATTTTCCAGTTAAATTCTTTAAGCAAATTTCTTTTTATTTTATGTATATGAAACTTAAACAATTAATTTCAATCATTATAATATTTTCATATACGATATAATTATGATTCCAACTTTCTTTTAAGTGAATAATTTGTTATAAATAGATTGAAAACTAAGAAGTTATATTTCGCTCCTAATTTGAATTTTAGTCATTATGCATAGTATATATTTACTTTCATTTTTAAGATATTGTCAAAAACTTCATACTTTAAAGTATTTTATTTTATGTAGAATATTTTGATAAAACAGACTAAAAAATCAAAAGACGGAAAACATTTGAATACATAAATACTCGTACTTTAAGCATTTAAGTACGATTTAAATTTAATTTTTGTAACTAGATCATATTACATTTTTAATAATAAATTCTAATGCGATAAAAAAAATATGACTCTGTTTTCAGATATCCTTTTCTACCTATTTTGCAAATGACTGTTTAGTTATTAATATATCCTATTTAAATAATAGATTAAAAATAATTTATTTACTAACAAAGAAACATTATACCCGACACAGATCATACTGCTCATTTGATTCTTACAAATTAAATAATGCAATAAAAGTGACATTCCAAAAAAAAATATATTCTTGCAATGTAATTATATATTTTTTTGGAAAAAATATATGCAGAATGTTTTATTTCCATCCTTAAAAAATATATAAGTATTGAAATACTAAATGTGTTTTTTATTATTGAATAACAAATTATTTACATAGTTGTGCAACTTTACATTGACATCTAATTTTTTACAAAATAAGTAAAGAAAAATTTGGCCTTATGAGAAATTATTTCAATTCCTACTTTCATACGTAACGTTTGATGACAAATAGATACATTGTAATTTGAGACAATAATTTAGGGGTGTCCCATGTCTTCGTATAATTGAATATTTAAAAGCTGGTTTTTTCACCAGCTTATCTTCTCAAAACACTTAATATAAAAATCGAAATGAAGGCAATGAAATTAAATAGCACTGTAGAAAATGTGAAAGATGCACATATAATAAAAATAAATAAGTTTGTACTTTGTGTGCTTCTTTGCAACATTCTTTTTTCTCTTTGAATTATTTTTAGCTCATTACTGTTAGAGACAAAATAATACTGTTTTAAATAAGAGATTGCCTTTTTAAATACTAAAAAAGGATCAAGTGAATATATATAATTATTTTTTCAAAATAATATCTAACAGAATTTAAAATACCAATGGCAAGTATTTTTCTTTCAAATTTACATAAAATATGTGCACAATAATATAAAAAAAATGAATTCTTGTTGAGTTATACTATTGCCCATTTTTAGCGCTTGCATAATTTATGACTCTTAACTCAAATAATTCTTAACTCAGTCCAAATATCCCACTTGTTGAGTTCTTTTACTTTCTTGTATGTATGTATGTGTGTGTGTGTGTGTAAGTGTGCGTGTGAGTGTGTGTGTGTGTGTGTGAGTGTGCGTGTGCGTGTGCGTGTGAGTGTGCGTGTGTGTGTGCGTGTGTGTGTGTGTGTGTGTATAAAGAAAGAAAATACAGTCAATAATACTCTAATAAATTAGGAGAAATTGCTAAGAGCAGATATTTTTGGGTTTTAGTGTAATTTAAGAATGAACAAAAAAAATTAAAACTAGCTTTTATTCACTGTTGCATATAAACTTAAATGCTTTTGTAAGTTTTCTTTGGATCAAAGAAGGATTCATTAAAAAGTTTAGAAAATATAAAATAATTGCTATGCGCGCGTAATTCTGTGAAACTAATCAGAATAATAATCACACACTCAAAGCAAACATATGAGCAAAAATCCGAATTTACATAATCTAATTCATTTTTTCTAACAATTTGGTAGCTGCCTTTGAGTCTAAAAATCTTAAGTGGCCTTGATGTATTTTAATATAGTACTAAAAGGAAATCATTTTTAGGGGAGGAAGCTTGTTTATTTACTCATATATACTTGTTAATAATTTGGAAAAATGACTCAGTCCGTCTTTTTCCACTCATTCACATTGCTGATCAACAAGTTGTATTTAATTAAAATGGGTAAATCAATATCTGTTTGACAGAATTTATCCTTAGCTGAGTAATTTTTATTACAATTTAACCTAATTAATTATTTATAATAAAGAAAAACGATAAACAACACAGAGATTTTTTTTTATTAAGCAAACCTTAAGTGCAAATTTTAAGGGACGTATTACCCAATTTTCACATAAATTATATTTCTAGGTTTATATTAAATTTTATATTACCTTTATAAGTGCTAAAGTGTTAAATTAATTAAAATATACTTGAATTTGCTACATTTCAGTATTTTAAAAATTATTATTTTTTAAAAGGAAGACCAAAAAGGCATCTTAAAAAGAAATTTCTATGTAACATTATTCATTCGTGTAACATTTCCCACTTGGAACTTTTTTCCATAAAGGGAAAGAGTTTTATCTATTGAAAAAACTTTATCGACTAATCCTAATTGTGGAGATTTAGATATGGTATATGAGTAAAAGTCAAAATTTTTATCATATTTCGAAGAAAGTGAATTTTTTCAAAACAGATTATTAATTTTAACAAATATTTCTAATATCTATCTTCGATTTTATTCATAGTTTTTTATATTTATAAGCACAGAATATTTTAACAATAAGCACTTACATACTATTTATAAGCACATATTTTTATATTTATAAGCACATACATACTATTTTCCTAAATTCTTTGTTGTTTTCTTGTGCCAGTAGGCAGGCATCATGGGGTACGCTGCGTAATTTGGTGTAGAGTCCGACTTTCTCAGTACACAGATGCCATAGGAACCCATTTGTAAGGCAGACAACTATTCACACAACCCATTCATACAAGGAAAAGACAAAGCCAGGATAGTAGATAGAGAGAGAAAATACATCGATGTCCGAATTGAGATTTGAACCCATCACCTTTTTATCCATAGTCAGGCCCTCTGACCCCAATACAGGGTAAGTGGCTCTCAATTTTTTATTTATGTATTTTAAACAATTTCGCTTTCCCTTTTTAAGCACATATTCTTAAAAACTTTCTGTTTTAAAATAAATTTTCTTATTCAGGTATGCAAAAAATAACCATATATTAATATATGTATCTAAGTATATTTTTTTCAAAATTTACCTCATAACCTGGAAATTTAATATAATGATAAAAGTTTACTAAATCAAATATTTATTGTTCAATATTTTATTTATTAAAAGTAATTTTATGATTGCTACAAATAATAAAGTCTTTTGAATTATCAAATTATTTTTATTAAAAAATAATTTGTTAAAATATGAATAAAAATTTATAATAATCAAAAATAAGAAAAATGCGATCAATATTGTAATTTTTTAAAGTAATCCTGAATTATACGTACTGATTACTGGACTTATTAATCTTTTGTATCAATCTGAAATAACTTTACAAAAATTTTCTGTTTTTTCTTATTATCAAAAAATATTTTGATTCAAAAATAAATTTTATTATAAAATATCTAATCAAAAATGTATGAATATCTTAAAACTTCAGTTTAAAAATCTATTATTTAATTTTAATTATGAAAATATGCTTTCTTCGTGTTGTCAAGAGAATCCAATACCTATTGCACAATTTTTTTACCAATAACCTTCCATAAAAACCACCAAATCTATTAATATTTTTTTAATGGAGCATTAAAATAAATTTCCCAAAAAATAATTAAAAATGCTTATTAATATTGGTATAAACATTTCATAAATTTAAAAAAATATTAAATTCATTAATTTCCAAAATTTTTGTAAATACATTAGAGGGCCATGACTACTAATGTTCATGCGTCAAAGTTTCTAGTAGACAGTATGTAGCTATCTTTCTTAAAAATAATTGTGATTTGAGAAAATAAGAATAATTACTATTCTATATCTTTAATTTTATTCAAAACGGTTTTGTGCATTGATATACGTTATAGTTTCTCTAAAAATATGTTGAATCAGATGTAGAATAATTGAAAAAAAATTTCCTGCAATTACAAAATTATTGAGTACCGAAATCGTTGTTTCTTTCATCCGCGATTTAATATATTTTGATCAGTGGCGTATCAGGAAAAACGAAAACACGTTCAGTGAATTAGGCAAAAAAAATCATTTATTACAAAAATTTAAGAGAACGGTAAATAATTTGTATTTCTGCTCTAAAAAGTCTTTATTTAAAGATGTGAAAATGTAAAAAGATAGAAGAATCTGATGATGTACATATTTTTCTACGTACGCATAGTTGCATACAAGTAGTTAGGCATAGTTGCCAAATCTAAAAGAAGAAAAAACAATCAATTTTCCATCTTCAAACCAGCAGATTTATAGAATGTAAAAATTCATGTAAAATTTATGTATTTTATTTTTTATTCATTCATTTATAAAATGTAAAATTTATTAAATTTTTGAATTAATCAGTGGAATCAGTTATTTGTAATGAGTTCAAATAAACTTAATAATTGCTTAAATTTATTACAAACGATGTAATCAAACTTTGAAACATGACAATCTAAGTTCTATATTAACCAGAGACCAATGCCTTTATACGAATTTCATTACATTTTCGAAAACCCCTCTCTATTCAAGCTAGAACAAACACATGCCTGACAAACAGAAAAAGGATTTTACTGATACAAATTAATTTTTACAAAAACTTTTACAAAGTCTATTGATTTAAATATTTTTTCCAGTTATAAAACCTTATAAAAAGTAAAAAATATTTAAATCAATAAAATAATAAAATTATAAGGCATGATATGATTTTAAATTTTAATTAAAAACTTTCAGTGCTAAATTTCATGATTGTAATGGTGTGAAACGATAACACAAATAATTAAATAAGGAATTTCCTATTTATAAAAAAATGTTTTGTCTAATTTATTTGTCTCTCAATAGTCGCATTTCGCTCAAGAAAGCTGTTTAGATCATAACATACTATTTAAAGAGAATTCCGAACCATTACAAACATCAACGTCCTAGGTGGAACTTGAACCCATGATCTGCTGAACAGCATGCCAGAATACTTAAAACGAGAGCCCGATGCATACATTTTTCCATTATCAGTTAGTTTTGTTAATAAATTTTAAAAAAACTAACATTTTTGTTAGTGTTTAGGTTTATTCTATTGTCGATTATATTGGTGAGTAAATTGAAAAACTAACATTTTCAATATGAATATTCAATATATAATATAAGATAAATTTTATCTCTCTCCCTCTCTCTCTCTCTCTATACCTTTACCAATTAAAACCGCTTAAATGTTAACCCCTATTTTTGTGGTTATCTTTAAATAAGTTATACGAAATTTTAGAATAACTTCAAATATAATTTACAATATAAAGCAAAAGAATTTTAATGGCCTTCAAAAAATAAATTTTGAATTCATTCTATATCATTAAGATTAGGAAAGCTTACCAACCCATTTTTTAATAAAAATTATACAAATAAATTGTATCAAATAAATTACTTACAAAAATTAAATTTTGTAAAAATATATATCATTTTATGAAAAATAATTAAGTTAATTTTAAATTTGCAATTTATTAATTTGTATATCCAGTTGATAATTTCGTTTTTTGTTTTATTATTTTGCATTAAAATTCATTTTTTAAATTAAGAGGTTGTTGATGGTATGTTGAAATGCATGAAAGATTAAGAAATAAAAACCATAAAATTAGGAAAATTTAACGGAATGATATTCTTTGAATCAATTGTATTCAAAATAAAATAAATTCAAATAATTGCATAAAATCATATTTGAAATTCTCTGAAATGTACAAGTATATGTAAAGAATTTTAAAATTTGCAATAAAACACTGAAAATGAATTAAACAAAGTACGCATAACACTTAAATTGCAACATGACGTTATTCACATCAAATCTATTTTAATTTTCCATTAAAACCCGAAAAGCTTACTTGAGTGTTTATCAAAGATACTAAATTCTCATTTTACACTGTATTGAAATGCATCCTGCATTCAGTTGAAAGCAATTTCATTTTATAAAGATTGTAATTAACTGTCTCTATGCAAGAACAAATCCAATTTAATCCTTCTCAAAAATTTAAATAAGCTCTACAAGGATGAATTTATTTCTTAAGTGCATGCACTTTACGTCGCTTAAAATATTCTTAAATTTTACGTGTTCGTCAAATTATTAAATTTCGCATTCTAACAAACCTCAAATTCCTGTAGTAATTAATTTAAAGATAAGTTTTGGGGTTTGCTTTGATTTGGTGAAGCATTAAATGGAAAACACCTGAATTGTTCTCTAGGAAACCAACGTGTGAAAGGTAAATAGACATCAATCTAAAATAGCACGTTCATTCATTCTAAACTTTATTATACTTATAGCTCATTATATAATACTAACTGAATAAAACATCTAAAAGTGCCTTGATCACTGCTCTTTACTTATAATGAAAATTACTCTCTTTGCTTTTATATTTTATCACAAACATCTGCATGTTAACATAAATACAGAACCTATAATAGTCTTAATATTTTATTTTAGTAAGTTGATGTATTTGCAATTTATCAAACTATTATATTTAATAAGCATTTATCAATACTTTTTATAAACTACAGATAATTATATGATAATTTCTTATGAGGAAATTCTAAATATAATTCAAAACTTTTTAACCGATTATTATACAGTAAACCGGTTACTAGACAGAGATAGAAAACAGTATGCATCATAAGAAATCTAGTTTATTTCTAATGTTCCTTGACAAATATCGTAACAATTTAATATTATAAAAAATATATAGATATGACAGGTAGGTATGTAGATTTTATAGATTCATATATAAATACAGATAGTCTCATTTATATATATATCATATTATTTTATATTCATATTATGGTAAAATCCTAGAAGAGGTCACATCCTTGACGACAAACTGAAAGAAAGTGCCAAGCCAGAATGAAATTCCAGAAAGAGTTTAGTATACCATATCTAGTGTATCGAAGAAGAGTTATCAAAATATTGGCACAAGCCACAATTTTCGCCAGCCGCATTCAATTCTACTAGAATACAACTCATATTCCTTATTGTGTTTACATAGTACTTTTTATATAATGTTTGTAAATTTTACTTTACTATTTAACATGATATCTCATTCATATTATATTAGATTGTAATGATCAAAATTATTTACTTGAACTATGTTACAGGGCATGCTGCTTTAAGCTTTCCCATCATTTTTAAGCATTATTTCTATATTTTAAAAAATAATAATCATTTTACTGTTTAAAATGCACCAAGAGGCTCCCGAAGGAGGCTTTTGCAAGAGATTTGAAGAGAAATTTCTGTTATTAACAGGTATGATTCTCGTCTTTTCCTTATGTATGTATGCATGAAGTATTGGCAGAAAACACTAACCATTTCAATTCATTTTAATGATGAATATTAAAATTATTTTGAATGAATATTATAAATAAAATATCTTAAAATTAAATTATTATCCTGAAATTGTTTAAAAATAATAATAAAATTTTCCTACAAATTCCAATTGGTTAAATTTGTAAGATTTTGGTAAGAAAACAATTCCAGATTAATTAAGAATAAGGAAATTTTATCAATGGCATAATGGTTTTCTTTATAAAAATAAAGAGAAAACTTAGTGTCAAAACTTGCACTGAAAAATTAATTAAGATTCTGAAATTAAAAATTGTATGTGCTTTATTGTTGATAAAACAATTTATACGCATGAGAGAACTTCAAAAGACTCGAGATATAATAAAAGAAACTTTAAATTGAATAAAAGAGACTCGAGATAGAATAAAATTAGTCTGATGTAATTTTATATGCAATATGGAACATGTTTGTTGCCAACTGATTTTTATCTACTCAATTAAAAAAAACTTTAATTGAAATACAATATTTTTTTTCCAATGGCAGATTGTAGACAGTTACAACTGCAACAGAGTCTATTAATCTATTGTTCCCTGATACCAAGGAACCGGCCAGATACAGCAACCTCTTAGCCGCCGAGGCGTCGCCCCGTGTGCACCACAGGGGGTGGGCCACCATCGCACCCTCACATATGCCATAGGGACCCGTTTATATGGTAGGCATCATTCATACTTCATTAACACACAAAGAAAAGGACAAAGCCAGGATAGAGAGAGAAAGTACATCCTTGCCTGAGCCGGGATACGAACCCAGGACCTCCCTATCCGTAGTCAGGCACGCTGACCACTAGACAAGTTGACTGGATTGAAATACAATATTCAAAATATAAAAAAAAGGTAAGCTTTTCTGCACATGATCATGTAAGGAAAAATAAAAGAATTATCCATTACAGTTATATTCATTTTATTAAACATCTTTAGAATTATTTTTTCGTACTTTTTAAGCAAAAATATTTACAAACATTTTTCTGACATGTAATATAAAATAATAATAATGAGATAAGATTAATCAAAAAGATTTATGTATTTATTTATATCATTTACGTGTTATTACTTTAAGTATAAAAAACTTTGTCGTATATGTCTAATCATTAAAATTATTAAAACTAAAAATAATTAATTCCACATAGCTTGAAATGTTAAATATACTAAACAGAGACAAGATGCCAAATATTTAGATTTAAATAGGAGGAATGTTGTGCAATTGTATTTTTTCTGTGGGAGAAATGTATGATTTCAATGTGTTTAATAATAAATAAAAATGAACGAATTAATTTTAATTGTGTCTTACTTATATTTTGATATTTATGCTCAGAATATTTAAGTCATTGTAGAGCAAAACAAATTAGAATACCGTAGTAACTCTATTATGCATTCTGCAAGAAATGTACAACAAAAATGAAAAATGCATGAAATGAAAAAGCTCTTCGCAGTGCATCCATCCAGAACATTTGGATCATTTGTAATAAAAACATTTTTATGTTTTTCCTTTTTTTTCTGCACTGGATTCGTTAATCAGGATACTTCGACTAAAAATATTTTGTATCAACCACCAGATCCAGAATAATCTAGCTTCATCGATTGATGTCTTTTCCTTTGCTTATGAAATCAGAATGGTCCTTTATGGAATTTAGGTGTTGCAAGAGTACCAAAAATGATTAATCGAGTAAAAGTATGGGCATGGCATTTATACACAATATGAAGCACTATTTTCTGGTTCTTATATTCTATTCTACATACAGAGTCTCGTTGAGAAAGTCTCATTGTATAAAATTGCTTTATTTATCCTGTCTAGAAAGGGAGATAAGAAGTCATGGTACTAATATAGCGTCCTGCTCTTTCTAAACTTGGATGAGTTGAAGATCCATTTCTACTTCTGGTACCAAATGAGTTATTTCTACTCCTTCTGTCGATTTATTCTAGAAGAAAATTTAAGAATTTGTAAAGACATATCCACTTCAAAAGCTTTACTTACATAAGTACAAGTTTTAAATCTAAACGAAAGAAAAGACCCAACAATACTGGGTAAGACAAGATATTCTAGCATTTATCCAGACATACTAGAGGCTCCATTAGGACATTATAACCACACAGCCCTTAGTCACGGGTAGCATAACACCAAAATTACGAGAAGAAATTTTCCGTTTCCAAAGCTGCTGTCTTTTAAAAAAAAAAGGACGTTTGGTTGTTCAACATCAGTCGATGTACTTGAAAACCACTTAAGTCCCAGGTTTTATGCTTACCTGATAGAAGTATTTGCATAAACATAACGCTTGTAAACAAAATTTAACATGTTTTTTTTCCATAATACCAGAAGATACTATTTGAGAAAGATGAAATTCAGAAATGAGGGGCAGAATTTTATAGGTAAACGATGATTAAAGCAAAGTAACTAAAAATGAATACAATGCATACAGTTTGGAATCAAAGAAAAAGTCCTTATATAATTCATAATATCATTTCATATGATTGTCTGTCCGAAAAGAGCAAAAAGCGGATGATACTTAGTATACGATATGATGTCCACTTCCAGCAGAGTTTACTTCTCATCGTCTCTTCATATTCAGCACCAGAATTTCCAATCATGCAGTTGCCAATTCTTCAATCAGAATTTCCTATAGTTCTTGAATATTTTTTGGAAGATGAAATCGTTCCTCAATTCATCTTCCCATACATCCCATACATTTTTATGAGTTTGAAACTAAGTAAATACACTGGTCGATCTATTTAAGTGGTATCTTCAATTTTTAGTAACTACTGAATAGTAAAATTCTGGTGTGGTTATGCAGTGTCATCCATAAAAATGAAGTCTGCTCAAATGGTACCTTGGAATAGACGCATATGGAAAGAGATCCTTACAACAACAATCTACGGTTACAGATCCTCTGTTGAAAATGTGAAGTTTAATTTCCATTCCCTATTCTGCATAATGCGTCTCAGACGACAACTCTAGGACCACTGTACTTGTCTTTTTCTGTGATGTTAGTCTGAAACCATGGTCCGACCACTCTCCAAATTAATTGGGTTTAGAACTGAAACGACTCTCATCCATAACGAGGACATAACTCCATTGATGTGATTTCCAACTTTTTCTACTTCTTGAGTCACGTTATCTTTCAAAGGTAAGCAGCATTCAGGAAGGCGAGCGAATAAATCTCAATAAACCACTGTAATTTTTACGCTATTTTTATACACGGTAGTTGACCATTTGCAATTCCTGAATGATTTCGGGTTCATTTGACGATATATTAATCATCCACTTTTTTTTTTTTTTTTTTTTTTTTTTTTCATTCGGCTGTCCCCACCAACATTTCTAACAGCTATATCTATGGTATAGAAAGCATTCCAAACATACGAAATAATACTTTCGTTGCTTCCAAACTCTTCAACTACTCTGATTACAGTACGCTTCACCTCTAGCTTTCATTCTGCCACCTGTTATGTCGTCCAAGTGATTTCTTCTAGCCCTATTTTTTTTAAAAAAAAAAACTTATTTCTACTTACTACGAATGCCTTTAAATATGTCTTTTTTTCTTTTTTTTTAATGAAATCTTGAGCAGTGCACGCCATCCAAGCGTTTTGCGTACACTGACGTCACTTGTGACATTTTATTTCTGGTATTTGCAAACGCTTGACCTTTTTACTGAAATACGCGTTCATAGCAATGATCGCAATAACCTCTTTTCCGCAGTTGTATGGCTATCTTCTTAAAATTTATTGTTATTTAAGTTTGACCAGTGCATAATTGAAGCAGTTAATATCACAGATTTTTTAAAATTCAAACTACATTATTTACTTGGAATTTATTATAATTCTCAAACACTAATAAATGGAAATTGATCCCAATTTAAAGCAAAATGTTAAGAAATTACTTTTATACATACAACGTCATTAACCTATTATAATGGAACAAATAATAAAAAAATATCAGTCTTAAAATTTATGAAGAAATATATCTACCGTGAGGTAATAATGCTTTTTTAATTTTAAAAAATAATTCCTTAAATTTAAAGGAAACATTTGATTAAATATGAAATATAGATTTTATATTCATAGAATGCAATTCCTGCGTTAAAAAAGAGAATTATAAACAACTATAATACTGAACACAACAGTCAAATGTTTGTTTAAAAAAAACTTAACAATAATACTGAACACAAAATCCAAGTTTTTACTTTTTTCTTTTTTTTTTCTATGCTTCTGAAAACTTCTAATATACATCATCAAAAAATCGCAAAGAATTCATTAAAGTCTTTTCCCAAAGTTCAATCAAAACTTTTCGAATACTAGTTAAATAATGTTAAATATTTAAATGCTTCAAATTTTCTAAAATATCTTTTTCTGTATGTGGGTGTATTAATTATTTACATTGAATAAATTTTTTTGATACTTATCACGGATAAATTATAGATTCTATATTTTACCTGAGATAAGATATCAGAAAAGCTTATTATAGTTCCTCAATAAAATTTCAGTGGAAATAAGAGCCTCGTTGCATACATACATATAGGTAAGTTTATTATTAAATCTTTACAACTATTAAACCATTAATGATATGGAGTTCAATTATATATTGCAATGGCAAATTATGCTTTAAGCCACATATAGAGCACTTTTAAAAGAAGGCTTTTAAGTGCTACTGTAAAACAATTTCTAGCTTCGTACTACATTTTAGACTTACTGAACATACAGTCTGACGAAGGTCGAGCTACATTAAAATATCCATTACCTATTTAATCTGAGTACTTAATTTTACCCCAATAGTCCTCAAGCGTCAACAAAACAGGATTTTTCTACATATTTTGTAAGAGTAATGTGCACACATTAATAAATTTTTAAACATTAAATTGAAAAATTTTGATTTTAATGAATAAGTAAAATTTTAATTAAACAAGCAAAAAAAATTCTTTAAAAAAAGATTTTTAAGTGTAATAAAATTACTCTTGGTAATAGAAAAATTTAGAAAATTGGAAGACAAACTCATTCAGTCTTAAAGGCACATAGATAAATTAGTCTATAAAACAAAATGAAAATATTTAAATAATGAATCAGAATAATTTCATCTCACTGGATATAAATGCAATTTACTTTCAACTGCTTTACTTGTTCTTTTATATTCCATTCTGTCAGTGATAGATTTGATCAAAACTTCTTCTTATGATATAATGAAAGTAGATTTACTTTAATTACATCATAGTTTATCTCTTTGAGTTGCTACAAATTCTTATTCAATAAGGCAATATTCTTATTGTTCAAAATTCAATTATAAATGCAATTTATATGCATTTGAATATTTATAAAACTCTTTATTGCAGAGTTAAAATGAAGTGTGTTAGTTTTTAATTAAACAATCTAATATTGCTTGAAACTCATGCTTTATTAATTTAATCGCTTTTCAAATTCTTTTGATATCATATAGGAAAATCTCATGGCAGCAAACATGCCTTTTATCAATCTACATACTACATTTTGATATACCAAGATATTATCAAATATATAACAAATATTTAGATAGATCAAAATGTTGTAATTATTAGAAGTTAAATACATAAACCTGATAGCTCAGCAACAATGCAATATTTACATTGTTTTTGTTTCCGTATTAAGAATTGACTCTAATTGAAGAAATATAATTTTCATCATTTTTAATATACTTATTTCAATCATATGATAATACACCATTCTCTTTTTCTAAATGCAATTTGATATATTTATAAATTTAAAACATTTTTTCTCAGATTTATTACTTATAAATGAGTTTCGTTTCTTCTTTCTCTTAAATATATATATATATATATATATATATATATATATATATATATATATATATATATATATATATATATATATATATATATATATATATATATATATATATATATATATATATATATATATATATATATATATATATATATATATATATATATATATATATATATATATATATATATATATATATATATATATATATATATATATATATATATATATATATATATAGTAAACAATCACTTAATACCCTATGGGAAAAGGAAATTTGTATTTTTAATTTCAATTTTTATTACTTTCTGTAATTTTTTTTATTTGAATAACAAAAACAATTCAATTCTCAATGAAGAACTGGACTAAAATCCATAATATTTATGCCAGAAATAAAAAAGAATAAAATTACAAATTTTAAGAAATTTGAGCCTTTTATTAAATTATTAATTTCATTACAATTATATTGGATTCAATAACCGCAGTGGCTTGCTCTGTTTGAGCTCTTATTATCATTATTGGAAGATAGTGATTTTGAATCCCAATCCATTCGAAGATCCGTTTTGTTTACTAATTGCGGTGGGTCACGTTAAATATATCGTGGTTAGCAATACCCTAAATGGGAAATGATACTTTAGAGTGAAATCTAGTGATTTTCTGCTTGATCTCTGCTTCTATAATATGAAGAACCACTTTAGGGGCTATGATAGCACACCCACTGTTATAAGGGGTCATCACTTCCTCCCCATGTAGAGCTTAAAGATGGAAATCCTAGTAGCCGAGCGTTATACAACAACAACATACTGAATTCAGTTTAAACATAATTTTCTCTGGGAACATTTTGTACTTCTTTTACTGATACATTTTAGATGCATAATTTATTTAATTATTATTAATTTGCATGAAAAATTCATTTAAAATATTAAAATATTCCATTGAAAACAAACGAATGTTCATATTTTACAAATATGAGTTTGTTCAAAATATTAAATTCTTTAATATTACATTTTTTTACATAATTATTTTATTGAATCCTTCTTTATTTTATAAATAAAAAAAAAAGCTATAAGCTTGTAAAAGTCTAGAAAATTCATGATTCCTGGCGATTGGCGACTATATTTGGCGATGACAAAAGTAATTTCGATGATAGAAGCTCTTCACTCTCTTTAGGTCAATAATCTCTAAGATTGAAGTTGATAGGAATGGACACCTAAGGAGTAACACGCGGGCCAATTCCAAGCGTTTATCCTCTGTCATACATTAAATCTTGGTGCTGACATTACTAGTAATCCTAAAAGGCTCTTAGCAGCTACTTCGGATTTAATTAAATCAAGGGAAACAACGATGCAGCACTAAGAAGATTAATCAACTGCTCCGAATTACCTTATTGCTTCTAAAATAGAATGTTTTTGGAATACTTTTACTGCTTTTATTGTATTATTCAAATTTTGCAGTAAATTTATACTAAAAAAAACTATTTTTCTTAACCTTTCTGATTCAAAATATGACATCACATTCAATATACTTCAGTAAGAGGAATGATCATGGTATACTTAATAATGTATTTATGTCACATTTTTAACAACAAATAATTTACTTCTATAAGTTAACTTAAAAATTTCAATAAATCTAAAAAATATTTGTTATGTTTTTAAATTAAATTAGTTATGATCATAAATCTAAATTAATGAACTGAAAAACACAGATATTATTTAAACACAGGTTTGGCGAAATTTGTTTTTAAAAATTGATTTAAATTTAAACGTTTTTTCAAATAAATCAAATAAGCTATAGTAACGATTAGGAAGGGACAGTTTATGTGTTCATAGTCTAATTATTATTGTTTTTTGGTAATTATAGTTTTTTAAACAATGTATTTCATAGTTTAAAAAACTATAACATTATTATTCAACCTAGTTTCATGAAGACATTCTATCGAATTTTAAAAAATATTCCTTCACATTCGTTATATTTCTTTGTTTTTTTTTTTTTTTTTTTTTTTCAAAAATATTAAAATTTTGTTTCGTGTGTTTTGTAAGATGTAAAAATATGAGCTAGCATTTTTCGTCGTTGAATCCTTTTTATTTTATATATTTTTTCCTTTATATACATTTGTCCATACATATTTGTTCCTTTAAATTAATAATATAATTAAAAATTTGTTTTTTATTCAAAATATATTATTCAACTCATATTTTATAAAGTATTTCAATTCTAGTTTCTACCTTTATAATATAAACCCATTACACAAAGCAAAAGAGGAAATTCAATATTTAATATTTTAAAATGTACTTCAAATTTAAATGTAGAGTAATTTGAAAAAAAAAATATGAGTAGCATGATGTAACACATAATGTAGGAGTAAATCCAGTTAACAATTTTTATTTTTCAACTAGTGATAAAATATAATTTAAAGCAATACTATACTTTAAAGCTATTAAATTTGTTGTAAGCGAATTTCACATATCAAATATTTAAAGAAAATATAAATGATTTTTTTCATAACTGTTTAAATTCAAGTTGTCTCATAACAAGTGATAAAGGGGAGTTAAAAACATTAAGGCATTAGAAGAATTTTTTCGCTTATTTCTTAATAAAAGCTTTGTTTTTATGAGGCATGATGACAATTTATGAGGATCGAAACAACTTTTTACTTGCTATTGTGAAATGTAAGAAAACATAAAATATTGATGAAAATTTATGCCTCAAGGAAATCAGATTCACTAAAACAAATATGTAAAATGTCCTTAAGAGTAAAGTTCATTATGCTTGGAACTTTGAGACACTTTATCAAAGCCTGCCATCTTTTTCCGAATGAAGAATTCGTTGAAATTTTTTTTATAGCTTGCAAGCATTCAATTTGCACAAAAAAGCAAGGAAGGGCTTATGAAAGACTTTTACGACATACCCTTTTTACAAAGTAGGTGTTTGTGATACCCCCTAAAAAAGCGGATGTTAATGTAGAGAACGGAGTGAGAAGAGATGTTCTTATGCATGTCCGCGAGTAACCATTTCCCACACTTCAGTAGAGGTGTGGACTATTTCGTTCCTCTTTCTCTGTGTTAGCTGAAAAAAAACTTTGGCACAAAAGTAGGAAAAACAGCTACTTTAAGGATACATTATATATATTTCAACCTTTACATAATAGCGTGTTAACCGCATATTAAACCTCTTTAAAAAGGAAAGGCGAGTAAATAAAGAACTCTGTCCGGAACACAAATGAAATATGCATTACCTTTTCTATAACGCAATAATCATCACACTGAAAACTGCAAATGTAAGGTTATCGCTGAATCTTAGTGGACTTGCAAATGTAGAATAATAAAGCTCCCTTTTGCACATACTGAAATTAAGACTGTTGTAATTGGAGAAAGTCATTCTATTTCAAATATTGATGCAGGTGAGAAAGTTTAGCAAAAAAAAATCTATCGTTATTGTTTACTAAAGGAAAGTTACTTTAATAAATTTAAGTGTTGTTAACTAAGAGATTTTAGGAAGGGAAAAACAAATTCAATTTTTTTTTCAATAAGATAATATAAATCATTGTCATTTGAGATTTAAATTTAATATATGAGCTTAATGTTTAAATGTGTAAGTTCGGAAGTCAACAGTGCATGGTTGAAAAACAATATGTATTTTTAAAAATTATTAAATTACAATTATATCAATGTTGTAATTTAACGAACTAATGATAACTTTATTAAGAAATATTATCACTAACTTTTAATATCAACAGCCTGGTTGGTTCAAACGGCGTTCTCGTTATTGGTAGGTAGTGAGTTTGAATCCCGCCTTTACCGAAGATCCGTTATTTTCGCTATAGGCGGCTGGGGCACGTCGCAATGTGAAATGATACCTCTGGGTAGGCAGATCATATGTTCGGGGGTCTTCCGCTTGATACCTGCTTTTAAATTACTATGATTCGTTTCCGACTCACTTTTATCGAGCTGGTAGAGTTCAGCCTAAAACCAGGTTCAAGAAAGCAGGGTGGTACGACAAAAATCTCATCAATTTATTTGTATTCTGATTGACTTCCAAACCTATTACTTTCTCTGCTGTTTTCAGTGAACAGAAAATGAATCTATCAACATTTTTCTACTAAACTCATACAAATCTATTCAGAAAACTACGAAAAATTCGTAATGAGAAAAATAATAATTATATATTCAAAAATAATTTCAAATTACATAAAATCTTAGAGCTCATAATTTTAAAAGCACAATTTATTTGGTCCTTAAATATTTGAAATATGTTTCAGGATACCTCTTTTTCTGCTGACTGAACCTGATAATCAATACCAACCTTCTCGTAATTTTGAACTATGACGTATGGTTGGTATTTGAATTGGTACCTTCCTATCCTTGTCATACCACACCGTACCAACATGAATAATGTAAGTATCGACAACGTATATGAGACCCTATCCAATTCTCAACGGACTGAGCTGTTTTCAGTGCTACGGTCTTTTGTGGAATCCAATAAAGGCTTAGTTTCCTTTTTCATCTAGCTAAATATGCGTTTTCAGGATGCAACAGAAAAATTAATGTAACGCAAATGTTTTGAATCAGCAGATTCTAAATCAGTTGTCTTATAAATACAACGTATTCAAGAATACTTTTAGTGGCATATTTAACAGTTAATGCTTTGAAATATTTTAAGCAAATATTTCTATAAAGACATGTACTGCGTATATTTTATGACTGTGGGCTTTACTTTAATCTACATAATATAAATATGAAAATTTTACTTTTTACAGAGTTATTAAATCAAGATAGTTACAAAATATTTTTTGGTTTATTGGAATAACATAAAGAATTTACAAACTAGTTTGTCATAATTTTAAAAAATAATTTAGTCGTTTATTTAATAAAATAAAAATTTAAATAAAGATATGAAACATAATTAATATTTCCTTTAAATAGTAGTATACTAAATAATAAATAAATAAGAATAGAAAACAACAACGTAAAGCAATCAATTAGAGTTTTGATAATTTTTTATAAGAATACAATTAATATAAAAATCTATAGTATAATAAGAATACAATTAATATAAAAATCTATACATTTTATGAAAATTTTTCATGATGCTATATTTTGAGGATTATCAATGTAATCAATTTGCCACAGCCAAAAAAAAATTACTTCTTTTTCATATGGTTTATTTTCAGTGATCTGATTATGACAGTTATTTCTAATGTTTGAAAAACTATTAAACAAAAATAAAATAAGAATATGATATTGTTGAAAATAAATAGCTCAATCATTTCGTGTGAAGGCACAAATATAGTTTGTTAATAGCAAAAACTAGTTCGTAAGTGCTTTATTATTCATTATTTAGATTGTTTAGATTTACTGACATATTCAAGCTTACAGAATTCAGAGTTATATCATTTAAAGATATAAGAAAATAGTTGATAACAGATTAATTTTCTAGCAAAATATGAATTCTTCATGATTGAGTTTTCAAAATTTAATTAATTTAAATTCATTTTTTTACTGTAATTATTGAAATTTTTTATTATATATCCTTACAAATGTATGAAAACTATTATATAAAAATATATTTTTGAAAATAAACCGCTTTACTGTGCTGAATAAAATGACACTAAAGTTATCGAACATAGAGTCTAATTATATGCTTAAAATAAAACCAAGCAAAATTTTATTTAATTAGTTCAATTTAAAATTTACAAAATTTATTTTAAACTAGAATACGAAAAGTATAATAATAAGTATGTTAAAGTAGAATCCTATAATTCATCATGGAGCAAAAAATATTGCTGGAATTAAAGCATTCTTATAATTTTCCTCTCTTACTTTTTATTCTTAAAATTAAAAACATTTTTTTTCAGAAACTTTTGCTTAAAGATTAAATTATTTTTTAAATTGTAGAAGTTCTTGAAATTGTAGAAATTTTTTTTAAATTGTTAAATTCAAAAAATGTATTTTCACTAAAATTTTCTAACACTTCAACAAATGAAATTTGAAATATAGATTACCGGGAAAATATTTACAGATTAATTTTAATCAGAGTGAAGTTATTTACACAGACATTTTTTTTAAAAAATAAAACAGTAAAATATTCAGAATGTGATTACATAGAATTCCAACAAAATGTAACCAATAGATCATGAGTGTTTAACATAAATCATCTTGTTCGACTAGTGCTTCAGGCGCTTTGAGTTTCATCATCAAAATTACAATTACTCAGCCATCTTTAGTGTTCATCTAGTTACTAGCGTAAAAGTAGATATCGCTAAGAACAGCAATTTAAGGAAATATATAAAAAAGTAGGCAATTATATATATATATATATATATATATATAGATATATATATATATATATATGTATTTGTTTAATTGAAAATAAAACATGAAGTGCAAATAAGTAAATGATACACTGTTGAACTCTATTATATATGTATAAATATATTATTTTAAATTTTGTTTTATTATATTAATGTATATTTATATACTTGCTTTTACATATACATATATATACATATATATATATATACATATATATATATATACATATATATATACATGTATATATATATATATATATATATACTATATATATACATATTTTAAATACATAATTGTATTGAATATATATATATATATATATAGGTATATATTGATATGAGGAAAAACAACAATGAATCGTGAAAATACGCTTGTGAATCGAGATTATAGCTATATATTTTAAGTAAATTTCTTCTGTACATGTAACTAAACTTTCTTTATAAAATATATCCATTATAACAGCTTACATTCTTTGTATTAAGGGTTTTCGCCAGGAATAGAAGTAATTTAATGCAAAAAATGATCATTGGCTGAACAAATGAATATGTTATTGTTTTTGCTTACGACATTTCGACACTCCAAGTTTGCTATTCTATATTATCTCTGCAGTTGAAAAGTATAATTTGTTACCAACAGTTGTTACTAATGACACTTGAAAAAGCCAAGCTCGCTATGCCTTGGCTATGCGACTTTAAGTCAATGCGTCTTTCGTTTTTAATGAAAACATCACAAAGGTGAAAACACGACTTTTTTCTAAGCACTCCTCCGATAGATGACACCACCAGAGCATTCACACCAACGATTTCGGCATTGATCTGAAGGGGGAGGAAATTTTCTTCAGAAAATTACACCCATACTAGATGCTCAACGTCCAACCACAGGACTTTCGATTCCACAGATTTAACGAGCACATAAATATATATAGTAACATAAATTTTCTTGCTTTGTTTTAAATGTAATAGTGGATAAATAGATCATTTACACTATAGATAATGGTTTCTTAATAGTATTATCATCTTAAGAAGGAAAAATAATTCTCTTTCAGATTTAAATTTAACTATGGATTAATGGTTCCTTTAAATTTTAGATTTTAAATTATTTGAATCATCAAAAAGTAATTTATGAGCATAGTTTTATTAATTGGGACTTGATTTCCAATCGCTAAAGTAATCAAGAGATTTTTTTTTTATTTAACGTTACTTTCTACTGAATCTTGAATTGAAATTTCAATATCATCATTATATACGGCATGTAAAATCAGTTTGAATTAAAATTACAATTTCCGTTCTCATTGAATTCATGGGTAAACTGGGGGAAGAGAATAAACTTCTAGTTATTATTATACTTGCGAATTTAGCTGGGAAATTAAACTTAATGATTACCAAAAATGTTTGAACTAGATTAAAAAATAAAGTTAAAGAAAATATATTTTAAAATATGTAAAGAAGAGTATTATAATCAAGGCTGAATATTTATCTGATTTTTAATGCATGAACAATAATTCCTCAAATGTCATGTAAAAAAATAATTTTTTTCAACTTGTCAAAGAAACTAAAAGCTTTATGTACACACATCTGAATTGTTAATATTGTAAATGAGGCCATTAAATAAAATAGGTATCGTTTAAGTATATGAATAGGGAGAAAAGTTATTACCTAAATCAAAATTATTCCTTTCTTTTTGCAGCAATCTTAAATTGCTAATGAACATAATGAAAAGAAACACAATGAGATAAATTGTACGTGAGGTATTTGACCATCTTAATATGATTTAAGGAACACTGTCCTTTAAATGAATTTCATAAAACGAAATATTATTATCATCTGTAATGACCAAAATTTGAGGTTATAAGATTGACTATTTCTTCAGTAATCAGGACATCTTATTTTGATCACTGAACCCTCAAGAAATTGTACTCGTTTATTAAGAAGCAGAACCAATTAGACAGATAAAATTTCCTTCCTTAAAAATGTTTCCTAAGAATATATTGTATTTAACATTATATTATTAACTGTTTTGGTTTCTCAACGACATTTTAACAATTTCGGGACAACACTGTGGAGATTTAGTGTACGAATGATTGAAATCTCTAAAGAATTGTTACACGTTGTCAATATGAATAAAGATTACACCTTAAAATTAAACTATCTGTAATCAAAAGTAAATGCTGAAGGGTGTGCTACAAGGCATCTGCACAGGTTACAAGAAAATTATATATAATCGCGACAGTGCAGTTACAATTATAGTTTCAAGTCAGTTTAGTTATATAATTTACATATAAGTACGTTAAATGAAACAAGTGTTCCAAAGCCACCAGATTAGGAAGTCCATCAGGTTACTCCAGGTCGGGAGTTGTGGTGATGCATGGCATGGTCACCACACAGTTTTATTTTTTATTTTTTTTTTTTTTTTTTATTTTTATTTTATTTTTTTTTCATTTTTTGCGATTTAATTTTCTTTACCTAAACAAATTAGAACTAGATCTATAGTTTAAAGAACATATCGAACCATTACAAATATACAACCGGTGATGTGAATCAAACGTAGGAATCACTACCTGAAAGTTATAACACCAGCCATCAGTTATTGTCTTTAAATTGGGACATTTCGATCTATTTAAATTCCAAATTTTTAATGTTATCTGAAGCACATCAGTTCACATTGTGTGATAAAATATTATTTAGGAATAAAGGTCTTATTGAAAAATTGCCAGTAAACATTGAAATTTTCCGTCTACATTTCTACATCATAGATATATTTTGTCTATAACTTATTGTCTTAGAAAATAATTTATTTATCTATAAATTTAACCATATATTATATCACTTGCAAAAGATATTTATTGAAAAAACTATTTGCAGTCAGCTTTAAAACATTTCTTATAGCAAAATATTTTATTGCAAATATAGTTTACAGAATGTTAAAAATAATATAAAAATATTCAAAAATATAGTAATTAACAATGAACTCTAAACGGTAAATAATCTTCATAATAAATTTTGTTTCATTTTTCTCTATGGTAACACAAAAAAAAACAGATAGTGTTTTTTTAAATTATAATACAGTAGACCTTATGAAGAAGATTAAATTTAATTTCGTTTTCCTTATTTAAATTTTTTTATATTAACAACTTAAGCATTAAATAAAAAAAAGAACCTTTCTTAACTACAATGGAAATCTTTTTTCAAGAATTAAACCTGTCACAATAAATGTGGCGTATTTTAAATCCCTATTTTCTCACATGTGTGCTTTTATATATATATATTCCCATAATGAATATTATATCTCCTAAGCGCTGTAGTTAAAAAGGCTTAGAAATTCTCACTGTCAACTAAAAAGAGTAATCAATGAATTCTTTAACAAGACTTAACTCTATTACCCTGCACTATTTCTTGTGAAAATGTTAGAAACTAAATGTTTATAAAATGACAGAAATTAAAATAAGTTGTTAAGAATGAGGATATCTATAAAACAACTTTACTTTAAAATGAAAATGGGGAATGTGGTTAGATAATTTGTTATAATACAAATTAACGTCAGCAACCTTGTCTTGCTTGTAAACAAAATAAAACAAAATCTTGCTTAAAACAAATGAGAAATGGTGAATGAGAGGATATTTCTTCGTTGTTTTCAAGGAGTGAAAATCGCACATGATTGTTTAGAAGAAACACATTACATTGATGATTTTTTTTCAATAACTAAAGCTATAATAAGAAATATTATCCTAAAAAAAATCAGGTATTAGAAGATTTTTTTTTCAAATTGCCAAGACAAAGAAAGAACGGAATATTACAAAAACCTTTAAAGTATAAGAGAAAATTTTCTTAAATAACAGAAAAAATTGATAGAATTCGATATAAACTCTATGCCAACTGCAAAAAAAATACCAGAATTTTTCACTTTAAATTGCTTATAAAACTATACAAATGTTCAATGTTTCAATACACATAACCCAATGCAGAATTCTCGGTAAAATTCTGGATAAATAGTATTTATTTAGAGAAAAATATAAGAATATTTTTACAATAAAAGACTCTTCGTCGAGTCAATATAATTACAAGAGCTCAGTTTCTTCAAGTAAAGGAAAATGAACACAATGTAATTAATCAATCAAATTATTGTGTGAGTCTTATTAGCCAGTACATCTACTTATATCTGTAGCATATAACAGATATTCAATGCTCAAACACTGTATGCTTTTTAAATAAATTAAGTACATATGTACAATAAATAACATCTTTGCAGCTGATTCTAAATTAGCGTAAGGCGTACCGAGTTTCCGAATTTAATTCTAGTATCGATTTTTATAACTATATTTTATGCCTTACATTTAAAAGTAAATCTAAGTCCTTTAAATTATCTATATTTTAGATTATTTAAAGTAGGTACTTTTCCATTGTTTGCATTATATTCTCATGATGAATTTGTTCTGTAAGTTATATTACTAATTTTTGTGTGGGGGACGCTAAGCTAAGCACAAAAATCTTAAAACATATTTTGTATTTGATCTCAGAATAGTAGTTGAAGATTTTCAATTCGATTTGATTTTTATTGTCATTCAGTATGATTGAAAATTAAAATAAAAACGATCAAATGAAAATGTGAGTGAGGATGAAATACTATCATAAACATAAAATGTTCAATAAAAAAATATCTACAAATAAAAACATATATTATTCAATAAATTGTTGCTTTATAATGACATAAATAATACTTCTTTACATCATTATAAATAATCGAATATAATAAATGACTAAAAATAAATAATAATATGATCACAGCAAAAGCAAAATTTGCACTTCATGAGAAAATTCAATAAGAAATCCAAAAGATAAGATGTATAAGAAATTTTACTACGTGTGAAAATGAATATGTGTCTTTTATTACCTTTGTGACGAAATACATTTTGCTAAGATGAAAGTTAAACTAAAAAATTTTAATGAGAGTTTCTAGTTTGGTAATTAGTTCACAACTAATATAAAACGATAAAAAGATGGGCGTTTTATTGATTAAACTGATTCTGATAATTATTATTATCTTATTTGAATATTATGAACAGCTTGATTTTTAATTAATATATTATTCTTACATTTGGAATCATAAAAAACGCCATTTTTTTCTTTCTTTATTAACATTTAGTTTCTGAAACTTTATTAACAGTGTTATTCCTTTAATTTTATCTGTACACACAAAATCATCCTATTCGCAAAAAACTTTTTTTATCTTTAACTATAATTTTTGATTTTATAATAAAAATAAAATATTGTTATGCATAAATTGGATTATATCGCCCATATAGTAAATATGTTTTTCTTTAGTATAAATTTATTTCAATAACAGAAAATATAATTTTAGTCACTGTTATTTACAAATCCGTTACAGAATAGTCCTGAATAATTTAATTATTTATGAAAAGTAAAATATTTTCCAATAAATTGGTAAAAATGCAAGAAACTTAGAACTAATAGAAAATATTCATCCTTATATAAAATTGAATTTCAATAAATCTTGATTTAAAAATTAATATGATATTTATGAGGGAAAATTGTGAAGGATGAATATTTTCTGCTTCATGCTTCCTTTAATGAAAGCAAAATTAAATTAAGATGTGTTACAAAATTATTCATTTGTTTAAAAATTAGCAATTATTCATTCTACAGAAAAGTAACTAAGGATATTCTTAAACTATTAATAAAATTTTCTGTATTTGAATAATAAAATTATCTGTAAAAACCATAAATATTATAAAATATTTATGGTTTTTTACAAATAAATAATTATTATTTTATGAAAAATTAATTTAAATGAAGATATGTTTCAAAATGAATACATTTGCATTTAAGTTCATTTTTATAGATATCATTGAATATTTAAATAATTTTGCTTAAAATCTATAAATCAAGCATCTACAGGTAAAAATTTCAATTAACTACAATTGAACAACTGCAATTGCTTATATTAGCATTCAAAATAAATTGACATCTGATCTTAATTGAAGGTCATTTTATCACTACTTTTAATTTATACTAATATTTGTGAAAGCTGTTCTGGAATTATTTGTTGTTGCCTATTGGATGTGTTACATATATTTAAGTTTTAATGGTTTATATAAAATCAAATAAATATATAAATATACTGAATGATATTTATCACATAAAAATCATTTAACTTGCAATTCGAAATTATTTAAATCAAACTCAGTGGTAAGCCAGCCTATATGAGTCCAAGGCTACAATGCCCATATCAGTTTTCCTAACCGAATACCCTGAAAATGGTCAACTTAAAGCGAAACCTTCAGTATTTAGTTTCTATACCTGCTTGACACACAGTTTTTTCGACCTACTAAAGGCATGATATCAAAATCAATCTTGCCCTGCCCGAAGATTGAATCTCGGAAAATGAAAGCGCGAAGTGCTTCCACAACGTCGTCAGCAGAAATTAATACTTTATTTTATTTTATTTTAAAGAATACCGGTATTTTCAAAGCTTTATTACAGTATAATTTTAAAAACATTATTTAGCTTTTTTTATAATATTATTATCCAGTAAAGGAAAATTCATTTAAATTTACTTCAGTGCATAAAAATTCAATAAATAAGTAATGCTGAGTATTTACTTTGTAACAATTAATCTATTAGTTTAAAGGTATTCCTATTAATTTAATGTTAAACTTTGCCCTTTTAATGATTATTTAATGTATTCATTAATTAAATTATTTTGATTTGGGATTATATTGTTTATTCAAAACCTTGAAATTTAAATAATTGAATTTTCTTTGAAACACAAGGTATATATTAAATTCCAGGAATTTTAGACCACAATTAGCGAAGAATAAATATTTTCTATCTACTAACAAATATTAAAATCATGTGATACCCTTCTAATTACAGACGTTGGAAAACAATCGAATTAAATTTGCTTTCTTCTTTGGTTTTTATTAAAATGAGTACATTTAAAATCACAAGTAAAATCGAAGAACATGATAATGTTCAATATTACACACAATGTGCAGAAATGGAAATTAAGTAAACTTAAATTATTTGGAATGAAATGCGTAAAAATTTGTACAAATATTTCTGCAAAATAGCTATTTGTTATAATAGTACAATTAGTGTTTTAATAAAAACGTATGCATTTACATTATTGCAGATTGGTTAGTTAAAATAGTTGATAATAAAGTTTTGTTTTTAACTTCATTTAAACTATTAAGCAAAGTAGATGTGGAAAGTAATTTTTCTACCGTTTTCATCAATTATTATGAATTTTGTCTTCAATAATCATATTATGTGTTTTTAAAATTTTATAAACTTTGTTTTTTAACTTGCTTAATATACTTAAATTTTAAAATACACAAAAAAGATATTTAAAATAAGATTGACACGTACCAAGACTTTTTTTTATATTGAAAAACTATTTCTATTTTTTTTATAAGCAAATGCATTATGTGAGAAAAATAATCAATACATAGAGACTGACAAATTACATATTCCGTTAAAATTTCTGCAATTTAAATATTTATATAATTATTATTCTAAATATTATACCATACTGAAAATTACAAATTTAAATACTATTATTGGGCTTGAGAAAGAATATATTTAGTGTATATATGTCTGACTAATCTTGAGCCATCAATAGAATTTTTTTTAAATTTTTGTATCTAATATGTATTCTTTAATTGCTGCAGTAATTATATGTATTTGTACAACTATATGCACAACAAGAAAGTATAATTATAGTTTTAAAACTAGAAAACTGAAAATAATATCAACATTTAGTGAGACAAATCTTAATAGTTAACAAGTTGAAATGAAAATTTCTGAAGGAAGAAACCCTGAAGAGATACTTCAAGTTTTGAGCACTAAGGCATTTTCAGCTATCTCTTCCTCCTTAGTCAGCAGAGCCAACATTGTTAACTATAACTGTGTTCAGTGTAATATTTGTAAACAAAGTAGGCAATGTGGATTTGTTTCAATGATCTTGTTCCCAACATAAGATAAGCACAAAGAATTCTTTTCTACGTACTTTAAAGTTCAGATTAATTAGCACTATATTTTCCAGTAAGCCTAGCTTTTGTTATATAAAGGACTGTTTCGTGAATTGTTGATTTCTTTTATTTTTATTTGTTACTGATTTTTAATATTTACATTCTTTGAAAAAACTGTACTTTAGGGTATACCAGTCTTTTTTCAGACTCCTAAACATACGTAAAAATAAAGAAGTTACATGTGTTAAAATGTTGAAAGAACAGAATATAAAAAAAACTTCTTACGTAATTACGTTGTCTCAGAAAAAACCATATTTCTTTAGTACCCTAAACTACAGCGAGGTCTTATTTCTTATGTGCTGAAATTATTTTTACCATTTATCTTTATTTTTAGACATGTCAAGGATCATTGTTAAAAATCTACCGAAAGGGGTGAGTAAAATTTATATATGTAAATGTATGCATTTCTTGTTAGTAATATTTCTAGCTACTTGTATAAAATTTATCTGATTTATCTGTTACTTTAATGATAAATGTTATTTGGGCACTTCAAGAATAAAAATATTTCTGAAATGTTCTCATATCCAATATAATGTCTGAATTTAAATATTTTAACTATGTACAAATATCATTTGAAAAGATAACTTTAAAAAATTTCCTTTGTTTTTTGTCTTTAAACAATGAAAAAGAATTAACTTATAATTTTATCTTGAATTTTTTTAGGTAACATCCCCATCAATTAATTAGTCCTTCATTTATATTAATAATCTCAGGTCATTATAATTTCATAGTGTTTAGCAAGATAACTTTCTTATTTTGAATTGCAGTTACACAAAAAGTAGTAAAAGATAATAAGATTGTCAAGGTCTCATTTCAAAAAGAAGATCATAAAGTTGTGTGAAATTATTCAGTCACCATCATGAGCGCAGTTTGCCCTCTTTGGATCTCGCCCCTGTGTGAAAATCTGACTGTCATGCATTGGAATAATGAATCCAGAGCATTTGTCATAAAGGCCTATTTTCTAGGTGCCACATTTCTATGAGGAACTATATGGATTGGTCAGTGTATTTTCATAATTTAGTTCTGTGTAATTTCTTTTTGTGGGAATTATTTAAAGTTGTGTGCCTATATTGACCACCCACAAACTTTAGAAGATCTAAAAAGAAATATTCTAAGAAAAATGGATAGCATACCTGCCAATGTGCTGGAAAGACTTATGAGAACAGCATTGCCAATGATAGACATCATTTGCCCTAAATGATTTTTAAAACTATGTAAACTAAAACTTTAAATGTGTAACTTTTATATGCAAAAATAAATAAAAAAAATTTTTTTATACTTTTTGTGCTATTGCAAAACAAAATAACAAATTTATCTTGCTGCACACTCTATTTTCAATGATTGGTTATGTATTTAAGATTATATTTTTGTATGATAATGAAACAATAACTTATAATCATATTACATTTTAAGCATTTCACAAAGTTTCTTATAATTAGAGAACAGTAAGGGAGGAAAATTGAAAGAGAAATTAATTTAATAGTCAGTGCATTCATTCCTGGTATAATTCCAAATGTAATTTATCAAGACAATAAAAAGACTTTTAAAATATAGTTCTTTCTAGCAATTTTATTTACATGACTTTTCAGTGATTCCCTTGAAGAGTAATAAAATAAATATAGAAAGTAAGTTATATATGTATTCACATTTAATGTTATTACTGAAATGTTGATAATCTCCCTTATATTGAAGGGAACTTATTCTCGGTCAATGTCATTAACCAGTAACATGGGAAAAATTAATTCATTACTCCAAGTTTGAATACTGAGCTTTGAAACTATTTTCGATTTCTAAAATCTAATATTTTATTATATTTACTAACTAAAGTAGAGCAAACTCAAGTATACAAACTTAACTGTGTATAATCTACAAAATTTACAAATTAAATATAAATCTTTGAGTCAGTGCTATTATTTGTAATCACTTCTTTAATCTTTTTAATTAATTAAAAGAATACGAGCATTTAAAAAATACTCTTTATATTACAAAACCAAACAGCTATTAACAACTTCACTTTAATTCTAAGACAATAACATACATTTTTGTAAAAATTCAGGTTTCTAAATGACATGGGAATCCATCTTAAAATAAAGCATTATTCTAGTTTTGATTAATTATGCAATTTAAATAATTGAGTTATACTCCAAGAAATTTACCTCAAATATTTTTATGTTATATTTAATAAATTTTTACTATATAAAACAGCAAATTAAATTGAGTAACACAAAGTAAAAATACTTAATCATCGACTTACCGGACACTCCATGTTTAAAAAATTATTTGGAAAATAACTTTCAAAATATAAATTGAACAACTTTACAAAATTCTAACATTTTTAAGTTTTGAGAAAATAACCACATTTTCACACTCATAAATTGCGTTTGGGTTTAAGCATTTAAAAATAAATGAAAATTTAATTCATCGTACACTTCAAGGTTTATTTAAACTAAAAACAAATTGTACCTCATGAAATACATCATAGAATGAGTGAAAAAAATCTATTCTGGTACAATAAGCAACAGATAGAACATTTAGTACCCATGTTAACTCTTAAGATGAAGCCTCCTCCCTAATGTCACCATATCAGCTGTGTGATGAATACTGGGATTAAGCCATATATATAAAAATTAATGTATTTTTATTGTAATATTTTATGCATTTATTGGTTTTTATTTTAAGTACATTAATTATTATTGGTATATTTTTATGAATTGTGTTTGTGTTTAAAATATTGTAGCTTTTTAATTTTTGTGTCCCGCAGCATGTCTTAATTTAGATCTTACATTACTAAGTTTTTATGATAGCCACCATTAAGTCCCTGCTAGACCTCCGTTGAGGATATCGAATCCTATGTTAATCCTATGGATAATATTTTAATGTTTCACAAGTGCTATTTTCATGATAGAAACTTCCGGTCTTTTACAAATTACAATAAACAGAGCTACTGTCACTTCGACGTCCATTTTTAGCATTTAAAATTTTTTCAAATATTTTTAAAATGTCAAAATATCTCCATCCAAGTAAATTTTAACCAAATTCTAATTTCATTGAGGTTGTACAAAATTTAGTTTAAAGATATTTCATTTTTTTTTTTTCTCCGTACAGTTACAAAATGAACATTTTTGTTTTTTTTAAGCTAAAAATATTTTTGATTGCAAAAATATTTTGATATGAATTTTGATTACAAATCAAACTCATTCTTATTTCTGAAAATCCACCTCTGTACACAACGCCACCTATGAAACTGGAAAATTTTTAAGGCCAAACTTGGATGAGTTTTCTACTTCACTACGGTAACCTAAAGAAGGAGGAATTTCTGAGAAAAACTTCTCCCCATATGATTCCCGCTGTTTTACCCTGTGGTTGGCAAACAATTCTAAATCGAGCAAGACGAATTAGCTTTTTTCATTCATGAAATAGAAAAGGCATCTGTAAATAATGCATGTTAGATTTCTGTTTATTAGCGTTGGAAAAGTAGCTATGATATGTACTTTTAAATCAACTTTGGTTATTTTCATTTAAGTAAATTTTCAAAATGAAATATTATAAACTGTTTTGTGTTACCTTGTTCAATTATATTATATACTACGATTTTGAAATAAGACTAACTATGTATTAAAAATTTAAACTACTTTATGTGTGAAGATGTAAAAAAATGCATTTTACAACAGACACACACATACACACACATACATATATATATATGTATATATATATACATATATATTTATATACATATATATACATATATACATATATATACATACATACATATACATATATATACATACATATACATATGTATACAAACATATATATACATACATATATATACACATATATATATTACACATATATATGTATGTATAAATATATATATATATATTTATAAAATAAAATATCTAATAATAAGAACGATAAGTTTATTAGAATAATAGTGAGACAAATATTTTAATTTGATTTTTAATCATTTTCCAAAATTATTGAGTTTTTACCTTTACAAACATTTGGACATTTAATTTTATTTTCAACTTATTTCAGGAAAATAAATACATTATAAGCTATGATTAATAAACATGCAATACCAGCATATTGCGTCTGATAAGAAATTAAACACTTTAAATTTGAAAAATTATATATACCTTTGAAAAAAAAAATTGGGTTTGTAGCATAACTTAGCGGAAAAACATAAAAACATTCCAATAACCAAACGAACGATAACAATACATTACAACACACTACAATACAGATGACATCAATGCTCTTAGGGGAATCATTTTATGCTCACGAAATTTATTTGAGAATAATATTGTCCTGCGCAACACAAATGACATTATTTTTGACAAAAAAGGAATAAAAGTAATAAAATATCAAAAGAATGAATAAATATCCTGTAGCACTTAAGGTGATATAAAATATGTAACTGAAGTTATAGTATTGATGTTCGAGTAGAAATGCTTGAGAGAGAATATCAGGAAGGAGATTGAGAATCAATTAGATATGCTCAAAGTGACTAGTCTAGAAATAGTGTGATTGAACGACTTTCTTTATCTGTATGGCTACAACAATAATTAAATCATAAATCACCTTGTTGTCACTAAGATGCGATACGCAGTACAATACCGTCTCCAAACATCTTTTTAATGCAGCCATTCCAAACTATTCAACTGCAAGATTCTGTTGAACAGATTCATCTTGACGCATTTCTCTATTGATGTTGAATGCTATTTTCCAAAAATTCAAATTTCTCGTAAATTCATTTCAACACTTTTACCATTTTAAATGTATTTGGATCTTTTTCTCATTAATTAAACTCTGTAAAATTAGTCTATTTTAAACATAAAAAAAAAAACAATTTTGAAGTCGAAAAAATAGAGTGTAAGAATTATTTGCTTAGAAATGTGTGTAATATTTCTAAGCAAATGATTCTTACACTCTATTTAAAAGAAGTTGCAAAAAACACAAAACCGGGTTATAATATAAATAACAGGAAACTGCTAGGGAAAAATATTTTAAGAATCAGGAAAGATGTGGTAGCCAGTGCCAGTCATTGGCGCAATGAACTGCTAAATTTTGATCAAAAAATAGCTAATTTAAAAACAGATGTAATAAATATCTCAAATCATGTGTTTGGAAATCATGAAACATGCAAAAAATATTTTTGTAAGGAAAATGGTAAAAAAAAGAGATCTTCAGTCCCTTAAAAGCGATGGTATTTTATATAAAATATTAGAAATTTTAGAGTCCTTAGCCCTGCATGCGAAAAGTCTATTGTATAACGCTAATACTAACATTGTAGAACAATTTAATTCAATTGTTGCCAAGTTAACGGGTGGGAAGAGAGTGAACTATTGTCAAAAGAATTCCTACCAAACAAGATGCTATGCTTCAGTTCTTTCCCACAATACTAAAAATATATTGAAATGCACAAAGCACTTGAAAATAGCCCAGGTAAATACTGCAAGCAGTTTGAAAATAAAAGAATAAATAAATTAAATAAAGCAAAAAATAAGTCAAAGCCTAGGAAATTAGCAAATATTTTTTCAGGTCCTGACAAAAATTATGGCCCAGCTGCTGAAAAGCCAGATTTATCATCTAATGAATACGAAGAAAAAAAATCGAAATTATTGACTAATCTAGCTATTACTTTGAATGAAAGAGAAGATTTAGAAAGAGCTACTGTACTTCAAAGTGAGAATGCTGTTTGGAGAAAGGAAAGAAGAATTCGATTGGCAGCATCGAATTTTGGTGCTGTATGTCGGAAGTTACCCTCTACAAGATGCCAAAATTTAGTAAAAACAATACTATACTCTAACGTAAAAAATGAAGCAATTTTATACGGGATTATTCATGAAACAACTGCCATTCTTGAACTAGAAAATGAAATAGGAAAATAGAACCATGTGGGATTTTCATAAATAAAAATTTGCCTCATTTAGCTGCCACGCCAGATGGAATAATTGGCAAAGAGGGTATTGTTGAAATTAAATACCCATATACATGTCGCGATATACATCCCAATGAATTTATAAAGAAATCTACATTCAATTCTTGGCAAAAAGATGGAAAAACAAAAGAAATTAATGACATAAATAAAAATCATAAATTTTACTATCAAATCCAAGGCCAATTACATATTAGTGAAAGAAACCTTTGTTGGTTTGCCATTTGGTCCCCAAGAGGAATTAAAACTGAAATTATTTTTAGAGATGATGTATTTTGGGAGACACAAATGAAAACTAAATTAAATGATTTTTATTTTGACTATCTTTTGCCAAAACTAATCGATCCACGTTATCCTAGATCAATGGACATAAGAAATCCAACTTATATAATTGAGGAGCAAACAAAAAAAGGCTGAAAAATTAAAATCCAAAAAAATGAAAGTTTAACTATACAAATTTGTATGTTTATGTTTGTATATAGAGTGTTTGCGTGTGTGTGTGTATATATATATATATATATATATATATATATATATATAGTTTTTGTTTTTCCTTCATGAAATGTAAATTGCTCAAGCATTTATTTACTTTATTAACAGATTTATTTTAATTACTATTTTACCTTAGATATATTTCAAGGTATTAACTAAATTTCCCATAAGCTCATGAAATTGTATTATATTTTACTCGTATTACAATGAAATTATATTTTCTCGTATGCTATAAGTTGTATTTGCATTTGATTATTTGTTGACAAATAAACCTAATTTATGAAATTGTATTATATTTTACTCGTATTACTATGAAATTATATTTTTCTCGTATGCTATAAGCTGCATTTGCATTTGATTATTTGTTGACAAATATAAACCTTATTTATATGTCTCACAATTTTACTCTAAGCTTATTTTAATCTAATTTACCTGTGTGTTTTTATAAGACATATTTAGTGCTAATCTAATTTTGTTTTTATCAAGCCAGGGGAAAATATGTAATAAAATAACTGAAGAGTTTTAAAATCTTCAGAATTAAAGTAAATTTCACAACACATTTTACACCAGAATATCAAGTTTTTAAAAAACGTGTACTTCTAATTATAACTTAGTTAATTTTATTTATATAGAGGAATAAAGTTAGGGACTTGTGAGAAGAAAGATAAGAGATGAATCTCTCTTTCAAGCTCTAAGTAATTCTACTTATATAAAATAGATGTAATGATTATTATATAAATAATTACAGTTACAATATTTTTATGAAAATTACGATACGATTATATAGATAGAAAATCGTAACGTTATTTTCATAAAAATATATATTGTAACTGTAATTATTTATGTAATCATTTCATCTATTTTTATATAATTAGAATATATATATATATATATATATATATATATATATATATATATATATATATATATATATATATATATATATATATAGATATGTATGTATGTGTGTGTGTGTGTTAGTTTAAAAACTTGAAAAAAATTAAATATTTTTATATTGAGTTAGTTTTGAAAATAATAGTTTTTAATTATTTGTTGCATTCATATTCAAAAGCATCTTAAGTCAATGGATCAAGTCTCATAAAATCAAATTGAACCAAGGTACTTAAAAAAATATATTTTTAATCATTCATATAGTATTTTAGGTTTTATTTGAATTCTGATAATTATTTTTGACCATTTAATTAGTAACTGTAAAATCACTCAACATTTGCAATTTGTCCTCATATATTTTAGTGTGAATAATAAAAACCGAACTCTAAAATATAAATAATATTTTCTTTAGAATCACTGGCAGTTCATTTTCCATAAGACAGCAACAGGTAATTCCGGTGTCAGTTCGTTGAGCATTTGTACTGACCTACTTTCCCCCACCCCTATTCTAAGAACCCTGAGGGTAATTTGAGGTAAACATCTGTTAGGAGCAAATTTAAAACTCTCTTTTTGGTTGTTTTTATGGCGTTAGTACTTTAATTTTTCACGATATAACGCGCAAATTCTGGCAGACTCCCTAACTTCGAAGGATTGATTGACAAGCAATTTCAACCAATAATAATGTTTGGGATACTCCCCTCTACAAGCTTTGAGAACTAACACCAGATGGGGCGACAAGACAACAGAAGTTCTCACGTAGATCTGGAAGAGCCTTAATGAACATGTAGGACCTTAGGTTGAATATGGATTCAAATTCACTCCGTTCATTAACAAGAATAGCACTCTGACCAACCAGGTAATCAGTATCAAAGGTGAATTAGCAAAACATAGAGTTTCTAATATTATATATTGCCAAAATTATAAGAAGAAAAGGTCATTAAAATGTCAATTGTTTAGTTTTTATTTTAAAAGAATTAAACTGAATAAATGTGCATGAAACTGAATGAATATATGTATGATCAGCTGTTATTATTATGGCACCTTTTAGTATTGACGAATATTTTCATACCTGTAAATTTGTATTAATTAAAAAAAATTAACAAAATATATTAGCACTTTTTCAATTAATGACTAAGTTAATCAACAAGTTTCTTGTTTCCAACCTTTGTCTTGCTGCTAGTATGAAAAAATATGAATTTTTTTAACCATTGTTTTTTATTATCTGGATTTTTTGTACTCATTGTATGTTTTTCATAGATTTTTTGCATTCCATCCAAGCTATGAAATATTTTAGTGAGATGCACTTCTTTCTTTTAAAAGGTTTTGTATTGTATTTATTGAGTTTGAAAAAGACAGAAAGTTTAATATTTCATTAATCAAAATTTCAGAACTTATAATGAATAATGCACTTCTTTCAATTAAATAATTCATAGTTTAATTCAAATTTCATTAAGCAAGATTTCAATATTGATGATATATCAATATTGATATACACTCCTCTTATTTGTAGGAGGATTCTTATTCTTATTTGTAGGAGATTCTCATTTGTAGGAGTAAAAACCAAACTTTTTTATTCTTTTCATATATTTAAATAAACAGAAATAAATTTTAAAATTCTTTATTTTCAAATAACTTTTCATTAAAATTTCAATATCTATGTAAAGTTGAGTATACAATGTCGCATAATCTAAGGATTATTATTTTTTAATCTTTGAAATTTCTTTTAGATCACTGCCAAAAAATTGGAGCAGTTATTTTCTGCAAAAGGATGCATAACAGATTTACAACTTAAGTATAATAAGTCTGGAGTTTTTCGACAGTTTGCTTTCATAGGGTATAAGACTGAAGAAGAAGCTAATGCAGCAAAGGAATATTTTCATGATACATTTATAAATACATCCAAAATACAAGTATAAATATATTTTTAAAAAAATTTCTTTATTTGTATGATATTCATTTTTAAGAAGTATATGATTTGGGATGTTATGTGATTAATATGTGTCAGTTCTATTTTATTTTATTATGTGTATGTAGTTATATTTTTATTTAAGTGATTAATGTTCTTCCATTTAAAAGTATAGATACTGTTGTTCTATATTTCATATATATATTATATATTGTATAAACATTATATATTGTATAAACATAATTATAAATAATTTATTAAGCATTTCAATTTCTAGAAGTTTTTGAAGTTGAATTTTCAAAAGAAAATGTGATTTGAAATTTATATCAGGCAATGATGTATAAAACAAATGTCTGATTTTTGTATTTAATTTTCATTCTTTACTTTGTAAATCAGGTATAGTTTAATTTAAACATTAAAACATATACTAAAATTGCAAATAAAAGTTTGTTATTGTTTTTGCTTCCAAAATTATCATTTTTAATCAAACAGTTTTACAACAACATGAATAATCCTTATTTTTCATTAGCAAAAAACCAGCTTACTGTATTGTCATATGTTAAATTGTGGCATGGAATTCCTCATTTAGCAAGTCTAAGGTTAGTGTTCTAGCCGACAATTTTTAAGTTTGGATTCCACTTGTGGTTTGGATGCTGACAGTGGTTGAGAATCCCCTTTTAATTGTAGATTTCAATCTAATTAGCCCTCCTGTACAAAATATGTCCATGAATTGGCAAACAAAACAAATACCATATTACTATTATGACCATCAAGTTTTGGAATAAAGCACCATCACTGCTATATTTTCTGATAAAATTAAATTATTCAGAAGAATTTTCTTACTGTTGAAAATTAAATGATGATTCTTTTAGCCACATCTAATAACAAATTTATTTCTTCTTCTTCTTTTTTTTTATGCTAAATTTTAATCCTAGTTATTTTTAAATTTTATTGGGTCTGAAATAACAAAAAATATTATCTTCTTTTAGACTTCTGCAACATTATTAGAAAAGCTTCTTCTTACAGCTTAAGAATTTCACTCAATTTTAATCATTCCTTAAAAATATTTTATTTATCAGTAATAAATTTCAATAAGAAATTTAAATATAAATTTTAAAAATAGATATAAAATTGTAAGTATTAAATTTTAATATACATTACAATTGGTGGTTACTGATTTCAATTGGAGGTTGTAAAAATTTTAACCTTTTAGTAATGATACTAACACACTATTCACATTATCTATTTTTTTATTAATTAATATAAGAATAATTGAAGTAATTATGTATATTTATTATAAAAGAATATTTTTATATGTAAATATGAAATGAATAGTTAAAACACGCATATTACATTTTAGATAATGAAATTTTTTTTAGAAATCACTCCAAATATTACTCTAATTTTTTAGCTTTTCTAAAATACAAAAGTGAAGAAAATACTTTTTAAAGTACTATAATGTTAGAACTATACTATTCCTGATTTTTAGAAATCACACATATGGAGTAATTATTAATATTAGTTAATTTTGAATAAAAAAAACTTTCCAAATACTAAACAATAAAATATACTTAAATTTGATTTTATTGTTTACTATTTGGAAATTTTTTATTAAAAATTTGATTTCTTAAATTAAATTTACTTAAATTTGATTAGTTTGATATTTTTAAACTTTAATATAACAATCCTGAATCTACTAGGATAATTAAGTTATCATTATTAAGAAAAGATTGAGACATTTTGATTCTAATTTTTAAACAATCGATTTTTGTTTTTGTGCCAGAAAATGCTTGTGTTGTGCTGTTTTAAAAATATATCTCTTTTAGTAAAAATAAAAGTTTTGTTTATTAATTTTTATAATATTTTAGCATAAGTATATTTCATATATAAAAGGAGAAAATATGAAGGGCTATTTATATATAAAGAAATATATTTCATATATAATGAGTTATTATAGATAAAATATCAAAAATAAATGCCTTCATATACTGAAGCAACATTTAGATTGTGACATAATTTCATATTCTTTATTATTAGATGGTAATATGCAACATTATATTTTTGAGAATTTTTAAATATCCATAAAAGAAAACTATTAATTACAATTTTAGATTTAGTTAATATTTAACTCTGAGTACATATTTTATTAAAATAATGTTCCTTATAGAATCTCTTTTAGTAATAATTTTAAAGTATAATGCTAAATATTTTAATTTTTATTAGTTTGCCAGTTTAAAAAGAAAAAGTGAAAATTCTTTTATTTTTATTTATTTATTTATTTTTGATAAATTGGCAAGTTTAAAATTAAGTAATTTTGAATTCATTAAAAAATTCTGCTTGTGGTGAAGTGCCAAAATATTATAATAATGCTATTGTAAGTAATTTCAATTTTTTTTATTTTTTGTAATTAATTAATTTTGTGTTTACAATGGTGGGCACTGGGTGACTAACTCTTTGTAACAACAAGACCAAAAACTCATACTCATTTATCATTACCCGGTGAGCATCTGTGAACCAAGTCATGGAGGTAAGTAGTATTACCCACGCCATACCATCACAAACCCTTTAGTTTCAAATTGTAGCAAAACTATCCAAATTTTATGATTACATTAATTATTGAGTATGGAGCCTTCAGAATAAGAAATAAATAAATTCCTGTAGTGGATTTGATAACTTTTTTTTGTTACAATTTCCAAATTTGTAAGTTAGATTACTTATAATTCCTTTTTAGATTGAGGTTTGTAAAAATTTGGGTGATCCTGATAAGCCAAAACTTTGGAAAAAGAAAAACAGTGATATTTCAGAAACATCAGAGCAAATTGAACCAAATGTTTTAAAGGTAAATATAAACATTTGTCTTTTTTGTTTTGTTGTTTTATTATTTTCAGTTCCTTTATAATTTTTTAAAAATAATGTAATTGTTTTCATGAATTTTAAAAATATACATCTGTTTTCTCTTTTGTGAATTTTTCAACATGAAAACTTATTAATATTTTTTTACCTCATTAATTTTATTAATTATTTATATAATATATATATATATATATATATATTTATTTATATAATATAATATATAATTATAAATATAATACATTATTAATTACTTATCTTGTTAAAATCCATTTATTTACTATAAAAAATTATCTAAATATGAAAGTTATACTCAAATAGTTCAAGTAAAATATTACTAAAATCTTTTATGTATATTTTATTAAGAATTGTATTAATGAATATTTTTGAAGTAAAAACTCTCTGGTGCAATAAAAATTCTAAAAATACTTAAATTTACCCTGGTGTGATTAAAAATACTTTTAAATTCATAGTTAAAAATGTAAATTTATCATATATGTTTGTAATTTTCTTAAAGATGTTAGTGAAATCTTTTATCTTTGTTCAACTGTATTTGCATTTTCTTTTACACTATATATTATGGTTATTTTTTATTTAATTTAGTATCTTTTAATGTTCATATATATATATTTCTTTTCACCATGTGTGTATTTTTGTACAGCTAAAACTAAGATTAGTAGTTTTAATAGCATTCATATTAATATGTATTTCACTTTAATTTTTGTTTATTGTATACTCATGACTTCAATATCTAATTTTCTTAAATCAATTTGGTATTTTGTTATATGTATTTTTTAATTTTTAAGGATTTTAAATTAAACTGAACTTTAACTTTTATTTAATTTTCTTATTATTAAATGATAAAATGTTAATCATAATTTACCTATAATTAACTTTTTTTAACTATTAGCATTTTATTTTTTGACTAATGTATTCTTTGTTTTTATAGGCTGAAACAAAGAAACCATCCAAAAAGAAACATTTCGATGGCATTCCAGAAGAAGTAAATTTACACTTTGCTTTTCTATTTTCATCCAATTAACTATAATTGATGGTTTGGATTTGTTGCATCCAACTATAGTTATTTATTTAAGTTATAGTTATTTTTACAAAAGTTAAACCATTGATTTGCCATTTATATCTCATTGGTTATTCTCTTTTCAGTATGATAATTTAAAATAGTTTAAATGGTAAAATATCAAAGCATTTTGTGACAAAAATGTTCTTGACAATTAATCTTTTCTAACTTCTTTCTGTTTTATTTATTATAGAAAAGTTAAAAAATTTTTAATCTTCACATGAAATTTTGGCTTCTGTTAACATTATTGAGGAAAATAAAAATTGTTTATAATAATGAAATGTAAAACAAGTTTTTATTGAAAGTATTATTTGTTACAAAGGGTGAAGATGTATTATTATGTTTAAAGCTTATTCAGAGAAAATGATATGTTTGTGTAAATGTAAATGTCAATTACGAGTGATCAATTTTAATATAGGCTATTTTCGATTTAAAAAGAAATATTAACATTGAAAACATTACAAAATTTACAATCTTATTTAAACAGATACATTTTATGCTACTTATTTTTGACTTCTAATTTTTTAATTGTTATACTTTATATTAATTGGATGTTGGTATCATGCTAATCTGCCCATATAGATAATGAATTTAAAGTTATCTTACTTCACAATAATGTAAAATAAAAAATCTTAAAATCAACTGTTACATTGTTTCATGGTTAAATTATTAATTATTAAAAAATTATTTATTTATTGTCATTGATATTACTTATGCATGTGTATAATTTCGAATATAGTATACTAATGTTTTGTTAACTTATGTTTATAGCATATTGTGCAAAAAAAATTGTCACTTTAAATGCTCATCTGTAATACTTCATACTATTTATTTACTTCTTGGTCAACTTTTATTACTATGTTTATTTTTGACATCATTTACAATTGCTTCAATTTATAACCATTAAATTTGCTTTATTTTTCTTCTGTATTTATAATATTTCTGTATAACTATATTTAATCTCATGTCATTGTATTAATCTTTCTATTATAACAGTTTGATTGAAATAGTTTAATCAAATTTATTATTCATTGTTAGTGGCTGTAATAAATATAAAACTAAATATCTTAATGCTTTGTGTAGATTAACAATCAAAATTTATCTTGATCTAAAGCTATTATTTGTTATTTTTGGGCCTTTCTTTATAACTTTTCTATGAAAATTACATTAATTTATAAAAAAAATTTCGTTTTTGAATTTTAATATAAATAAATTGTCTCTCATATGAGCATAATCTATTTAGTTAAAAGATGACCCACAGTTCAAGGAATTTCTTTGTGTAAATAAAGATAGAAAATCTAAACCTGTATGGGCAGAAGATTTAGTAGACTTGAATGATATAGATTCTGATTCAGAAAATGCAGATTCATCAGAACATGAGAGTATTGAAAATACTGTTCCTGATAAAGGTAAATATTTGAAGTAAAAACAAATATTTTGCAATATTTAGGCTTTTATAAATTATTTTGCTTAAATTTTTAATTATTTTAAATATTTCAGAAAGTTCTAATATAAATGATAAATTATTAAAGGAAAACAAAGAAGATGAAATAGAGGTATGTTTACTTGGCTTTACATTTTTTTCCTATCCGCTTTCTACTTCTTTTGATAATTGGAGAATAAACTATACGAAGTATATTTCATTATTATTTAGCAATGATGACACTATTTAACATAGTACTAATTGAAATAAAAATAAATTTTTTATGTATATATATTTGTTTTTTTTTTTTTTTTGTATTATTCAATTTTTTAGGAACATTAAGTTATAAAATTATAAAAGCTCTGTTATTTAATATTTATTTCAAATAGCAGTCTTTGTGTATCATGATCAATATCAATTGCCATTGATATTAATTTTTGCTATTTTTGTATTTAATGTTTTTCCCCTAATTCCCTCCAATACTTGGATTGCCGAGCTGGCAGCCGAATGGTTAGCGCTCTTACCTTCGGTTCAACAGTTTGTGGATTTGAATCTCATCTTGAGCATGGATGTTTGTAGTGGCTCGGATTCCACTTTAAACCGTAGGTTCCTGTCTAATTAGACCTCATGTTCAAAAAATGACCGTTGATCAACAAACAAACCAAACCAATACTTGGATTAGCAGTTCTCCATGATTTTTTGCATGATCTGAACTATTATCTTACACAATTTTTCTTAATAATTTTGTTAAAATTACACAGTTATAATTTAGCAAATATCTGTATTATGTAAAGTAAAATTTTTTTCACAAATGAAGCAAATGTGGCTGATTTATAAATAAATAAAATGGATGAGTTTTCAAAGTACATTTTGTATTGTGTTCTTGAGTTCTTTTTCCACTGCACAAATAGATTGTCTGTTTTGGTTCAAAGTCATTTGTACCAATCACATAAGTTTTCACATCAATTTTAAATTTTACAATACTATTATTTTTATGTTTATTTGAAGTCATATCCATTTCCTACTTGCATCACATGCAAATTTTTTGTATTGCAGCTGCATCTTTTTTTATTTACTATTAGTTTATTTGCTTATAAATACTACTTCAGTAGTTGATGTATTAAAATTGAAAGAAATATTTAATCTTTTCTTTACAATATCTCTTGTTTAAAATTCTTAAATAAACACTCCTGTGTAAAAGCTGGTGCTTTTTCATCTTCTAATACCATCTAATAATATTCTTTCTAAATATATTTCCTTTTTTTATGTAAACGTTGATAAAACAAATAAGTTTTGTAAAATGAATGAACATAAAAGAAGTACACTTTTTCCTTTTGGTTCTTTTTACATGCATTTGATGTTATTTTTTGTAGTTGGCATTAAACTTTTTGTTTAATTCAGAACATCACTTTTATAATACTTAACTGATTTTACATAGAATGTAGAGTGTACTGAAATTTTTGTGATCTATTTGTAACAATGCATAAATTGGCAATTTTAATAAAAAAATAATTAAATTTTATAGGAAGAAAATCAACAAAACAAGACATCAACTGTAAAACAGGTATAGTTTTTTTTTTTTTTTTTTTTTTTTTACTTTTAAATCTTAGAAACTTGAGTGTGTGTCAATTGCAAAATTAAATAAGATAGATTTTTTCACGATTATGATTAGTAAAACAATAACATTTCATAAGTCTTTGCTTCATAACTTTTAAATATGTATATATTTTCCTATACTATTATGATAAAAATAATTAGGTTCTTTTTTATCATTTAAAGCATAACATGGCTGAATTATTTTTTTAGTTAAAGATAATGTATATAAATGTCATAAACTAAACACAAAAGTGTTTTAAATAATTTCATTTTATCTTAAAGCATATTACTAAAATTATAAAAGAAATTGAAGCTGCATTAACTTTCTACTTTTCTGAACTGACGTTTAAAATGTAGCAAGTAAATCATAACCAACTAACTTTTTAAAAAGTAATGTAAATCATTGTTCTTTTTTAATTCCTTCTTTTTCATTGAAATTTATGTTAATCACAACTAATACTATCATATGAGACTACTAGTACACATCGACACTTTTAAGTTTTCAATTTGTAAAGAACTTTATCAAAAGATGGTAAACAAATTTATATACTATTTATTCAAAAATGCAAACATTGTTTGAACTATATACACTTGTTAAAGTTTTCATATTTATTTAATTCATAAATTGATAATCTCATTACTTATCAACATCATAACATTTAATGTATTTATTATTATTATATTTATTTTACTGAAACAAGTAAACTCATGTGTTGCAATTTTAATTCTTGTGTTACAGAAAATATCTTATATTCGAAATATATTTCTGTTTGAAAATCTTAAAATTTATAGTTGTTTTTACATAAATACAGCAAAGCTGATTTAAAAAAAAATTTTTTTTAATTATTTTAATAGATATCACAATTTTTATTTGTTTCACCATAGAATTTATATAAGAGCCATAAAAGAATTATAATTATTTTCAATAATTAACCATGTCATTAACTACAATTGTAATTTTATATATATATATATATATATATATTTAAGTTGGGAACTATATTTCTAAAAAATTTAAAAAAATCATAGATACTTTTATTTATTATTTAATTAATAATGTAATTCTTTTAAAGTGATAATTTTAGTACTTCAATAATTTGAATTCCATGAAATAATTATTCTTTAATCTTCAAATAGATATTAGGTGATAATAATTTCTTTAGCGTTATGTATACAATTTAATTATTAATAGCAAAAACATTTATTAATATTTAGTTTAATCTAAATAAAATAATATTTTTAATAGCATTCTTACAGAATACCTTATAATCTTTTGAATTTATAAGACTAATAAATAAACAAAATATTAACCATCTTAAAAGCTTTTAGAAGATACTAATACAATTTCTGTTCGCTTAAAACCTTAAAAATTATTACTATCCTTTGAATAAATTTGAACATTTTTTCTGATATTGTTAAAATAGTTTATATAACAATGATTTTTTCAAATGGTGTCTTGTTATTTTTGCTATAATCAATCAAAGTTGAAGCATGTTTGCTTTAGCTAAGAGGTAAAATCCTTGTACAGGTAATTCATTTGGCACAATATTCAAAAATATTGCCATTGGTGCAATTATAATATTTCTAAATGTAAAATGTCTAAAAGCAATAACCCAGCAAACATGTTCAATCATCAACTTTGAGTATCACAATCTCTCACTATTTTCAATATTAAAATTTCAAATTTATCTTGTTAAATTTACTTACTAAAGAACTACTAAAGGCTACAATAAACTTCACTGCACATATTTAAAAAAATTAATACACTATAAAAGAAATTTAAATATCTAAAAGTTTATTATTATTATCTATTATTTGCAATCAGTCAATAAAATCAACCAATTTTTTATTTCATAATCAATCAATTTTTAATTTTCTTTTAATTTATCAAAACAATACAAATGCTTTAAAAATATATGTATATATAACAAAATCAAGCAGGTATTAACAACTATGCTATAAATTTAAATAAATAATATAAATGACATAACATTTTTAATAAAATCAAATTTTTAATGTACTGGGCATTGGTGCTAATTTTAAAATATTGCATTATTCTAGTTTTAATTAATTAAGTAATACAATTTAACAATAAATATCTGAAATATCTCTACTCTATATTTAGTAAATTATGCATATTTTTTTTCTATAAAATAGCATCAAGTAGAATAACACATAAATTAAGTACAATAACACAATGTACTAACATCTCATGTTCCAAATTTTTTTAAAAAAAACTATAACTAATAAACAATTTTACAAAATTATATCTTCTAAATAGCTCTAATTAACTTTTAAATTGGGAAAAAATAATCAAAGTCTCATGTACACAACCATTTAAAAATAAACTCAGAAAAAATTAAACACATGCTAGTAAATGGACATATGATGTGTATGTTTTAAGGGTTACTAAAACTACAAACTAAACATGCATGTTGGAATAAGTATGTATGTTTATATGTATAATTACATATGTATGTTTTCATGTAGAATTTCTGAACAAAACTATTCTGATGCTGTCTTCTTCAGATATGTGCATTTGGTAGCAGTACCAACTCATATGATTAAGGGTTACTAAAACTGCAAATTAATCATTCCTGTTAGAGTATGTCATAGAATTGCTGAAAAAATCCATTCTTGTGCAGTCATCTTCAGATATGCCACATTCGGCACCAGAACTAACTAATAGGATTAGGCTGAGATCATAAAGTTTATCGCCCTGCCAAATCTTGCCAAATCTACCATGTTATATACACTAGTATTACACCTGACTTTGTGGAAAATTTTCTCCTTATTTTAAATAATCTAACTATTTATATTATCCGTCATCATTATTTAATGTTTTGATAACATCTTTTGAATTATACATAAAAAAAATAGGATCCAATTGTACTTTAATAATTTTTATTTTTGTAGGTATGTTTATGTAATTATATGTAAAATAACTTACAGTATATATATTTTTTTAAATATCTATGTTTTCATATAGGTAAAATCTTACAATGATGAGTTTACTGTGAAAGTTAGAAATTTACCCTATCAATGCAAAAAGGTATTGTTATTTTAAATTTTTACAATTTAAATTCTGTTGTTATTCTCTTCTAGTTTATTTTTATTGATACACTATTTTTGTATTAGAATCAAATTAAGAAGTTTTTTCAACCCCTGAAAATAACCAGTCTTCGCCTTCCACCAAAAAATAAAGGTACAAAATATTATGCTATTTCCATTTCAGTAAAATGCAATCTGTAATATTGTATATTAATAATATTTTTTTATATGCCAGGCTTTGCATATGTTAGCTTCAAAACAGAAAAAGATTTAAAACAAGCATTAAATAAACATCGAGGATACTTAGGTAAGTTAAAATGCTTTTTAATTATTTATCTTTAATTCAAAAAGTATAGGTAATTTTCAATTTATAATGAAACAGTATTTAAAGATGTGATAAATTTATTATTCAAAGAGATTTGTTCTACCTTGTTTTCTTTTTCTTATACATTTTGTACCTGTTTTTAAATATTTCTTTACAAAATTTTTCACAAATAAAACTATATTTTTCAACATCTATTGAAAAAGGATTTAATTTTAATTTATTATTTTCATTAATCATGCACTTGTATAATCCTTTGAGAAATGCATTAAAATACTTTAGAAATGTTTTTTTTTTTTTTTTAAGTGGTGAAACATTTGTTTTTTATGATGTAAACGTTTTGAAATATTTATTGTTTTTGTTAGAAAGTGTAAAGTGCTGGTATCTGGCCATTAAATGGCACTGTTTTTCACTTCATGCTGTCAGTATTCTTGTAGTATAAAAGATAGAAATGCTGTTATAAAGTTATGTTTTTTTTCTGAAATTGTTTGATTTTTTCCTTGTTGAATATTGTTCAAAAAATATTTAAATATTTTTTTTATCATTATATCAAAATAACTCCAGCATATAATAGATGCAAAACCTTTTTTTTGAAAAATTTTGAAATGCAACAGTTTTTTTATTACTTTCATAATATACCATAATTCCATAATTTCTTTTCATTTCTGTCATAATATAACTATGACTTAAATCTTAGATGTGAATTCATTGAAAACATATTTTTAAAATAGACTATGTAAATTGTAGTTGCAAAAATCAAAGTATATTTTTTAGAATTTAATTAAATTGAAGCAATATGCTATTATCTTAGGGCAATATTTTAAAATTATTTATCCTTTTATTGATGCATAATGGAAATATTTATTAATCAATTAAACTTTTACTAATTAATTCAATAATTTATAGCACTTCCTGTTTAATATATACTTTAAATCATACATAACTTATGAAAGGCAATACAGTTAATATATGTTTATCAAATTATATATTGTGTTTATCATTCTAGTTAATTTTTAAAATTAAAAGTTTTCAAAAATTAAAAAATGCAGTTTTTTAAAACTATTGAATTACATTAATATTAATACATATATCATTCAAATATACTGACAAAAATTATATTGATTCACTAAAAAATGATTTTTGAAAACAATTGCCTTCATATCATTTAACCTCTGATTTTGAACAAGCTGTAACTTTTTGTATACCTTATCTAGTTTTTCTCTATTTGTTATCAACATGTATAGTTTACCATACTATTCATGAATGATAATATAAACTTTTGAGTTAAATCTCTCTTAAAACCTGCCTAAAAAATGTAAAATATTGCACTTTCTAAACAAAAATAATAAATAGTGCAATAGTTTGCAGTTTCACATTGCTAATCCAGTTCCTACTAAATGTAAGTGCATTATCTGTGCCTGCCCCAATTCATCTGTTTTGTGGGAAAAAATATGGAGGGTCAATTATTGTGTGGAAATTTATAAATATACTTGAATTATAATAATTGAGTTTTTTTCCAACAATAAAAATACATAAAATATTACTTTTTTTTTGTATGTTAACTGAACAAGTAAGAAAAATTGAAATTTATGATGTTTTCTCAAAACTGTTGCCAAAATTTTCTGTATTAGCTTTATATTGATAAGGGAAATCTGATATTTTTGCCCTTATAAAGAAAATGGTATTTAAAAAATAATTTTTTGAAATTTTATATAATGAACAATTATTAAAAATATTTCTTCCATATCAATCGAATTGTTTATGGATGGCCTTTATTAATTATTTAATTTCCCTAATATTTTACTATCAATTGCTAATATTTTACTGTCAATTTTTTTTATACTAGATGGCCATCGTGTAGATGTTGTTAAGTATGTGAAGAAAGTGGAATCTTATAACAAATCTTCCAAATCAGAACAGGTGATGTATAGTTTTTTAATATAGTTTATAATACTGAAATAAAATTTACAAATAATTTGTCATTTCAATGATAATTTATTTAATTTATAAATAAATAAGATATATTTAAAAATCCATTGCTAATAATTTATCAGTTGCCACAAATTTGCTTTTTTTGTGTGCTGAAATTTTTTTATATGATATAAAAAAACTTTTAAATGTTTATCCATTGTAAAGATCTAATTTTAAAGATTTTGTAAACTGCTTGTGTTAAACAAATGAGAATTTTCCAGTTTTGGTAATGAAAATAAACATTTATAATATCATAGTTTAAAAAATAATAAGCATACCTTTGTTCTTAAGGGAATTTAAATAATTATTTAAAAAGGTTTTTTGAATTATCAATTTATAAGTAAATTATTTTATGATTTATATTGTAGTAAATAAGCCGAAATGATTCATACTTTTTATTGATTTTTATGTTTTAAAATAGTACAGATGTGCTTAAAAATTTTGTGCTTTACACTCTATCTAATCTTCTATTCAGATACTTTTTTTCATTTTATTATTTCTTAGAAGATTTTAAGTACCTAAATTTTCATAATTTTTGGTTTTTCATTTCTTTCTTAGCTATATTGTACAGTAATAAAGCAATTTATTTAAAACAAATCTTAACAATGTGTGTTATATCATATTAACATCAATAGAGTTTTATTGAAATAATCATTCTTTAATGAAAACTGACTGACTGAGATTTTGTTTTTTATATATCGAATATCAATACATTCCTATTTAATGCAATTCTTCCTTTGTCATTGTCTAAAATGTTAAATAATTTATATTAAATATTGATTGAATCTAAAATAGCTAATGTGGATGTTAATTTTTTTTTTTTTTAGAATAAAGACAGTGAATTAAATGAAGAACTTCTTGCTGAGGTAAATACCTTACTTTTTATTTACCTTATGTCAATATTATGTATCTCAATTATTTATAATATTTTATTTTACATTTTAAATGCATCAAAAAATGTTTTAAATAATTTTATTGCCATTTTTTTTTTTTTTTTTTTTTTTTTTTTTAGACTGGTAGAATCTATGTACGAAACTTATGTTACAGTGTGACTGAAACAGAAATTGAAGAATTGTTTGGGAAATATGGTAATACTTTTGTTTTTTCTTGAGTTCTGAATATTTTACTTATATTCAATATTTATCAACTTGTTTATTTTTAAATGCAGGTAAATTAGCTGAGGTTCATGTTCCTATTGATTTCCTGACCAAAAAATCTCAAGGCTATGCATTTGTCTCCTATGTTTTTGCAGAACATGCTGTGAAAGCATTCACAGAATTAGATGGCACTATATTTCAAGTAAACTTTATATTATTTTGTTGTGCTTTCCAAATAAAGTGTATATTTCAACTAAATTAAAATGAGCTTTTCTTTAGGGACGACTGCTTCATTTAATTCCTGCTAAAGCTAAGAAAGAATATAAAGTTGATGAAAATGGTTTGTATATTAAGAAATATTTTATCCACTAATAATGAATATTTACATTTTATGGATTTTAAAAAAGTTTGTAAATCTATGAAATTTATGCATTTTAATTTAAAAATCAAGAAGCTTTATTTCATATGTTTCTTTCTAAAAAAATATTCAAATTTATTGTATATATGAATACATTAAGAATATATTTTATTTCTTATTTTGATAAATTAATGTATGAACATATTAGATTTTATTGCTGAAAAAGTTTCTTTGTAAAAATGATAGTATATTTCAAAAAGTTGATTTTAATTATAAATTTAAATTTGATAATATTTCTCTCAAATTTGCTTGAATTTGGCATGCTAAGCAAACAGCAATTGACTTAAGTATTTTAATTATGCTTTAAAATTACTATTGTAAATAAAGTGCTTCTTTACTGTGTATATATTATAATTTCATTTTAGTAAGAATTCTAATCCATGACCAAAATTGATGAAATTTAACTGTATTAAAAACTTTTATTTTTATTGAGTAAGTTGTAATTATATTTGTAATCAAACTGTATTAATTGTAAATGATATTAAACTTAACTTCTTAGTGTTTAGTTTCATGTGACATGTTTTGATACGTATAATTTATGAAATTTAAAATTGATTTTTTTTTTCCTTAGAAACTAATTTTAAAAAGAAGAAAGCTTCTAAACTGAAGGAGCAAAGTGGAAGGTAAAAAATTGTTATTTTCAAGAAAAACAAAATGTTATACATATTTTGATAATATATTTATTTATTTTTAATATTCTCAATAATAATCAGGTCTCATCAATGTGACTATTTGTTCATAATTCATTATAAATTTTATTTGAGGATCTGGTATCAGAAAGAAACTTAGCAAAATGCTTACAGAGATGTAAACTTGTATTCTTTAAAGTTTAATGGTATGGATTTGTGTTATAACCATGCATAGCGGAGTATCTGAGAAATCAATAGGCACTCTCTATTTAGCGTAGAAAATTTTGTTATTTGCAGATACAGGAAGTAATCGAGATATTTCTATGAGCTATATCCTGTAGGTCGCATATTCTCAAGAAGATTTTAAAGACATTAAGTGTGTGATAATACTTTTCAACATCAAATTTTTTAAAAATGTTCTTAAAAACTTATATTTAAAAATGTTCTTAAAAACTTATTAGAAATTATGTTTTGCTGAATATTATAAAAACATGCAATACATTTAGAACTTTTTTCCTGAATTCTGATCCATTTTTCTCAAAGCTGTGATCAAGCTTGTGTGATAAAAAAAATTAAAAATGAGCATTAAAAATTAAAAAATAATGGTAATTTTTTTAATGTTTAGAAATAAAAGATAACTTTCTTCTTAAAACTCCTCTGTTTTCACCTTCTAGAGTTGCTGTAGTTCTAGTATAGATTTAATTTTAAGCATTTAAATGATTATTATAACCATAATTGCATAAATATTGGAAGGAATAGTTTTGTAATAGAGATGAAAAAACTATTGGTGAGAATAACTGAAGGTTAAAAAAAAGAAAATTTTTAAAGAATGTGACTAGTTTTGCTTATAGAAATAAATGTCATTGATAATCTGTAAATAGCCTTTAAGAAAGCTATAAAAAGTATTAATTGACTTAGAGGGTGAGATTTAAGTATTTTAATGTTAAGTAATAAATTAAAACGAAAACCGCCCATCTTTATTCAAATAATTCTAAAACCAAAAAAATTCTAATTTTATTACAAATTTTAGTGCAATTTTGTATGCCAATTTATATTAACTGAAGTATAAAATAACTTGAAATGTGAATTCAACAAAAATGAAGAAATCTGATTGTATATTTATCAATGTTTTAATGTCTTGAACTTCAGGTATCTGAACAGAGAAAGGCAACTGCAAAATATTTTTGCTTAAAAATTTATTTTTGATAAAATGTATTTAAAACTCAATTTGTATTTGGTAATATTTCTCTTTATGAGCTTATACTAAAGAATATTTCAAGTTTATTTTTCAGCTATAATTATATATGAAAAGTGTAATTATATTTTTTTATAAATTGTATATTTTATTCTTAAAATAAGTATGGTAAACAACAATATATTCTGTAAAATCCAGAAGTATTAATTTTGCATATGAATCTGACTGAATTTTATATTTTTATATATGATGGTATATTATAAACAAAAAAACTCTGATATCAGATTACTTATTAATATCTCAGTAAAGTTTTCCTTCCAATTATACCCTTATCATTGAAGTTTTCTTGAAGAAAAATATTTTTTAAAATTTCTGATATCACATTGTATTCTCAAAATTTATACTTTTATTATTCATGTGGCTACAGCCCATAATTTTTGTATTCTAACTGTAAAAGGCTATAAATAGTGTATTAACTTTTACCACTCTTCATTTCACAAGTTTTTTATACTACATAGATTCGGAATCACATGGTTTGAGAAATATTAATCTGTTTAATCTTGTCCATCATATTTTTCATGTGTTTTTTCAAAATGATATTGGTTACATCATTAATGTTATTATATAATTATTATTATATATTTCCTAAGTGGTGTGATGTGAGCCCAAAAAAATATAACATATTACTCTGGTATTTTATGAATTCCTGTACTATAATGTATTTACTTCCTTGAGTAGATAGTGCAAACTATGAGTATAATTTACGTGCTGTCTTGTGCCATTTGTCTTGCAATAAGTATACACCAATGAAATAAATTTATATAAATTCCAATATTCATGACAAAATTAAAAAAGTAGAAATGAGGCATCTGATACTTTTCAAATAATAATTTAGTGTGAATTAGATTATTCCAAAAAAAAAAAAAAATGAGTAAGCGTAAGTAATCTGTTGTGAGGTAATGAAAGAGATAATAGGTATATTTCTTATTAAAAAACTACTCTTCGTGTTTATCATTTTGCATTACATATGGCAGAACTAAGCTTAAATCCTGGGTGAAGATTTGTGTAATAATTAAATTCGCCTTAAGCTATATTTTGAGATTTCTTAGAGAATTCTTTTACATAAAAATTCATAAAATGTAAATGTGTTGTGAGGTGATAAAAGCAATAAAAAATATTAAACACTGTTTATGAATTCCTTTATTGCTATTGACTGTATTGCTTTTTTAAATTTATTCAATGAGATTAATTGTATTAACTTTTTACATTTTAAAAACATTAAAAGTTCATAAAACTCTTAAGCTCACATGTTTTATTGATATGTACCTTCCAACTTCTATTAACACTACTACTCTCTTCATACATTAAAAATTCTTATGCCTTTAGAAATCTGATATAACCAAAACATAAAAACTTTAACGTATAATTTTTCTTTTGGAATTTTAATCATCTACAATTTTTACTATCGAGTGTGTTATCCATATCAACATATGCTTTTATTACACTTAATATTTAGTTGATTTTTTTCAGTAAATGAGACTTAATTCCTAAATCAATTTAACAATAGTCGTGATTCTTGAAATCAATGTTATATATGCTTAAGAGCACTCTAGTAATCTTTAAGCATGTATGTCACTGATTTCAATCTTTTCTCTCCAGATTTAACTTTCAGGAAAAATAATTTCGTTTAATTTAACAACAAAATGTTACCAATGGGATTTTATTGCAATTGAGTATATTGCTTATTCTATCTCTTGACATGTTCATAACAGATTATGCTATCCATCATTTTCTAGAGTAGCATGGAAATTATCTTATTTTTTGGTGATATCTAATATTTCCTTTTTTTTTTCAATCCAATCCCAGCTTTAAAATAGTGCTCAATTTAAAAAAAACATTTCCTACTCTTCATACTTACTTGGATTCTAGTCTTCTGAAAATATTAGTCCTAGATTCTATTGATTCATTTTACTGACATATTTTTGAAACAAAAGTTAAAAAATTAAATTTTAAAATGATAAAATGAAATAGTCAACAATAAAAAAAATATGTATTCTGCTCCTTTATTTTGCCTCTTTTGAGTACTGGAGTCGTGTAACTTGTTTTGCGCATGAAGTTTTCTTCTATTTTCAGGTAATCTTTAAATTTTGATTTTTTATTTTGTATTAATGATTTATGTAAATATTTTTGTACATTTCTTTAAATCATGCATTTTGCATTTGAATGGAATCTGATCTCTAAAAAATAAATCAAATAGATTTCAATGAATAATTTTACCATGATACTTTCAAACCATTTTTTCTGAAAAGCTGAATTGTAATTTTGCTTTAATAATATGAACTCATATTTTTTAAGACAAAAGAATCCATGAATAAATATGAAATAACTAATATACGAGTCCTTTGTTTCTTAATTTATTATTCAAGTGGTCCAAGATATGCTTTTAAAAATGCAAAATGCATGTAGTGTAATTCAATATTTCATTTATAATCCTAAATTTAAAATAAGTTCATACATAGAATACAATTTTTGAAAGAAATCTGTTATAATGCTTACTTTTCATTACAGCTCTCATAATTGGAATATTTTATTTCTTGGTATGAATGCTGTTGCAGATGTTATTGCAGAAAAATACAATATTGAAAAATCCAAATTGCTTTCGGGGGTTTGTGATTTTTTTTCATTTCTTTCAAATATTTATGATTTTTCATGATAATAATGAAATAAAATGTATGATGATATGAAAACAATTAATTAAAATTGATCATTCATTTATCTACAAAATCAATAGTTCACCCGATTTGCAATCCTCTGCAAAGTTATTAAAATAATAATTTGTCATTTCTTGCATTATATATATATATATATAAGAGTCAGTGCATCCAAACCATTAAAAGAACAATTTAAGACATTATTCTTAAACAGTTTTGAATTTTTTGAAAACAAAAATAAAATTATTTTATGCATTAAAATAAATTTGTGAAAGCAAAGGTTGCTTATTTGCTGTTAGAATGATCTGTGGATAGCAAGAGAACTAAAGATAGAGTTTGAATCTATATTGCACTAATTATTTTTAGGCTTAAAAATAATTCAACAATTGAAGCTGTATTTGCACTATTTACACTCTTCTGTAATATATATATTAAATTAAGTAAAAAAAATATATATATCATTTTTTAAAATGTTTCATATTGTTTGAAGACCAAATATTATATAGGTTTGCACAACGTTTTTCTGTGCTTAAATTGTTAGTTGAACAGTCAATTTTGAAATTATCTTTTGCAGGTTTAGAAACATTGATTTTATATTTATCAATAAAAAATTAAACTTCTCATAGTTGTTTTGTGATGATTAGGTATATTGTTACTATTACTGTTACTATTGCAAGTTATTAATATTTAAATGATTTGAACTATGTTACAGCACAAAATAGTTGAAAGACTGATATACCAATGACTTATAAAATATCTTAGATGGGGGAGACATTCAACATTTCTCTAAATTCTGTGACTCCATTGATAAGACAAATAAGAATTCTAAAATATTTTTCATTTGATTAAAAAAATTTGATTTGTATTTTAAAATTTCATGATTTAAGAAAAATTTATTGGGTGAAATAAAAAATTAAAAATATGAATTATTTTGAAGCAAATTCTTCTTAGTCCTACATAAATTATAATATATAGATGAGAAAAAGAATGTATAGAAATATAAAACTGAAATAATTTAATACATGGAACATTATATGAGAAATATTTTCGAATGGATTTTAAAATTTTACATGTCTTCGTATATTTTACTCCCCTGTAAACATGTTTCATTATTTTTTTGTTTGATTCAAACTTAAAACATTTTTCTATAAATTTGCCAAAATTCTTAACGAATTCTAAAATTTCTAATAAATATCAAGCAGTTTACTCATTTTCAGTTTATTTCTATTGATTTTATATTTTATTATTTTAGAATTCAAAAGGAAGTGTGGCTGTTCGTCTAGCTCTTGCAGAAACAGAAATGGTAATGAAAGCAAGAACATTTTTAATTGAAAATGGTGTGCAACTAGATGCTTTCAGTCAGCCAGCAGCAGAACGTAGTAAAACTGTTATTGTTGTGAAACATCTTCCTGCAAATACAACAACTGAAGAATTGAATGAGTTATTTTCTAAACATGGTACTGTCTCTAGAATTCTGTTACCTCCTACAGGATTGATAGCCCTTGTTGAATATGAAAATCCTACTGAAGCTAAATCAGCCTTTAGAAAATTAGCTTATTCTAGGGTAAATATTTTAATTTTACTTTTTCATTTAACATTTTGAGATAATATATTATATTATTGAAATTAAGTTCAATGATTAGATAACTAATAACTCTTTGAAAAACTTCAAATTTATGCACATAATCTTTTCTAAGAAATACGTTGCAGTGCATTTATTTTGTTTTCAAAACTCAATAAATATAAATTGAAATGTCTTATATTATATCATTCCTGAAATTATTATTGCTAAATCAAAATATTTAACTTTCATTTCTTGAAAAATTTTTATCAAAATTTGAATTTATATTAATATGAGGGGAAAATATAATCTCAAATCAAAAAAATGATTAATACTATTTATATGTTTATCCATATTTATTATAAAAAATTTATAAAATTATCATGCAAAATCAATTATGATAATCTTCAGGAAAAATGTATTTGTTAAAAATATTAATAATTAATAAATTTCTGAAAAGTAATTATATGTGGAATTGATTTCTTAAATTTTAAAACAAATTAATACAACTTATGAGTCTTGAAAGAATACTTATTATTTGTATATTTATGAAATGTTTACTTTATTATATGATGTAAACAATTCATAATACATATTTTGATGTTTATAGAATGTGTAATATTTACAAATATTTCATTATTCTGTTGCATAATTAAAATCCTAGATGACTTCTTAAGCTTGTGTATTGCAAGGACTCATTTTTCCTCTACAGCATTTTAATTCTAAAGTTAATTTTTCTTTTGTGCTACTTTTTTGAGTTACAAATTATGAAAATATTGATTTAAAAGTAATTAATTGGAAGGTGTTAAAACATTAAATTCCTAATATCATTGAATTGCATCTTGGAAAGCATCTGAATTAAAAAGCTTAAAATTGAATGCATGAAAATTACTTTATTTTTTTCTATATAATTCACAGTGAATTTTCTGGTGAAGTCAAAAATGTGTACTGCTGATAATGTGAGTGTCATGTAAAATAAAAAATATACTGTGTGATTAAAAATATAATTAAAGTGTACATAAAAAACATTATAAAATAGGTCTGTTTGAATCCATATAATCACAAAATGCAATAAACTGAGATGAAAGCATAGTATTCATCAACAGCAATAATTCTGAAAAAGCTAGTAGAACTTGTAAATTTTTATTTTTTTAAATTGCACAATGGATATATTTTTTCCTTTGTATCCTGCATGCTTATATATATATATATATATATATATATATATATATATATATATATATATATATATATATAAATGTTTGTCACCATTTATTTTTTTTCTATAGTTTTCAGTGTAAAATTTGTTATGTAACTTAAAAGTTTTTACTTTCACATTCTAATTACAAACTTGAACTATTTCCAGAATGAAACAACCCAGGTCAAGACAAAATGCAAAATGATAATAGCAACTGTTTTTGCAGCTATAATATCTTTGCGAGGAATCAAGTTCGCTCTTGAACATTATTGCACAAAGTTTAGTATAAATCAGCAGTTGCCAAACTTTTTGACCTTTCATATTTCTGAATTCATAATTTAAATCCCACAGATCACTAATAGGATTTTTAAAGTGTTAATTATATTTATAAAAATATTGTGATCTAGGAACATATAAAATGTGCCTATTTAACAAAATGAAATTATTAATTTTAACCAAATTAGGAAAGCATTATTAATAAATCATAATAAAATAAACAAAAGCTGTAAAAACGAAACAATTAAAAAGTATTTTGAGTTCATCAAATTTTTAGCATTATACATTCGTATTGAGATGGATGTTCCTGCTTACTTGAAAGAAGAGCCCAATAAATATCATAAAATCCCAATAAAATTATAAATATTATCCCAATAAATATCAAATAAAACAAAATATGCATGTGGTTAAAATTTAATATCATACCAGTCTTAAAGAGAAACAATAATTTACAAAATAAATAAATAAATAGAAAGGGTACATAAACTTCTTTAATAACTCAAGTAATACATTGAATATATTTTATACTGAACTTAGTTGGTTGCATTGTGGTATTTAAATGCGGGCTATATATTTAAACATATGACCACCTTCAAATATTTGAATTGATGTACATATATGACATACAAGAAAGTGAAATGTTAGAAAAGTATGAAGTGATACAAAACATGTAGCTGAAACAGTTCAAGTACAGCAATACAATTTATTTTTGTGGCATTATTCTCTGAAGTAGCATTTTTATAACTTTTAATGTATTATTAAATGAAATTATTTGTCAATGCATTTTGAAACGTAATGTGATGAATAAAAATATTCCACATTTTTCTGGGAAATATATTTGTAGATAACCACGTTGAAAAACACTGTTATAGATTAAATAAGTCAGCCAATTTGTGGTGTCATATGTTATTCATTTTATGAAAATGAACATCATTTTTCAAAACTTTATTGCAAATTTTTCTGATGGAGAATGTCATTTATGATTCAGATTATCTGTGGCAACATATAATACTCTCAACAAAATTTGAAACTTTTGTAACACATTATCCACAAATTATATACAGGAAAATACAGTAATTTAAATTGTAATATTATTGTTTAAAGATGTAGAACTTGATGGTATTGTTTTATTTTTGCTGTAATGATTTCATTCTTATAATAATAATTTTTATCTTTATGTATCAATATTTATATAATTTTATATTATAGTTAAATATTGTATTCAGAATGATAAGATTTTGTTAGGATTTTTAACAATATAAAATAAAGGTGAGGATATTCATTTCAGAATATTTAAACGCTTTTTAAATATATATATTATTTTACATTGTGAATTAAAAAAGGAATTTCATAGTAATGACTGAATTGAATTTTTCATTTGATGTTAAAATTAAATTGTTAGGAAAACTTTGAAATGCTTTTGAATAGGTTGGATTATTTAAAATGCAGAACAGTTTACTATAGTTATTAAAAACATTCTGTTTTTTAATCACAAATAAATTTTAACTTATTATTATTATTATTATTTATTTATTTATTTATTTTTTATTTATTTATTTTTTGTTTCAATTCCCCATAATTCTCTTAAAGGAGCAAAATATATTCTTGTGCAATTATTTACACAATTCAGTTTATTTCATGAATGAAATTTTTAAAAAATAAATTTTAAAAATGAATAAAGTATGAAGCATTTGAAACTCCATTAAAATTTGAAAAATTTATTGATCTAAGTCCAATAATACAACAATTTATCACATGAATAATCATAACTGATCACAGATAAAATATTGAAAGTTATTACTGATAGACTTAGTTTTGAGGCAGATATAATAAACTGTTTGGAATGCGCATAATTATATTTTATACCATTTTATAATTTTTTTATCAAAATTTTACTGCTTAATTTATTATATGTTTTATTTATGCTTAATATATAATAAGTATGGTTTAAATAGTAATTATATATCATTTGAGTTTAACCAGTAAAATACATTTAAACTTTACTACCTATTGTCAAATGAATCTAATTTCTATATACATTTTAACAAGACATAGATATAATGTTTATTTGTGCTTTCAATTATTTGCTGTGTTGCACATGATTTTTCCTGTTTTTTAAATTATTAGATTCCCAGTAATTCTATGTTTTAAAATCATTCACAAATATAGAAAAATCATATGCAGAAATTTTTTTTTTTTTTTAATAAATCTGTTTCTAAAACATCTATGTAATTTTAGTAATTTTTTAATGTAAATTATATAGGTATATTCCTAATGTTGTTAATTATTGTGTAAGTCATCTTGATATTTAATTCAGAGAACAATAGTCTTGAATAATATTTTCAATATTTTATTTCTTTTGCAGTTTCATCATCTACCTTTATATTTGGAATGGGCACCGATGGATGGTATCAAAGAGCCTCCAACTGTTGAAGTCAAAGAAGAAAAAGAAGATATTACGAAAGTAATCCACATTTCACTGATACTTTCAAACTTTAAAAAATGTCATTTTATCATTGTTTATCTCTTTTTAGGAAGATGAATCTCAAAATGAAAATTGTACTGAAGAGAATAAATTAAATAACACAGAGGATAATGCTCCATCTTCTGGAACTACAATATTGGTTAAGAATCTGAATTTTAACACTACACAAGAAAACTTTGAAAAGGTAAAATTTTAGTTCTTTTTTAATATAGTATTGTAAGAAAATTATTTTTTAATTAATTTTAATTTATTTTAAAACTCTATAAATTTTCTTCATACATGAAGAATATATTTTTTGTTGTTTATTTCATTGTTATTTTTAGAAGAAAATAATTTTCGTTGCAGAATGCTAATTATTATTTTATAACCATTGACTAACAAGCAAGCAAACAAACTAGTCATTTTTGTCTAAATTCCGATATTTTTGTGTATATTAAAATATTATCTCACTTCAAATTGCCTTCAATTTAGTGGAAAGAAAAATATTCAGATCTTAAATTGATCTATATTAAACATAGCTTTTTTTGATAGATCCAAAATATAACAGGAAATAGCAAATATGTTTATTTATAAATTGAAAAGAATTACACAAATGCAAAAATAAGTATTTTTCTTAATTTATAAAAGAACTTCATATTTATGTTATAAAGAAAAAGGTGTCTGAAGTCAAACAAAAAATGCCATTAATAAAGTATATGTGTCTGTAATATCTGTATACAAAATTTAGTATTTGATTCTGTGGTCTTCAGAATCATGTGATAGTCATTCCTTTTTTAATGCAGTCTTCAAGTCTGTAAGAATGAGTGGAAGTAAGATACATGTACATATAGCATAGCCAATGGCATTCCAATGATTTTTTTACTGGGATTTATATCAAGTGATTTAGTTGTCCATTCTATATGTGAAATCCCTTCAATTTCTTGATTATCATAGATAAGGACTGCTCATTACAGATAGAAGTATTGTTCATTAAAGCAAAAGCTTGCTCATCTGCTTCACTGTATAGTCTTAAAATGAGGAATGAGATTTTATTTTGATAATTTATAACCATCATACAAGACTAGATCTACATCTATAATTTGTATAATATCCCAACAAAATCCAATCCTTGCTTTTGCCATGACACAGGAGTGCCTTTTTGTTTATTCTCTGCACAAATTTCAATGTTTTGAAATTTTTGAGGTTAATATTTTTATCCAAAAATTTTCTCTTTTTAAAAAAAACTTTAAACTACATCTCAAATTTCCTTTAATTCAACATGTATAAAGTAATTCCGTTGAAGAGACAGTTTGACATTAATTTTATCCAGGATTTAATTGGTTATCAGAATGAGATTTAACATCCTTATCATACAATCTGTATACTACTGTGTTAAGTTTAGTTGAGACATCATCCTTTGAAATCTGAAAATGTCTTATGTGCAATTAAGCCACTGAACACAAAGCAATTATCATCATATTTTCAAAAAAAAAACTTACCTTTAGATATGCCCTTATGCTCATGTTAATTAAGGTAAGTGTTTACCTTAATTAGCATGGACATAAGGTCATTGATTTTATGCCCATATTAATTATTTGTGGCCGTTATTATTTTATCTAGAGATTTTCGAGCACAGATTTGGCTTTGCCCATACCAAAGATTAGAAAAATTTGTGCAACATGTATTAATAACTTATATTATAGCTAAAAAATATGAGAATCTTAAAGTCTTTTGTGAGCAAATTGATATTTTTACACTAAATATTAATGAAAGTAAAGTAGTGAATGTGAAATGGATGTAAAATAATAAATGAAATGCTTAAAGATTTTGATGATGATAAGAATAAATTCATTACTGCTCATGTAGATTCTGGAACAGATAGGCTATCAGCTGTAAAAATATGTATACTAAAATAAAAATAATTAAAATGTGCTTAGTTGTAAAAAATAGGCTGTTTATTTGATATTTACTTATCCATGTGTAAATTAGAAATATTATAGAAAAGCTTTTCTGTTAAGAAGCTATCATCTTTTGTTAGTATATGAGGATTTTGGAATAGATGGCAATATGGTTCATTAACTTTCAAAATATATAGTCCATAATTCCTCAGAACTTTGCTTTTTTAGGATTTTATTGAAATAATTTGCATAGTGATTGTTGAATTGCAGACAAACCTCATTTTATTCAAACAATTTTGAACTTTCAATAAACTTAATTTGCTAGATCTCTTGGTAAAATATTTTTAACAGATGCTTCTTTATGCAAAGGTTTTCATAAATTAAAGGCTGCTTGATTATAAATTGATATATTATTGGTCATATGGTATTCTTATCACATGAAAAAGAATCGAGAATGAGATGTGCTTAAATAATATTAAAAAAAATTTCAGCTCCTAGATGAGGAAAGGAATCTTTTTAATCAGTCTGGGAAAACTAGTATTCTAGTATTATTTTTTCAATAAAAAATAATTGTCTTTTAAGTTTTTATAACAGGTATTACTAGGTATTATCACAGTTTGATAAATTAGTAATATTTCTTCAAAGTGAAAATCTTGTTTTTCTGTTTGTACACTGGCCAACTTCCCTGGGACTGAATTGGGTTCTACGAATTGGGTGGAAGCTGCTGGTTGGGAGCCTATATAATTTAAAAGCAAAGACCAATTAGAGAACCCTCAGTACATGATCGGCAATCCCTGGGGATATTATTACACTTTAAAAGCTATGCCATCACTACCCTCGGTACCTTTAATGAACACATCAGATTTTATACATGCTGGCATATCTGTTTATCAAATGCTGTAGATATCTTGAAAAAAGAATTATATTCAGGAATAATGTTACTATTCAAATCTCATCAACTAGCTTTTCAAGAAATAGATGAAAATTGATGGAAAACTTACTTCAGGTTAATAAATGTTTAATTTGTTTCCCCTTAGATTTAAAATGTAAAAAAGAATGCACAAGCTTATCAGGTTTAATTAATTTAGCTCAAGTCTTACCTTCTGTAATCTTGAAAAAACTCAGATCTATTTGAAGAAATCCAAAATTAGGATTGCATGGAATGATAAATGAAATATGTAATATTGAATTATATAATGTGAATAAAGCAGTAAATATTTATTTAAATTTGTTTCCTCATACTTTTAAAATAATTAAAGATGGTATTTAAGGATAAATAGTAAAAGTACCATTTCCAAAACTTTTGGGTGGAGGTTTCTTTTTTCAGTATTATAGGTGTTATTAACAACTACAAAACAATGTAATGTGTTTAAAATTGCATAACTTATTATTATTGTAATACTTAAAGTATCCTGTATTATTTACAACATAGAAACTTGAAAAGTGCAAACATTTTATTTATTTCAAAAATTAAATACCAAACTTCTCAAGAAGAGAAAACTAATAAGAATTTTACTTTTCTTAAAAAAAATAAATTGTTTTTTAGTCAAATGTTTTAACATCACAATCCCCAGTTCCAGAAATTGTCTGGAGATAAGGTGGAAAATTATCAAATTTTGATTTTGTTGTTAGAATAAATAAAAGTCCTCAGAAGGCTAATTTATCTCGATAAAAATTTCAATAATTTTTAAAGGAATTCTAATTTATTGTACAAATTAATTGTACTATATAAAGCAAATAATAAATATTTTACTGTGAAATTTTCCCATTTGATAAGTGGTGCCTCTGTATAATGCTTTCCCTGTAGAATCTGAATATTTGCTACTATTTTGGAGCAGATTATATGTACTTTGTGAATTCCAGAGACTATTTGAATGATAATAAATGTTTATGAAATAATGATTTGAGTATAGATTTTATGAGATAATATAGGAAAATTTTCAACTGTATTTTTATTAATTATGTTTTTCTAGAAGAAAGCTTTGAAGAGGAGCAATTTTCTTTGAAGAGAAGTTTAAGCTTTGTTCAAATATTAATCTTATAGTAATGAATGTAGTTTTAAGACATTGGTATACTATTGAATAAAATACATTTTGAGTTGCAAAAAACTTTAGTTTATATTTGATATTAAACTTTTGCTATGAAATGTTTTCGTGTGAATGTTAAACAATTTTATTAATCTAAAAATTTTCTTATTTTCTTAAAGCATTTCAAGCAGTGTGGTCCTATCTATAAAGCAACTATATCAATAAAGCGAGATCCTAAGAAAGGTACATAAGAAAACTGTTATCTATCAGTAATTCTTTTTCATGTGCATAAATTTTGTATTTTGAAATCAACAATATCATGCAATTGCTAATTTTTCTTCCATTAATTTGCATTCTCTTTTCAAAATAAAATTTCTCATTCAGTTCCCTTGATAGACACTGTGTTTAGTTTGTACTTTTATGATTTATTACAGTTATTAAATTTATACATATTATTTTTTACATATTCAATTAATAAAACTTGTGGAATTATATGTTTTTCATTCTTTCAGTGCATATAAATAAGATTATTATAAAATAAAAATCATTGTGTTTGCTAATTGCATATTTATGAAGTCATAAATTAATTCCAGATAAATTTCTTTCTATGGGATTCGGCTTTGTTCAGTTTAAAAAAAAAGAATCTGCTGTATTTGCTATTCAAAATCTTCAACACTCAATCCTGGATGAACATTCATTAGAACTGAAGTTTGCTAATCGAGAAATTGTGTAAGCAAATACTTACTTCATATAATTCGAATTCAACCATTTGATTATGTATCAACAAATTCCCAATTTTTGTGATTTAGGCTTTAAAAAATGTGCATATAAATATTTTAAAAATTATAAGTTCCTTTATTTATTTATAATTACTATTTATATACTACATAAAACAAAAGGAATGCAAGATTATTAATAAATTTTTATTCCTTGCTGATTATCCACAGAGCTTATGCTTCTGGAAAAAATTTTATTTGAGAAATAATAATAAATGCATTTACATAAATTAATTTAGAAAACATTTATGTGTTTCTGGTAGTAGACTTATAACAATAAAAAAATACCTACAATTTGTTGAACTTTATTTGACATAAATATTAGTGCAGGAATATCAAATAGTATATATCTTGTCTTAGTTATTCTTATATAAGGAATCTAAATTTTTTCTCATGTTTAGTTGAAAATAGTATTGTGATTTTCCATTTACCTTGTATGTTAATTTTTTCAGATACAGTTATTTGAATCTCAAAATAATATGAAATAAAAAAATTTAGTATTCCCTTCTTTCTTTAATATTTGCTGAAATATTTATTGTATACCCTTTCACTTTATATACTTCCGTCAATAGAATTAATTATATTTGAATTATATAATTTCAACTTTATGTGTAGCTACTTTTTTATTTGCAATGAATTGTAGAATCATGTCTCCTTTCTTAATGGCTAAAGAAATAAATATTTTATTTATTATGTACTTCACATATAACAATATGAATATGTATAAAGTTGGAATGTATTAAAGAAATATATATATATAAATTTTTCATACATAAGGTGTAAAAAAAATTTTTGTTAAATTGTTCATGTTTTTGTATTGTTGTAAAAAGAATTAATTATAGAATGAGATTATTCTAATTATATAGAGAAGAAAATATGTTTTGTGTTTTGTTGTTTATATCCTTGCATAATATGAGAAGATTGAAACTTAATGATATGAAATGAGATGCAATTTTTAGCATTGATATTTCCAACCAGGGTATTGATATTTCTATGCATTGAGAAAAAATAACAGATATTTTATGCAACATGTAAAGCAAATCATGATCATTTTACCAAAATACAATCAGTATTTTTAGTTAAAATGAGTGTTTGTATTTGCTGAAGGCTAGAACCAGGGGGTGAATTATTAATGGTTTCAGCAGCTGTTTTATCTTTGTTTTCTCATTCTAAGTTTTCTTAATTGAAATATAGCATTTTTGCTCTGATGAACTCATCGCTAAAATCAACACACATTTTATCACCTATTTAGCTAATTTATAATTCTCAATTTTTTATAAAATATCCTTATATAATCAAATTTTTCTTTGCTTGTCAATTTACTCAATCTGTTATATCTTACTAAATAATTGAAATTTCAAGTTGACAACTCTTCATGCATCCCTGTTGAATGAGAAGTTTGTATGGGATGTCTTATAGTTTTTAATCTATCATTATCTTATCAGAACAAAATAGAAAGGTTCGAATTTATAAATAAAAATACTAATTAAATCATTAAAATCATTTGATAACTTATAATTCTAATGTATTCTTGATGCATATGCATTCATATCTTTAGCTTATATTTTGGTTGGAAATAATAAAAGCTCTTAATTTTTTGTAAAATTCATATAAGTAAATGTTTAAAGTTTAAATTAAAATGCTTATATTGGTATAAATAAAATAAACAAGTAAAGGGAACTGATATCTACAGATTACTATTTCTTTTTTACTAATTCACAGGCAAGTGTTTTAATTAATCACAAAAACATTTCTTTTAAACATTCCCTTCATCAAATTTTTCCTAAATTAGTCTTTTATATATATAAAAGAACACAAAATAATTATGAAATTTATGCTACAAATAAAGTTACAATTTTTGTGTTGAAAATATTTAAATTATGTCTAAGAAAATAGAAAAACAAAATTGTTGATTTAAAAAAAAATTGCTATAAAATATGTTATTAAAGTGAAATATTTATTAATTTATTGACTTCGTGTGGAAATTTTACTAAATTAAAAAATGTAAAAAAAAGTGTTAGTAAAATTGGATTTCATTTACATTAATATTTTTGCTCTTAAAATTTATATGAATGAATTCAATTAATACTATTGTTATTTATATATTTTCTTTAAAAACTCGTCTGCTATTCTTAATTCTTTGTTGTTTAGAAAAAAATCAATTGATAAAAATAATCTAAAATCGGTTACATTAAAAATTTAAATTTGTACAATTGATAATAATAGTTAATAATATACGTTAAGAAAAATTTAGTAAATAATCAAAAATTTATTTCCTTTAAATACTATGTATGATAATCAGCATAATAGAAGTAAAATTATTTAATTATTTAGATCTAATTAATATTTCTTTCTAATAATTGAACTTTTTATTTATATGATTTTCAGCTTAAAATTGTATAGCATTCATTTCTAATATATATATATATATATATATATATATATTGTTTTTGTTTGTAGGCCATCTACTGTAATTAAACGGAAAAAGCAGGAAGTTCAGAAACAAACTTCTTCAAAAATTCTTGTTAGAAATGTTCCATTTCAGGCATCTGAAGAAGAAATTAGAGACTTATTTAAGTAAGTTATTTTCATTTGTGAAACAGTAACGCAAAATGTGAATAGAATACTTAGATTCTACTTTTAATTATATTTATGTAATATTTCAACATTTTTTTATTTAAATGAGCTGAATATGCTCTTGTATTTATTTTATTTTAGTTTTACAGCAGGAAATATTTTAAATATTATTTTTTAAATTTAATTTGTGTTTGCTTTGTGAACACTTAATGATTATTATTTAAAAACAAATTATATTTTAAAATACTGAAATTATTTATAGCTTTGTCTATTAAATTGTTAATGATGAATTTTCATTCTAACTTGAATGAATTTTCCAATTTTGTTATTTTAGAGAATTTGGTGCTCTACAAAGTGTAAGATTACCCAAGAAACTTGGTTCACCTGGAGAACACAGGGGTTTTGCCTTCGTAGAATATGAAAATGCAAAAGACGCAGAGGTAAATTTATTGACAGCTTATTCAACTAACCATAAATTTTCAATATTGCTGAACATTATGTAATTTTTTAATATTTTATTTTTATTCTTAAGAAAGTAAAAAAATATTGTTTATATTTTTTCAAATCATTGGCTCATTGGTTTTTTCAAATTTTTAAAACTTGTTTTTATTATTATTATTATTCAAAGAAAATTATACTATTGATGATATAAATAGAAATTTTTAAGTGTATAATAGAACTTATAAGTGTTCATTTTTTCTTATAGATTTTAAATTTATTCAAATTATCCATATCTATGTCTGTTTTTATGCATAAAAAATTACACAAGTACATTATTTTATCTTCAAAAGTAAACCCCAAATTACCGTTTAAAATTAAGAAAGGAGATTTTTATATACTGCTTCAATAGTACACCTTGTAAAGCATAATAAGTGTTTCTATTCCCTTATAAAAATTTAGCACTTAGCATTAAAACATGAAAATTTTGCTAAGTATTGTTTCAGTTAAAATAAAATCATACAGAAAAATGCTAAATATATTTTTTTAAATTAAAAGATATATTGGAATTATTAATAAAAAAAGCTTAAAGTCAAGTGAAACAAAAACTGTCCCTAGTATGATATATGAGCACCACTCACCTTTCGAGTACTTCACCATAAAGTGATAAAGCACCAAAATATCAAGTGATTGCCATTTCAGCTGTAGAGCAGTTCCTGCCTGTAAGAGTTCAGTGAGTTGAGAAACGTGTATACTACATGAAGATTTTTAATGGGATTCTTATTATTCATTAAGATATTAATAAGACAAATATATATATATATATATATATATATATATATATATATATATATATATATATATATATATATATATATATATATATATATATATATATATATGTTGCAATATGCAATCTTATAATGGAATCTGTAATTTCCTCCTCCTTCCGTGCACCCATTACAGAAACCCATCTGTAGATAACCAGTCCTTATCAGACACCAGGGCTAAAAAATGAACTTCAAACTGTGCATGCGCTGAAATCTACAAACACTTTTGTCTCGTTCCAAAAACTGAATCCGATTATTTCCGACTATTTGCTTATATCATACGTTTAGTAGAAAAAAAGAGAGGCTGTTTTTCTCTCATAATTTATTTGAAATTAAATCGATTTGATTCTTTTTCTCTATGCCATACCTTGTGAAGTTAATTATAACTTTTATAAGTTGGAATAAATTGAATAAAATAAAAAGTTGTTTAAATCAAGAGTTTGTATTAGACAAGAGTTTGTATTATTTTTATATAACAAAAAGAAAAATCAGTAAAGAATTTGAAATGCTTTAATTTTGTATGCACATAATTAAAGCATGTTCCTGATAAGAGTTAAAAGTTGTTGATAAGTTGCACATATGAGTTTATTTAAAAAGACTCTGTATTTAAAGTGGATTTGTGGAATCATAGTAAACTTTTACACACTTAATGGGAGTTTAAACCCTGAGCTGATTATCACTCAATATTATTTTGTTTCAATTATTTGGAAATTTTTGGAAAGCAAACGTGAAAATTAATTATGAAGTTACAAAGGGGCTACAGAGGAATTATTTTTCATGATTTTCAATAAGATTTAATATGAACAGTCCATCCATTAAATAAAATTGATATTTGGAAATAGATTACTATGTATGACAGCTATTTATATCTGGTTTAAAGAATTTTCCCAATCATAAGATTTTTAGTGACAATGTTTGGGAGGGTCAACCAAGAAATGTTGTGAAAGGAATACATTGATGCTGTGAGAAATCACTCCATCTTGATTTTCATTTGGCATATTATGAAATAGAAACATGTTTTGAAAGATTCATGTATATTTAATTTAATTTTAATTTTGCATGTGCATTCTCAATGGATCATCTACAATTTATATGAAGTTAAGAATACTTCTATGAAATTGTTACAAAAAATTTTGAAAATTTAACTCCTGTTCTCCAACAAATATTGCAATATTTGTTGAAACCTAAGTTTATAACTTGAGCTATAAAAAAATCATTTGGATGTATGTAGAACGAAAGTTAACTTACAAAGAGTGATACTCAGTTCAGTACTTGATACTTGGTTTTATCAACCCACCAAAGAAATGAAAGGCTGAGTTAATCTTGCTTAGCTCAAAAATTTATCCTTAGGCCTATGCCCTGAGAATGCAAAGAGCAACCACTACACAATCAAGCTTACAATTCCATCCTAGTATATAAAATACAGTAGACTTGGTGACATTTCAGAGGAATTTTTATTCTTTTTCTTATGATATATTTTTGTATTTGTTAAACAACAAGATTAAATATTTTTTGCTTATGCGAAATCTTGAGAACTATCACAAAAATGTCAATTTATTATTAATTTTCTTGCCAACATTTTTGAAAATTAGGCCAAACATGTTATTTACGATAAGATTTTACTATTATCACCAACTTTTTTAATATTTATATAAACTTAATTTTTTATTATTTCATGTAATTCATAATATAGAACTGAAAGGTCTCATTTGTGATTGTCCTTCATTTTGGTTGTCTATCATAGGAAAAATGAAAATCAGGAGTGGCCAGGTTTGTTATAATAGAATAAAATATATAGCCACTACCTATATAATTTTGAACTTTTAAAGCTTAAAAAATAGCATATTTATGTTGTGTTATTTTCAGAATAAAACAAGTGTTTTATTGCGAATGCAAAAATGTGTTGTAGTTACAAAACAATATAGGAACCAGTGAAAAAGCCTAAGTGTATAGGAATCTAGAATTATTTCCACAAAAACAGAATACTATTCCTCATATTTTAAAATCTCAAGGATTGGGGTTCCCTGTTGAACTTTCCACTCCCCATGTGCCTTCCACACTCCATTTTTACAGCCAATTTCAGAATTTTGACTGGAAATGACCTATCTCCAAGGACGCTTAAGCCATATTGGCCTGTTCAACACATCCTACTGTACCCCATTCCTTCAAAAGCGTTTATGGACTTTATTCATTTGACAAGCTGTCCCTCACTTTCTCTTTTGAACTGTTTAACCGATAACTTCCACAATAAGGCTAATTTTTATTGGGCTGCCAGAGACATGGCTGATAAGGCCACTCTCCTGACATAGGATAAAAAAAAATATTTTAAAATCTCATTTTGGCAAACCATTTAGACAGCATAAGCAAATGGCATCAAAACACTTCCTCAGTAACTGAAATCACATAATTTTGAATTCTGAATATTTTTTATTTACTTATCACTTTATGACAAAATGCTAGAGTTATTTTATACAATTTGTGGGAATATATATTGGAAAACATTATAAAACTTAAAAATCAATATCTCTTATATGTGCTTGATCAACAACATGTATACAATCATTTTTTACTATATTTCATTGTAATTACTTGAGTTGTAAAGCTAAATAAATGATAAATAATATAGTTTTTATGATAACTTGATTTTTATTAAAAAGTGCAGTGACAGAAATCTTAGAAAAACATCTCAGTCCTCTTAAAAAGAAATTTACAGCTAGCTATCACAGGAAAACATTATATCAATAATCAAAAATGAGCAAGTTACAAGACATTGGGGAAAAAAAGGCAAATCAAATAATCCAAATATTTCCTACAAATGAAGCAGTACACTTTTGCAGCTACTATTTTTAATAACGACACCTTTATCATTTTATTAAAGATAATAAGATCACTTTATTAAAATAGTAACTTTAATGAGTAAAATAATTTTTTCATTTTTTTAGTCATCAAAGTAATTTTATTAAAATTATGAAATATACATTCAATGGAATAATAAGAGTATGATTAAATAACAATACAATAATTAATGATTTTTTACTCAAACTCTATACTGAAATAAATAAATCGTTTCTACCTCAGTAGAGCAGAAAAGATTTTAATAAAAGTGCTCATATATAACACTGGTCAACAGTGGTTTTGGTGCCAAAGATTTTGGAGGTGATTTTATATGAATTCGATGCGCTGAATCCAAATATGCCATTAATTTTTGCCTATCAGCTTGAATTTTTAAGATATCAACATTTTAATGAATCATGCATTACACTATTTTAAAAGAAAACCATGGTTTAAACAAACAAATTAAACAGGGAATTTTTATTATATCACATAGATATTGCTTATTAAATACAAAAGAAAACAGAAAAAGTCATGATTTAAACAAATTACTCACTGAACATTTCGGAAACTTCTTTTGCGTGACATTCTTGAATGTATTTTGGAACAATTTCGTTTTAAAGTCCAGCAGTAATCTGCCATCATGTGAGTATCCCATCTTCCTTGATAGCGATCCTCCATACATTTTATATCTTGGTGAAATCTTTCACCTTGCTCCTCACTAATGTCTCCTAAATTATCAGGAAAACGGTCTAAGTGGCTATGTAAATAGTGCACCTTAATGCTCATGTTACACCCAAGGGATCTGAAATTATTCAGCATTTCATTGACTAATTCAACATAGTTTTCAGCTTTGTGTTTACCCAGAAAATTTGGACAACTGAAACAAATGAATTCCAGGCTTTTTGTTCAATCTCATTCATTGAATTTATGAAGTCAGGGTCTTTATAATCAGCTGTCTTATTTGTGGGCCATCAAATATTCCTGCTTTAATTTTTTCCATACTCAGCTGAGGCATTTTTTCCCTATATATGCAAAGCATGATCCATTCTTATCAAGAGCCTTTACAAACTGCTTCATTAGACCCAGCTTGATATGCAGTGGTGGAAACATGATTTTCTCACGTGGAACTAAAGGATCGTTGATGATATTCTTTTCCCCAACATCCATGTTTTCTCTCCTAGGCCACTCTTTTCTAACCCAGGGTTGCATTTTGTCTCTGCTATCCCAGAGGCACAAGAAACAAGGATATTTTGTGTGGCCACTTTGCTGTCCATGGAGAAAGTTTATCATTTTTAAGTCTATGCAAATCACCCATTGGTGTTCACGATACTTTATTTTTTCCAAGACCAAAGCTATGAGCCATATTTGTTCCCATTATGTAGAAGAACACATTTCAAACTTCACTTTGAGCTGTCAATAAATAGGCGCCAATCATCTAGAAAATATTCAGGAAGACCCATTTTTACCAGGAGTTCTCTAACAGCATGACAAAATACAAGATTTTGTTCTTCAGAGAAAAAAGGTAGCAGATCTTTCTCCCTTGTGCAATAGAATGTAATTTTCGTTCCTGGTTCAAGTAAATTTTTTTCCTTCAACCTGGAAGCCAGTAATTCAGAAGTTTCTTTCGACAGATTGAGATCTCTAGTGAGGTCATTTAACTCATCTTGGTTGAAACATTGAGGAATTGATGATATCGTTTCAAAATCGCTGTCACCTTCAGTAGTATCAGAATTCTGAGCAGAGAAACAATAGGCGTCCTCACAGAGTTCTGGTAGCTGGTGAAAAGTTGTAACTCGTGTTCTTTAAGATCTTGTTCTGTAGGTGTATATGTTGATGTGATATCCCTACTGAATTCTTGGCTAGATTATGGTGTTTCCATCTTGATGTGCATGTAGTTTCGAAGCAGATTGTATATTCCTAGTGCTGCTTAGATTTTTGCATTTTATGATAGGTTTGCATGGCAAATCTATTCATCCATGGGCATAACTTTATGTCTATCAAATATAATCCATTGATATATTGCTGATGCTTCTTCTTTCATGTTTTTTTAGATTAAATAAATAAAAGAACCTGAACTCATTGTACCTTGTCTATATTCCATTTTTGTTTAGCTTTTTGTGATCACTGGAATAAATTTGATTTTACCCATACTGATTGCAAACATTGATTCCACTCATATAAAGCTAATCTTCTACAGATATTATAAACCATTGATCACATCATACACATCTTCTGATAATTGTTTGGCTTTTTTAGATTTTTCTTTTATTATTGAGATGTGAAAGAATAATGAATGCCAAAAATAAACAGCCCTTAAAATCGATTTAAAGTGTCTGATAGCATGCCAGCATCTAAAATCTTCGATGTATTTTCTGAAAGCCATAGGAAGATATATATTTTTTAAAAAATGCATTAAAAATTCATGTGTCTAAAAAAAGTTCTCTCCACTTTTTTATCTTTATATGCATGCAACCTTTAAACTTACACAACAGTAGCTTCTTATATGATTGCTTTTTTATTATAATTTTTAATGCATATATTTAGACAGACGTTTGTTATTGACTGCTCTGTATAACATTCATAAACCTCTGCTGGGAATTGCAACCCCCTTAATTCAGTTCAGTTTCTAATGTTTCCTGACTTCTTAATTTAAAAAAAATATGCGTTATATAAAGCTTTGTAAAAATTAAAGATGTAGTTATTCAACAAGTTTAAATATAATCTTATTCTTTTTTATTTCCATTTCTTAAAAAATGAAAGCTAATTTTCTATTTAATTGCAATTAAAATAAATATTTTACAAATTATTACATAAATACTTTGTAATAAATATCTATTTATACATTGCTATATATTTTTAAACAATTTTAAATGTTAAATATTAATATTTTTATTGTAATGAAGATATATAATATTTTTTATATGTAAAAAATTTTAATGACATTTCATTCAATATTTGAGTTTAAAATAAATTTTTCAGTTGTTATCAGTTGTACTTGATTAGATGTCAATTAGTCTATATTTTGGTGATCTTATATTTTTTCTAATTTTTAATTGTTCTTATCATTATTTCAAATTTCTTAAAGTTTTATATATCCTTTATATCTTAAATATGAAGGTAAGTTAATTTTTTTTAGTAAGAATTAAACTTTCTTCACATATAGAAAATTTAGGATGAAAAGAATTATGTGTTGTGACATTTTTCATTGAAAAGTTTAATTTGAAAGTCTATTGCTTCAAATTCATTCACTATTTCACCTGTTACTCCAATAAAAAAAAATACAGTTTTCTTATGCTAAAACTGATAATATGTAAACAATTTCTTGTTTCTTTTGTACATATTTATCTTTATTTATTTTTTCAATCTAAATTGATTTTTTTCATTTTTCTAAGAATAGTTTTTCTATATTTTATTGCAGTTATAATTTTTTTAATGTATTCAAAATTATTAACGTAAATAAAAAAATATTTTAGAATTTTTGCATCGTATTTTTTAAATGCAAGGGTAATATTCATATTTCAAATGTGAAAAATATTTAGCTTATAAATATAATTTAACTTTCTAAGCCTCTTTTAAAGAATTGAAATTTTTTATGGATTTGTTTTAAATCTTCTAAATTTGCTTGAGGTGATTAGTGTACTATTTTTCTAAATAGCAAATATTTTTAAAGTTTCTTATAAAAATCTGTTATTTCAATTGAAGATAGTCTCAAATATATCTTTTAATTTTAAAAAATATGTTTTTCAAATCTTAAAGCATTTTTTTTTCTAAAAATGAAACTGTTTTTTTATTTATTAAACACACTTATGCCTAAAAATATTAATTGTTTCTAATTTACTTTCTTATTTGAATGCTGAAATAAAATTTCTTATATCAATCTTTTTCTTGAAGTGTAATGGAACAATTTAAAAACATAATTATCATTTTTTTATAAATTATATTTATTGATCATTGACACTTTTTAAAGTCATTCTTTTTCCAGCTACATTTTTTCATAGTGTTTTTAGTTATTATGAAAACTTTTGTGAAAAATATTTGTAATGTTTACTACTTTATAAAAATGGAAGTTATAGTTTTAAAGTTAACAATATCCTAAAAATTATACTGCTCACTTTATTTTTTTTAATAAACAGTGGTAGCAATTGTTCTAGTTTTTATTCTCCTTCTGGTGGAAGTTTTATATTAGTATTCTTACACATTAGTCATATCTTATTTACTAAAACAAAAACATTCCTGTTGTTAATTTAAAAAATAAAAAAAAGTTTTTTAATTTCTTGAAGATTATTGTACAAAATATTACTCTTTTTTAATTAGACTTGCATAAACTGGGTAAATTTCAAGAAAGAATTGCTAATTCATAAAAAGTCTTCAAAAATTATTAATACTTGAAAAGTCATCTCAAAAGATTTTGATTTTAATATTTATGTCAATTGAAATTATGGTTATTTAAGTTCTGTTGTTGTTATATATTCCAAGGTGTAGGAAAATTTATACTAGGTCAAAAAGGCCTCGACGCATAACTTCTGCATAGATAAGGCAAAAATGGATTTAAGTTCTTCATTATATTATTGGTTGCTTTAATTTTTGCTGAAATAAAAATAGGTTTCTCTTCTTTGTTATGTCATTTTAAATATTATTTAAAAATGTGATATCCTCTAAAAAAAACTCTAATTTTCAAGGTAAAGTTATATATATATATATATAAAGTAATGCTATTTTTTAATAGAAATATTTTTTGGCATTAAAAAATTTGCATTTATAACAATAAAATATTATACATCCATCGTTTGAAAATATTTCCTAAAATGTTGAGTTGTTTTATTGCATTGTATTTTTATTCTTGTATAACTCTTTTAAAATGGAGTACCCCTGTTATTTTTTACCCAATAAAAATCAAACATTTTGCGTTTTATTCATTTGAATAAATGTTTGAAGTGCTACTTGGTGATAAGAAAGTAATTTCCATTACGTTCTGTAGGGAAATGACATATTTTTTCAATAATAAATTGGTTCTATGTTATTTTTTTCATATATTACTGTTTATATATTTATTACCTTTTATAATATTGGATTTAATTTTTAAAATTATAATTGGTTATTTGATTTTACAAAATCTAAAATATTCATGAAATCAGTTTGCTGTAATAAATACATACTTCCATATTGATCCTATAAAAAATGAAATAAGCTAAATTTTTAAAAATAAAAATGTTAAAGGTATATAGTTATAAATGGGGAATGATGTATAAACGATGATTGAGAATCATAATATAATTTTGCAATAGTCAAAAAACAATTAGTTCAATTCAAATTTTTCTTATTTTTAAAAAATTTGGATTATATTTATTAAATTAAAACATCATTATATATGTATGCGTGCAAATTAATGTAAGCAAATTTATAAAAAATTATTTTGGTTTTAATAGACTACAAAATATAATTTATTTTAGCATTGTACAGTATCCTGATATTTTCCTTAAAATTTTTATTTTAATATCTTATACAGAAATTTTTCTATGTAAATAAATAGATCGAACAAATAGATACTTTAAGCAAAAAGGTAAAAAAATTTCAGTCGAATTCAGTGTTTAACTATTCAGTTTTATATACTTGCTGTTATTCTGACTTATTCATAAGTGTATTTCCCCCTTTTCGTTTGGAAATATTTTGCTGCCTTAGATTTATTTTCTGTTGTAAAAAAAAATGTTTTAGTCATTAAAACTCTACCTTAACATTCTCTATTTCTATCGCGAAAGTGGCATAACAAGACTGGTTAAAAGTGAAATCAATGGAGAAAACAAACTTCTAATAAAATGTTCGAAAAGAAAATGAACCTTAACATACTACTCCAGTGTCATCCAGGTAAACATTATACTTAAAATTAATGATAAGCTAATATTAAAGAAAACTTGATAGGTGTTTCTGAAAACTCTCTTTCAAGCATCGATGATGAACAAAGTTTCTTTCCTTTTAGGAGGTTAAACTTTTCTAACCACGTGTCTTTGTTTATAAATATTAATGTTTGTAAGGGCTACAGTGTAAATTATGCATAACATCGAAACTCTCTTGATGGAGTAGTTGCAAAATACTAGCATTTTGTCGCCATTGAATGCATCAATATCATAAAATCTACCAACAGCAAAATCTTACTCCCCTAGTTCGATTAATGACAGTTCCTATCGAAGGAACAGAAATCCCTCTGATGACAAGGACAATCGAGCACGTATCATATTATTAGACCATTTTGACGAGCGAAAGAACCCAACACTCGGCAACAGAAGAGAAAGAGGGGGGATAATGGTATCAATTATTCAGTTCTAATCCCTCTCTTTCGAAGTCCAGAGATTAGAGAAGACTTAAAAAGATACTTTAAAATAATCCCTCTTGTCCCGCGGGAGGGAAGATTGTAGAGGAGGAAAAACGCAATGTGATGAAAGTGGAACGTAGACCAAAATGCCTGGGTCTTCGAGATTTGTAGGGAATTGAACTTTTCCTGCAATGAATCTCAAATTAAGACTCTTCAAATGAAGCAGCCTCGAAATATTTCTTGTGCTTTTTTTTTCAAACATAAATGCACCTAAAGTATTCTTTCACTATTAACAAATTTAAAAAGGCAATTTTTATACTTCCAATTTCTTCAGGTAATTATATGCATTAATGTGAAACAATTATTCGTCAACTAGACTATTCTTTTTTATGCGATCATATGAAACCAAAGATATTCATATCCATAAATCAATCTAAACTGGGCTCTAATAATGATTTCAAACGTAATAAAATTTTTCATTAAGAAATGATTATTGAAGATATTCTGATATGTATATAATATGATAGTTTTTTTTTTTTTTTTTTTTTTTTTTTTTTTGTAAAACTAAGTATTACGGTCTCACCTTGGCGAAATTTTTTTTTCGCCAAGTGCTTGAGACAGGCGTTTTAGAAATTGATTGGCAACCCAAAGAAAGTGCCAATCGGCCCGGAATTGGCGTGAATGAACGGCGGGTGTTTCACGCGACTTGAAACCCTCTCCCTCAGATTTCGAATTACTAACCCTAACCGCATGCAAGAAAACGGTAATCGTAATAAGAATTGATTAAAGATTCGATTTAAAAATATTTCAGAATTAAAATTAAAGTAAATAATAAAGTAGCAAAAATAATTACAGTTAATAATATCTAGTTAAAAATATATAAAATAATTAATTTCAGCTATTAAAGATAGAATGTTACAAATTTTTACTACATAAAAGTAAACAAATCTAGAATAATTTTAAAAAAATAGATTTTATAGTTTCGTTTATTATTCGAAATTTAAATACTTAACATACAATTCTCGGAATTCTTATGCCTGCAGAAAATGAAATGAAATAAAATTCTTACCTTCATTTTACATCCGGCGCCCTACATGCACAGCAAAATTAAAATTGAATATAAAAGACGAGATTGAAAATCCGGCGCTATATCCATAGCGAAATACAAAACGAATATAAAAGACAGGATTGAAATTCATGCGCTTATATTCCCAGCAAAATACAATACGAATATAAAAGACAATATTGAAATTCCGGCACTATATCCACAGCGAAATACAAAATAAATAGATAGGATTGAAATTCCAGCTCTATATCCAAACCAAAATTTAAAAACATGTGAATATAACAGACAATATTTATATTTCGTGCTACATCCAAAGTGAAATAAAATATAAATATCAAATATCAGCATTTAAATTACCGCGCTTTACATCCGATATAGTAAAAATGGCCAGCGTTTCCAGAATGTGCGGCGACGAGGCATTCCGACGCTGTATTTGATGACACATTTGGCGACTAATCGTTTTTGGTGATGTTATGGCGAAAAAATTTGGGGAGGAAAAATCACCAAATTTAACAGATTTGGCAACTTTTCGCTAAGACCGTGGCGACTTTCTGCGCTTTACGAGGTGAGACCGTAATAATCAGTTTAGCCTGTTTTTTTACTATAAGGTGGTTGTTTATTTCGTTCCAGTTGAAATCCTGACTATATCACTTTGTTACATTTTTCATTGGTTTAAAATATCTATGACATCAGATAACATTTCATCCATGTCACACATAATTTATTACGACTTTGTATTGAGAGGTCGTTGTAAATCAGGCTTGTAGAGGAATTTGTTGCCTGCCTTCAAATCGCATTCTTCGAGCAGCAGCAAACAAGGCGAAGTTCAACATCGAAAGTCGGAAAATATTGTTGATTTTCATTTTGTTAATAAAACCATTTCTCTTATATAAAGACCAAAATATCGGTTTGATAAGCAGTTTTTCATTCCTCAAACCATTAATTCGTTGACAATGGAACAGAAAAAAAGCAAAATGGTAAAAACAAGACTAAGCTCGTTATAATTAGTTTAAATCGTCAAGGACGATTTAATTTTTAAAAATTTCATTAATTAATGGAATTCTAAATTAATAATTGCAATATTTGTAAGCAATTTCTGTTAAATCTTAAGGTTAATGCCTTGCTTACGCCAACATTAAAATTTTTTAATTTAATTATTGTTTTTTTTTTTTTTTCCATGAAATTTTCGTTGATATTTTCTTTAACGAGTTGCCGTTAAAAATATTAATTAAAAAACTTTTTAGAAAATTTAAAAGATTGGTAAATTATTCTAGTAGAGATTATTTTCTATCGTATCATCCATTATGCTTGGAGTCACAGGGGTTTTATCGTTCTTCTGAGAAGAATCTTACTCAATGTGAACTATAAGTCTATGAGCATAAATCTCCAAAACAATTTTTTGTCGCAACCTAACCTATCTTCTGAGTAAAACATTTCGAATTCGATCCAGCCATTGTTGAGCAAAAGTGATGAATGTTGAATTTTTCCCTGCTTTTTGGATGCATAAATGACGGGATAGATGCTTGATAATTTACCGGATGTCTTTCTTGCGACATCTGAATACATCTCAGTACCTATAAAAAAAAAAATCCTTTAAGAAGGAGGTAATATCCAAAGTATACTAAAATGTCTTACTATACATTTCAGGCATTAGGTCATCCATTACGCAGTATCAAAGCTTTCACAATTTAAATTTGACTGATGCATTAATGCTCCAAATTTGCTTTTATATGTATATATAATATTTTTTAAAATAAATAAAAATGTGTAAAATTTTATTCATAAAAAATCTGCCGAATTTGTGAAGTTTTAAGTACAAATTTTGGAAGATATTAAGCAAAAATATTACTATACGAAATCCTTTGATTTTACTATATAAATTACTGTTCCGTGATATAAACTGTCTTATCCGAGTTTTAATAACAAATCGTTGTATAAATAAAGTACTTCCTATCAATAGGATACGACTTAGCTAAATTGGAGCCCGAAGCAAAAACTTCTTTGGGAGCCCCAATATTCCATTTAATTGACAAAGTAAAATAAACTTTCCATTAGACCATAAATAGGAACTAGTCCCATCTCTCCAAGCTTTCTTCATCTGACCATCTAATTTAGTAGACTTTCGTCAGTTCCCTGTTGTCAATTTCAAATCTTATTCTACAATGTAGAGTCCTCCTGTAGATGTAGAATAATGTAGAGTCTACATCATCCAGTTATTAAAAAATTCTTTTTAGTTGAATAATGCATTCTCGTATTACATTATTCTGCTTGAGGACAATTGCACGGAGTAGAATAAAATTTATATCAGGATGTTGTTCTGTTTCAAACTTAAAATAAAAAATTTGTTTCATTTCGATGTTTGGCTTTCAATTTATATTTAAATTTGTAGTTTGAAACATTAATCCTGATTTAAACTCCCTGGGAAATTGCTTATGTCTCGAAATAATTAATTTGAAGAATTTGACATTCTATTTCGGAACTCTTCTCGGTACAAGAAGCAAGTGGGTTATTCTTTTCTTACGTCCAAAATTGTCACTTATGTGTAACTACTAAAAATAACGCTATTTTCTATTTATTTACTTTTGGTTTTTGAAGAAGTACAGTTTTTTCCTTTGCATATACACTTCTCCCACTCTACGCCTCCCACCTTGGGTATGGAAGTTTGTAGTGTTTCGGAATCCACTTTAAGCCGTAGGTCCCAGTCTAATTAGCCATTGTGTGCAAAAAATGACCGTTGAGCGACAAAACCAACCCACTCTACGCCACCAATAGAATATTGGTTATCGATGCAATATAATACTTATATTCGACCGCAGATAGTTTGGTTTGGTTTGTTTCTCCTCCCACGCGCGCGCGGTCATTTTCTACACAAGGGCTAATCAAACCGGGGCCTACGGTTTAAAGTGGATTCCGAATCACTACAAGCATCCATGTCCAAGATGGGATTCGAACCCACGAACTGTTTAACCGAAAATAAGAGCGCTAATCATTCTCGGCTTTAACGCGGGTGAAAGGATCCCAATTTCAATATTTAAAATTTTGTTATCAAATGAAAGTTTTAAACGTTTATCCCATCAGCTGAATTATTTGCAGCTGATCTATATTTAAGGACTCATTTTGTTATGCCAAATAGCATTTTGATTAAATATAAGTAAATAATATTTTTTTTTTTTAATTTTCAAATTGTACTTTTTTATTATTTATTTATTTACCTGAAACTTGGTGCACAATTTGGATTAGAATGCAAGACTTGTGAAATTTTACGGTTTTTATCAGCTAATCTGTATTGCTTTGTTCATTCCTCTATGTCGGGGTCTTTATGATTTGTATTAATCTCGTGATTATATAAGACCCTCCACGTGTCATTTTGCTTAATTGATACGAATCTTCCACAAAATTTTTCTTTTAAAACAACGTGAGAGGTCTTCGTTTAAAATACTGTTTATAAAACTCTAATCAATATTTATATAATAAATGTATTAAATAATAAGTTAAATAAAGCAATTATTTATTGAAAAAAGATTTATAAAAAAAACACATAAACGTGAAAAAGGTAATTGTAAAAGTTATTAATAATTTATCTTATTTATTTACTTATTTAATAACTTTATAAATTTATTTTAAATAAATAATAAAATTAAATATAGTATTTATTTACAAAATTATTTTCAATATTAAATAATGCACAGTCGTTTTAGTTAAGAGCTTCTCGCCCTCAACTCTTTAATGATAGTTTCAGTTGATATTATTTATCCATATCAAGCTCATACCTTTAAAATGTTAAAAATCTAAATTTAATTGAAGAAAATTTATAGTACTTCAGTATAATATTGAAATTTATAATGCTGTACATTTAAATTCAGCCTTTGTTTGGTAAGGCATTTAACATGTTCAGTGTTTCTTAGAAAGTTATCATATATTATAGGATTTTGAGGATCTTTATTTTAGATCATAAGATATACACACACATCAGTTTTATCACTCTCAGTTCCATTTTTCTTTTAAATCCTGAAACAAAGGTGTTCAGTGCTATCAGATATTCATAACTTTTCTTCATATCCATTCATAGTATTGCATTATGTATATAAAAATATAAAATACAGTATAACCACCATATCTTTTTGCGTAGTTGATAGTAAAAGAAGAAAATTAATTTTTTTTCCCCTTAGCGTGCCTTTGAAACTCTGTGCCACAGTACGCATTTATTCAATCGACGCTTAAATCTACAGTGGGCCAATACTGCCGCTAATGATGTAGAAGCATTAAGGAAGAAGACCGCCAGCAATTATTCTGGAGGTAAGTTTACAATTTGGTTGTTTTTCGTTTCAAAAATAAGATGAATAAACTGAAATTTTTGTGGAACTCGTAAAATATCTTCGCTTTAATGTAGGCATTCGCTGTCTTGCATCACTCGATTAGCTATATGGGCCTCTTATTAATATTCTGTGTTTTAAGATTTTAACGAAATAAAAAAAATGTTGTTGCACCAGCATGCTTCCCTGTGTCGGATTTCAACAGTTAGATAGAAGTTGCCGGACGGGAGCCCTTCACAGCTAGAACTAAGCAGAAGACCACCATCATTTGACCTGCCACTCCCAGTGGTAACATTTCACATGGAGGACATTGCAACCACAAGTTTTATAACATGGATCACTGCCATTTGCGAACACGACTCTTTATCTTCCAGCCAAGCTGGCAACCAAATAGTTTGCGCTCTTGTCTTTTGGTTCAACAGTTCGTGAATTCTAATCCTACCTTGGTCATGGATGTTCGTAGTGATTCGGAATTGACTTTTTCAATAGTCCCTGTCTAATAAGCCCTCTTGTGCAAAAAAAAAAAAATAGTTGGGCAATAAACAAAACCAAAAAAAAAAAAAAAAACCAAACCCTCTACCTTCGGGTAACGAGTATGAACACCTAATCAATCAGGCCATTGTGCACTTACTAAATAGATGTCTAATTATTTACTCAGTTATATTTAACAATTGGGGTGTTGATACACAATTACTTTGAATCACTTAAGTTGGGACAACGTACAGCATGCATATACGACACAAATTCGTCAATCTGCGCAAAATTTATTTAAGAATTAATAAAATAATAAAAGGAAAATTTAAATCCAACTATGTAAATCATTTTGAAAGTAGAAAAACCCATGAATTTTTGCAAGGCTGGTTCATATAAAATGGGGAATTTTTATCAAATGTGATTGTTTATCTCCCTGCTTTCCTTATGTTTTTCTTTTTGCTTTCGGTAAATTTGTTTATAATCGTTCTGACCATTGTTAAAGTCACGTATCATTAAAGAAATTTGTTATTTTGTTTGAACTTCCAATCAATTTGAATTAAACTTCGTGTGACTTTTCATGAGTATAAATTTGGCTATAAACTTGCAAGCACCAAACCATCCATTTGAGGATAATAATGTTGATGATAAAAAAAAAATACGGCATTTTTGTTTTAAAATTTCGTTCTACTGATTTTTTTTTTATTTTTTTTTCCTCCTACAAAATAAACTGTGTGAAAAATTTAAAATATCTTAAAAGAAATTGAAATTTTGTGACATTCTGATTTTTTGTGAATGGACTTTCATGTTTTCAACATTTAAAAAAGCTTTTGCGTACTAAACAGTATCGGAATGTCCTTAAGACAACTAGCAATACATAAAAATCTCGGTAGAACAAGGCTATTGAAGCACATAGAACATATTTCGATTCAATTAACGGCTTTTAATCAAAGATATGCTGTTTAATATATTCGCTTAAAGTCAAACATTTTATATTTACCACATATATACCAATTAGGTACATGAATTTAGACAGTACGCAAAATGTGCTCTAGATATCCAAGCAAAATATACCTATTGGATTATCCATTTATATTATCCATTCTAAGTTGAAGGTTGTTCAACCCTGTGAGGAACTTATTGTATATGTCATATCTCTTGTTCTCTCTTATTCTGGGTTTGGTTTTGCTGAAAATATTTTGTATGATTTTAGAATCTTCTGTGTAAAGAAAAATCTGAAAGTACGTTTTGGTATCGCTTGACAATTTTGATTTAGTGAGTCTGATAAATTTCTATTATTTGAGCCAGATAAAGTGAGAGATAGAACATTATTACTATACTAAGAGGTGAAAACAGCTTATATGTAACCTTGATAATTATTTTAACATTTGTGTGATTGATCGGCATTTTGATTCTCAATTCATACCAAAATCAATATACTGTGATGGAAATCGAAGTTCTATGCGTATTAAACTTTTTGTTATGTCTTTACAACATAATCTGCTATATAATACAAAATAACCATGTTTAAATTGAATATTATAATGTTTTTTATTAAATGGTTTGAATCTCTGTATTTTACTTGATTAAAAAATTTAAAGCTGCTTTAGAAGCATTAAACAATGGTCAATCAAGTCTAACCCATCATATTCAACATCAATTGAAAGGAATTGAAAAATTATACACACAAGATTTATATTCTGTAGTGGATATCCACGCACATTGGCGTCTCTGGAAATGAAGAGGCAGATCAACTTGCCGCGGAAGGGAGAAGATGACAGAAATACTTCAAAGTCACTCTTGACGATGTGGAATTCAATTGCAAGATACTGTCTAAGATAAAACACCATTAAAAAAGAGACAAATCTGTAAAATAAACGCTATTAGAGACCTTACTAAAACTATCACTCGCCTTAGAAGTGGTCACTATCGAGATATGAAGATCCAGAGAAATGGCAACAGAACCTACCGTCTCTGCATTCATTGCGATGTTATTCCACTAACGCCAAAGCACATTTTTGACTGCCCTGCCATTTTAAGATTTCTGGCTCAGCTCGGGGAATTCCCCTACCGTCGACATCGAAAAGAGTCTACTCCGAAAACATCAAGAAGATAGCCAGATGTGTTATGTGTATTATGAGTGTATGCACACTCATAATCATCTTTAATTCTCCCCATCGACACGAGACCAACCAACCATTAAAACATTCTTTTTTAGGTTATAAATGTAACATTTATTTTGATAAAAGCAGAATATATTAAGGTACATAGAAGACGTCACTTGTGCATGATCAGCAACACTCGAAGAAATCAATGAATGCCACTTAATTTAATAAAAAAAATTTTAATTAATGTGAGAAGGAAATAAAACCACTGCGTTTTATGACAGTCATTCATATCAAAAATATCAAGAGAAACTGTGCATACAAAGAATTATGTTATAAACTTTTAATAATTTGAATTTTTTTTTTTTTTTTCCCCAAAGAAGTAAGGGAAAACAGTGTTAAAAGATGGAAAATAAGTTGTAATGTATGTTTGGTAACTTTTCAAACGCTGTCATCATGCTATAAGTATACATATATTGATATTAATTATTCATATAAATTTTAACTATATATATATATTCAAAGGGGTCGAGAATACTGTATAATTCTACTCTGCAGTCGTCACTTTGAATATATTTTCCACGGGGAAGGTTATGTGTTATCTGGAACTATCGCACTGTAAAATGAAAGAATTTCTTGACTTCAATATACTTTACGTAGAAGACGCTAATTTTAATTCTTTTTATGTTCATCGTCACTTTAATGGGCTGGTTGTCAATGATGGCAGAAATGCCGAAGATAATAAGCATGGGGTAAAAAAAAAATTATTCATTTTAAATATCAATGTCAAGGAACTTTTCACTGAAAAAAGTTATTCTTGTTGGCTTTCGACAATTGATTTTGAAGTTGGATTTGAAGAAAAATATTTGTTTGCTCTCTATTGTATTTTAATCTTGTCCAAAAAGATATTGTTATCAGATTGTCAGCCATTATGTTGAGAATAAAGAGAAATGGTAAACTACTATATGTACTACTATATGGTAAACTACTATATGAGTTTACTATATGTAGATCGTCCCCTAATAATAAATGACTGGTTTCCCGAAGACAATTTTGCTTATATCCGAAAGCATTAAACCGCTATGTGTGAGAAAATGGGTTGTTCTTGTTTCTAATTCCAGATTGCCCAATTCCAATACTGGACCATTGGCTCAGCATGTCCAAGTTTGGACCTTGCGCCATAAAACTCAACCAACCAACCAATACTAGACCTACTCCACAAGTCTGAGCCAGGAATTCCAAAATCATAAGGGGCTTTGAAAAAGCCTTTTCCAAGTCAAAATTCAAGCAGCTCAAGATATGCTCAGACGATGCCTGTTCAGCTTTACATTTTATGCCTAGACTTTAAGTCTTTTGAGCCTGCGCATATTTGAGGCCCCTTAAGCGATCAGTGGCGAAGCTTGAAATACAAGTCTATTGGCTTCTAGTTTCCTCAAAAAGCAAGGCACCAGAGAAAATTTACCACGCATTTGTTTTGATACTTACTATATTGTAAAGCTTATGACGCTTGTGGATAAACTTATTATCTAACCATTCCCTTTTGCCTTTCCTATAATTTTGATTGTTTCCAATTCTGAATTTTTATATTTTCTTCGTTAGTACCTTTGCTGTTGCAACGTATTTCTGAAACAGATATAAACTAAAGAGAAAGCATCAATAAATGTTTGTAGCAGATCAGTTGTGTTTACGGAATATTCCTTGATTCAAGAAGTGTGCTCGCTTGAAACATAAAAAATTTAAATTGCTTTACTTCTTGAATTTGCTACAACTTTATGAACTAAAGAAAACAAACTTCTAATAGCCGCTTTGTTTTTGTTTACATTTTTTGTCGGAAGGAAATATTGTGTTCTTGTATATGTAACCGCCCCTCTCGTGCCTGGGTTCCAAGGGCGTGTTCTTGTGAGGGGGTGTCGAAACCGCTGTATCCGCATTCTGACTTTTGTTTTCGTAAGAATTGCGTATTTTTACGTGTTCCTTTTAAGTCCTACCATCCCATCTTCAAATATAGAACACTCCCTCACTCGTTAATCATTTTCTGTATCCATGAACGATGTTTTTTCATATTTTCTTATTTCTTGAAATAGTTAAGCTCACATTTTTCAGAAGATTATTAATAAACACAGATTCAATTAATAATTTATAAAAAAAATATTGGGGATTTTTTTTTCCGGAATTATAAAAAATTATTCTTTTTATCCTGACGATTATGAAAAATTATTTAAAAATGGATGTCATCATTTTGTTTTGTTTGGTCAATTTTTTTTCATAATTTATACTTTTCAATATATATTTATATTTTATTGAATATTTACTCATTAAAATATTATTTTGTGTTTTTAATGAAAAGACGCCTGTTGTATTTTCACTTCAGTTACATCTCTTGAAAATTTAAAATGCAGTTGAACATTATCTTTCTTATCCCATCCTCACGAATCCATCTTGCAAACCGAGCTGCAGCCACTCTGGTTCGTGGTTTAACAGTTCGATTCTCACTTCAGCCCCTGAGTATTTGTAATAGTTCGGAATCTACTTTAAACAGTAGATCCCATTCTAATTCTTGTGTGCATGATTCTTAGCGGCAAACAAATCTGCCAACCAAAACAACATCCGATAAATTCTACCGAACTGTATGAGAGAGAGGGTGGGTCTCTTTCTCTCTCTCTCTCTCTATATATATATATATATATATATATATATATATACACACACACACACACATACACTTCTATGTACAAATTGCTTAACTCTCATTTGAGAACTTCTTACAATACTATTTACCAGCATTTGAGCATCTTGAATATTTTGTTGTCACTAACTAATAGATAATTTTGAATTATATTCCACTGTCAGCCTAATCTCATGTCTTTTAAATAAATAAAAAAATAATAATAATAGCATATATACGAATAGCGGGATGCTACAAAAAAAGTCCCGACTGATATAAAAATCGTCACTTTGTTCACTTTATCGTCTAATGTGAATGAAATAGTTCATCAGAAATTCGAGTTACTTTAATCACACAAATATATTCATGTATGAGGTCGTTATAAAATCTGGTATGTAAAAATGAGTGGGTACAATGGGTTTCAGAATTCTTAAAAAGTGTGCATCTGTTATTTGCTCATAGATTTTCGTAATGGCTCTTTTCTATAAGAAACCATCTGTAGCTGATTGTTAGAAATTTATTCGGTAAAGATATTTTAACTCTAGGGGCAACTATTTAAATTACTTGTCTTGGTGTCTGAAGAGAATGTGTTGTACCAACCAGGGCGTTCCGGCAAAGCACGACTCCGTCCGGAAATCGTCCTTCAAATTCTTGCTATCCCTCATTTAGATCTTTTGTCTTGGCGGTGCCCTTCCCTTCCCGTTCTTTCGAAGAAGAATGATAATTAAACCACCGCAGCTGCTGGGTTTTGCTATCAAAAACTCCTCCTTGTCAGATGCTCAGCCAGTGCTCAAGAGGGGCGCGAGACGGATCACCAGTAGCACATGCGAAAACATGGCATTTGACAGTATGATAAATAGTGCCCTGTCACACCAGCCTCCTTTTTTTATGCACCTCTCTATTGCTGCTCGGGAATCCCTGCCTCTCTCGTTACTGAATGCTTTCTCGGCGATGTTAGCTCAAGAATTCACCTGGATGCAAATAGTTTCATGGGGATCTATCTTTGGCTACTGTGCTCATTAAAACAAAAGTGCTCCGAAGCTATTGGAAACAGGACCAATTTACCCTCAAACGCATGGTAGTGAATTGGTTACTGGTTCTGGAAAGTTAAATTCCGATTCTTAATAAAAAATGTTCCCAATTTTCGTTATACAAACAAGTGGCGTCATTAAACGATATGCTTCATTTGTCGCTTAAACCTTTTTCATAATCTAGAGTAATCTAATGCACTAGATTACAGTTTGCAGATGAAAAAAAAATCCTTTTACTTTTTTGGGTCAACATTTCGGGGGTTTAAATCCCACCTTGGACGTGGATGTTTGTAGTGGTTTGGAATCCACTTTAAACTGTAATCATTATCTATTCGGTTTTTGTATGCGAAAAGTGGCCGTGGAGGGACAAACTTAGTGAAAAAAATCTATATAGAAATTAATGTTTGGCAGAATATATGTGCTGTTGAAAAATATATATAAAACAACTTTATTTTATTTATTTTTGTTTTATTCAGAGAACGTAACATTATTTGCAATACATATCTACGATATTTTTTTTTAATTTCTTGATATTTTTACATAGAAGCCAAATTAAATTTAATTTTTCTTGAAAGACTCCATTATTTTTACTTTTTGGAAAGGGAAATACTTTTTTTCTCGAAATACTTTCATCTTTTTTTAATATTATAAGATGAATTTTACACAGGAAATGGTTTATTTATTAATGAATTCAATTTTTCAGTTTGGATGGATAGTTTGCCCTAATGAAAGTCAACTCTATCTCCTGAACATAAACATTTGCCAGCTATAATTTAGTAGAGTTACAAAAAATTTCTGTTTATTTATACTTTTGAAAGTTATGAACTCTACTAATATTAGTAACTTTACACTGTTCAAGGGCAGCTGAGTTGGCGAATGAATGATTAACGTTCTGGCCCTTTGTTTAACAGTTGGTTGAGTCAATTCCCTTCTCAAACATTGAATGTGTGTACTCGTTTAGAATCCAGTTTAAACAGTTGATTGTTCTGTTAAATTAGGTCTCATGCAAAATAGCGACAAATCTCCAACAAAGATTTAAATGGCATCGAGTCAGCATTAAGTAGAAGATCCCTATTGCTTTTCTGCATTGTCAAACTTCCTGTTTTGTTAACTCTTAACGTCCAGCTTAATAGTTAATATATTGAAATCCTAATTAGAATCTGGATGCTTATAGTGGTTCCCAATCTATATTAAATTTGGGAACTTGTCTAATCAGTTCTTGTATGCAAAAGATTATCCGTAGAGTAACAAATTAGTTTTTCTTTGCTGTAGCATTTTGGGATTCGGTTTTGTGAAGAAACTGTTGATAAAAAAATATTTGCCGATTTTTATACTTCTTTAAAAATCAAAATACAATGATATTAAGTTCTATTTACGATATAGAGTTGTCGTTGCCTAATATCACCTGTAATGCTGGAGCTGGCAGCCGAATGGTTAGCGCTCTTGCCTTCGGTTCAACAGTTTGTGGGTTCGAATCCCACCTTGGCATGAATGTTTGTAGTGGTTCGGAATCCACTTTAAACCGTAGGTCCCGGTCTAATTAGCCCTCGTGTGCAAAAAATGACCGTTGAGCGACAAACAAACCAAACCAAACCACCTGTAATGCTGTTAGAAATTAGTTGAGGATAATATCATTTCAGGTGTAATGTAAGTCTTTTTGCTTTCTGTGTTTTTGAAATTATGATACACTGTCGTTGGGTGTTTCTCAGAATGCACCCGAGCTCATTGGTAGTTGCTTATTATGTAGCTGTAGTTCACAACAAAAACACAAATTCAGAAGCCAAGGTATTTTTATTTGAAAATGTTGAGTAAGTATATTTCAGTTTTCTGTTCCGAATTTAATACAATATTTTTTTTTATTTACTGGACATTTTTAAATTTAAGTTAATATCTCCAGAAGATACAAAAAAGCTGTTATTTTATTAAAAATTATAAAATCAATTCAATAATACAAATGTTGCCAAATAAATATGTACGCGAAATGAAAAATTTATGATTTTTACTGATATAAAGAAACTAATTATCGTTCATTTAATAAGAACTTCAAAAATTTTCATATCGTTGAAATTTCTGTGTTCATTTTCAATTATTTATATTAATAATAAAAATCACATGAATTTTGCTCCAATTAAGGAGATAATGAGAAAGAAAAAAAACTATATGCTAGAACTCTTTTTAAAAACGACAATTAACCATACAAATGCACCATAGAAAATGCAAAATCGTTTAGTGTCTAGAATAAAAATGTAGAATCTGAACACACTTAAATATATATCTAAAAGATTACCACCAATTCAATAGTTTTCTCTTCTACTTACAATGTATTACATAAACGAACGTATAAAAAATGCGAAATTTCATTCTATTAGCCGTTTCAGAATTGAGATATAAAATGAATTATAACTATCGTATATTTCATATAACAAATAAAATATTTCATATATTATTTGGTTCTATATACTTGTGTGTATTATGTACTTACTTTTATTAAAACTGTTATATATATACATATATATATATATATATATATATATATATATATATATATATATATATATATATATATATATATATATATATATATATACACTCGCTTACAAAACAAATAACTTAAATGGAAATGATATAATTGATTTAAGGCGACATGTAACATGTAAATACGGCCTTGTAACATGTAAATACGGCAATATTACTTAACTAAAATGTTTAATCTGTGTGAGAGAAAAATTTATTTATTCATATAAATTCATCAAATTATTTTCATCTATAAAAAGTGAATTATGTAATTTATTGAAAAAACAAGAATGTAAAAGTGCTACTGGCAATTTTATCACAAACGTTAATATTCTTGAGCGTATCCCTTATAATTTAGAAAAAAAAATTTTATGTTTTTTTAGTGTTCTGCGCATGCGTTAAGTCATTCAGCATTACATCGAATAAATTTAATGTAAAAGAACACGCAGTTCACTTTATCAAACATATTCTTGCCGGTGAGTCTATTATTACACATCAGGTTGTGAGTTCACCGTGCCTGAATGGTAGAATTCCGCTCTTCGGAGCATATGGCTCCGGGTTCGATACCACCCACTGTTGAAAAACGGGAAAAGGGTGTTGTACTTATGCTTTAGTCATGCTTGTCTGTCGGATGAGTGCATTTTCCGGGTTTCCTCCCTTGTAACATGTAAATATGGCAAACTATCTTTGTATAGTTCTCTCGGAAGGCAAAACAAAAGGAATATTAAAATGCATTACAATGGACTTCCGCTGTTCGGTTCGGGTTAGGTGCTCGAAAGTTTTCTTGATTTCTTCCCTTGCGTCCAGAAAATAGGAACAGTATCTATGAAGTTATCAGAAGCCAAATATGCAATAGATTTTTAAAGAAGATTTGCATCACTTCCATCTGTTGTCTGTCTACTGTGTAGTGTCAAAAGCTTCAGATCGCTGATGGATTAACTTTTCGCATTCCAACTTATTAGATTTAGCATGTCATTTGCCCCTTTATCCGCAAAAAGGAAGTGTAAAAAGGTTAAAAATCTCGCCCCACCATATGTTCGCCTTAAAATAGTGATTAATTGCTTAACGTCATACTTAAATAGCTAGTCATTTATTCTAAAAAGTATGTGATCAGAACTTCTATAACATTCATGTCGCAATATTACTAATATTACAACGCAAAAGTTCCTATTTTCAGATTAAGTGATGCAGAAGATTAGTTGGAATGCTGGCTAAAATCATATTTCATCTATAGTCTATGAAAACATCTCTAATTTTTTAATAAAAGTTTTATAAAACAAGCAATAAGCCTTTAAAAAACCAATACAATCATACAGCTCACACACACACTTTATCTACATATTTTCTAAGAACAACTTTATGCAAGAGATAAACTGAGTGAAGATATTAATGACTGTATTCTTTACCCAAAGCAAAATGCTCAACAGTAGAAATAATTACAGTAAAATTCCAAACTAAAATTAAACTATTCAGTGAAATTTAACTTACAAATATCGAGCAAGAGTTTTCTCCTTTAATTTAGTGGTGAACAATGTTAAACTATAGAAATTGATGAAATCAAGCAAATTATTTATTTATGATTGGTACTATTTAATGGATAGCTAGATATTGAAGATCATTGTAAAGTATTTGAACATCTAATCGAAGCCTGCTAAAAGGACATTTCATTAATAGTGAACCATTGTCACGTGTTGCTAGAAGAAAGCCTAAAAAACACCAACCTAAAAAACTCCAACTAAAAAATCCAATCCAAAACATGAAGAAAGCATGTATACTTCATCTTAAACATCTATCTCCTCTTGTTTAATAGTTGCTGATATTGAACTCAAGACTTTCCACTCGAAGTTCAAGACCTTAGCATTAGACTGCTTTCAGCTTATGTTTAAGAATTATTTGACACCGCATTGCAGTTAGAGGTGTAAAATTCTCGGGAATTTTTGGAATATTGGGAATTTTGAAGGAATGAACTCAACCAATCATCTTTCGTTTATTGTTTTGTCTTTATGAAGAAAATAAAATAAATGAAGAAAAGTAAAATAAACTATGAAAATATGCAAAAAAAAAAAAAAGATATCAATTCTGTCTTCTAGTACGAAATTAATTAGCTTCATTCTGAAAAAAAAAATATCAAGATAGATTTTTCAGGACTGTCTATTGACATTTCCCTGTTTCTGTCGTTATAATTAATTCACATAGAGAAAAAAAAAAGACAAAAAATATTTTATCAACATTAATTTTTGAAGTTAGTCTAAATTGGTCACATTAAAGCAAAATTATTTTCTTTTCCTGGATGCATTATAAGCTATTATCTACTCACGCGCAGCATTTGATGTATTCAATTTCTAAACAGATTCATGCTGTTTATTGCACGTTAGCAATGTCTTTACATAATATGAACAGGTCTGTTTCAATTATTTTTAAATGTTTCTAATGTTTTGGCATCCACTTCTACAGTTGGTCACATTCTTTCCAATAAAGATATTTTTGTAGCATTCACTCAGTAGGAATAAGAACAACACAAAAAGAAATCAATACCCTTCTTTTGATCTTAACAGAGGTAATACTCAATACCTCAAATGCTAACTGTATTTTACTAATGATAGTTTTTACTATTAAGGTTCCAATATAATTAAATGTTGCATATATTGCACAAAAAAAGTGATTTTGTGGAAAATAATATAATCTTAAATTAAGCGATGTGTAGTTTATCAAAACATGTAAAAAAATTCAACGAATATTAGTTTTTTTTTTTTTTTTTTTTTTTTTCTAATTTAAAAATTTCTATATAAAACATATTTTTTCACGATTAAGGTAAAAATCTATTTGTTTTTTAATTATGATTTTTATCTACATTTCATGATTTATGTCATATTTGCTAACAATTAAATGGTTAAGTGTAACTTGAAAGTGTTATTTATAAAAAAAATACACACACAATTTAAAAATACCACAAACAACATTAATCAAATTATGTTGTCTGTCAACGGTCTTTCCCTTTCCTGAGGTAAACGTCCATCTTTGTTTACGATCATTTTTTGCTCTGGTCCCATAACAAAAACATCCGTCGACAAGCTTGTTTCTAAAATTTGCCCCAAATATTTCACTTCACCTTGCATAACATTCCTCTTATCCTTCCGGGATTTCCTCAACTGTGCCCGGAATACCATCAACTAACTCCCATTCCATTTCCCCTTGACACTTGACACTTTTCGTTGGCATGTTTAACATCGTTAGTTGTACATCGTTCGTTTTGACAAATGAATGGACAAATATTATGTTCCTCTGGGGATATGAGTTTTGTCGCCATTCATCAAAACTTCTCGCCCTAGTTGGTGAGAACTCTGTAGTGAAGAGCCCGTACCTATTACGATGCTTCGATAAACTTTGGAGATACGAGCTGTTGGAGAGTTCTGCATTTATGATTATCTTTAGCTGGTCATTATTTTTAATGAATATTGCATAATCAATTAGTGTGATGAACTATATATGTCCCTGATATTAACTTAATTATTTTAAATAATGTTGAAAATATTTTCAACACAATGCATTTTGTCTTCGTTTTTATAGCCTATATGTGGGACTTTTTTGGAAAAATGGTGAAAATTAGTTAAATTATTATCGGAAAAAATTACTATTCTATTGTGAATATCTACGAAAGTAATAGAATCATAAACCCGAAGAAGCAGAGATGTTCAAAATTAAAATTTTGGAAAAGGGTTTCTATATTCTATAGCCTTGCTTTATGTCTCGTGGAATAAACCCCGGAAAACTCTTAACTGATATGAATGCAATTAATAGAAATGCTTTATTTGATCTCATGTTTTTAAACAATGAATCTACACTCTAATTGAATAGCTGCGAAACTGTTGATATCGACAGTATACTTAGGGTATTAAATTAGTACAGATTTTACATCTGATAAAAACATAAAATGATGGAAAACTAAAATATTCCCAAACTGACTTCAAGATGAGAAAAATTTGCGATCGTTAAATTGCTCTCAAAATTCCATAGTGTCTCCTTTCATAATTCATACTAGCTTTCTGTTCGGGGATTTTTCTCAATAAAATAATTTTAACAATTTCTGGAAATAGTTTGTACATTTAATCAATTAACCACACACAATAAAAATTTTGATCTGAATTTATTGAAAAAAGTAATTATTCTTTTTTTATTTCAATATTTTCCGAAATTGCAACTTAAAGATATTATCTCTCTCGTTGATTAATGAAAACAAATTAGATTATATATATAATAATAAAACAAGCGTTAAATGTATAAAACTACAACTTATAATATGCCGAATGGATACTATTTAAAGCATATATTAGCCAAATCAGTTATAAAGACATATATAGTAGTTAATTAGGTATATATAGTTTTAAAAGCTTTATAGTGTGGTATAACTTAAGATTTTATATACTATTTATAATCTTTAAAATTCTGTTTCTAAATTTTATTTCTGAATTTTTCTGTAAACTTTTTCCACTGGCAACCCAACTAATAACTGAATAGTCAGTGATTTCCTTTACTAGTTTGAGGGTTCGATTCCCACCTGAAAATGGATATGTGTAGTAGTTCGACGTAAGTCGCGTTTGTATTGACTCCTGCTTTTAAAACGTGTCCATAGAGTGACTAACCTTTATCTTGGTGCCATAATTTAAAGTGGGGTCTGGTTCATCCCAAATATACAAACTCAAAGTCAGATTCGAACCCATGGCCCTTCCTCTTATGATTGCACATTAAATTGAAAAAAAAAATATTTCAAAATTTCTTAAAAGTGCTCAAAATTTGTAATTTTAATATTTTTAGTATACAAAAATTATATTGTAATTAAAATAAAAAATTTATATGCATTTAAGAAACTAACATTCTTATTTGCAGAAATTAATCATTGCCAAAATTAATTTGCTTTATTTTTTGCGTGAAATTTACTTGCTTTAAAACTGCCCGATTTGTTCTATACCATCTTAAGATTATTTCTGTGACTTTGTGACTGTGCGATATGTATAGGAAATGCTGTAGTAATAGAATTTTATTACTTCTATTTTATTCACATCTAAACCTAATGGACTGAAAAGCAATGTGTTATTTCTACATATCATGTTTTAAAGTAGAATTTGATTATAACGGTGATTACTATTATTTTTGTTAAGCTTTTTAAGAAGAATTATAATTTAATTTATTAAATCAAGGATTGTATTAATATGAATATGCCGAATAACGCGCTGCTTGCAAAATTTAAAGATAAATTTAGTTTTTATTGCTTTATTAAAAATAATTTTAGGAAATTGTAATCTAGTGTTAATATTAGGCCCTACAATTTGTAAATATCGTTAGATTCTAAAAGTTGAAAATATGATTTTATTCGGATGTCAAATTTGGGCGCATAGATATTATCACTAGAACATTAAGAAACTTCGTATTTCGAATCCAAAAGCTTAGACCAGTGATTCTAAATTTTTATTTATTTGACGCAGTACACTATTAACGATTTAAAAATTTTACAGTACACTAATAAAAAGGATATATTTAAGAGTTATCTATTTACCTATAACACACACTGTTTAAATTTTTTTTCCAATGGCAGATTGTAGACAGTTACAACTGTAACAGAGTCTATTAATCTATTGTTCCCTGATACCAAGGAACCGGCCAGACACAGCGACCTCTTAGCCGCCGAGGCGTTGCCCCGGGTGCACCACAGGGGGTGATCCACAATCGCACCCTCACACATGCCATAAGGATCCGTTTATAGGGTAGGCAATATTCATACTTCATTCACATTAACAAGGAAAGGTCAAAGACAGGATAGAAAGAGAGAAAGTACATCCATGCCTGAACCGGGATTCAAACCCAGGACCTCCCTACCTGTAGTTAAGCACGTTGACCACTAGATAAGTTGGCCGGCACACTGTTTAAAATAGTTTCTATAATAATAATGACTATAAAATAATATAATATGTATTGCAAAAGCAGTACGTTTGTTAATTTACTGGTAATTAAAAATAAAATAAAAACGATTATTTTTACTATATGCGTTTCTAAAATTTAGTGGCACACAAAAGCGCTATAACACAATGCGTAAGAATCACTGGATTAGATATTTGATTTTGCTACTTTTGCTAACTGTTGAATGACTATCACTTTAGATCAATAGTTTGTAGATTCGATTCCTAATGTTGTTGCTCGTCATGATACGGAATTCTTTTTAACTGCACACCTTCGTCGAATTGGCTCTTATGTGTAAAAAGTGATCGTAGAGCATCACAAATAAATGAAACTGGTATTTACTTTTGAGCCATGGGATGATGACAGTTTCTTTTCTGAGTTATACATTCGTGTTAAGTGATATTAAGTATTCATTATTTTTCCAGTTTTCCTTCTTTGGATATATAAATAACTTGTATTATCCGGGAAAACATTGAATGAATATTTTACAGAATCCTTAAAATAATAACATTATTGACTCACAGCACTAGTTAAGAAATATTCACAAAAATATAAAATCACGGTGGTAGCTACTATTATTTAATTTTTGCCGCTGGAGCTTTTTGCTATTCATTTATTATTGATTTACTATTTGCATCTCATTGTGTCTACAATTTAGAATCTAATTTTTAAAAGTTCGCAATTCTTAACTCTGCAGGTATGAACCCCATCCGAGGATGCGCTGATTTCATTGTGATGTACGGTGAATCTTCTGCAGCAGCCTCCCCGCTGCCATCACTCCCACGCAGTGCAACCCCTTTTCCCCCGCGTCGCTCTAACAGACTACCTCATTACAAGTCCCCGGCAGTGTGGAGTGAATGCAATCTGTCGTCGAATATTGTCCCCATCTGTCAGTGTCTCGTTAAAGGGGAAACACCCCCTCAAGCTTGGCACAGCATGACACAATCACATATGTATTCCGGAGGAGAGATTTGTCTGTTCCCGCCACCCCCGCCCTTTGACTAATGTTTTGATGTTTTGTTTGCAGTTGCAGCCGGGATAGGGAAGGCTTTGTTCACCACTTCTTTAAATTTTGATTTCTTCGCAATATAACTCTTGAAACTGTTTGACATAAAACGAAATATCTTGCACTGATCTTGTTTTCTAAAATAAATTTGATTATTCGTTAAATAATTTTATTTTATAAAATTATAATTGCATGACAATAATCCCCACACTCACTTATCACGTTAAAATCACTCAAAGTGCACGTTTGCATGCACTTTGGGTACATTTTTCTTATTGCTTTCTAACACGTGTTCATTTAATATATGGATTCAAAAATTACTATAACAACAGATTGTACAACAGATATTCAGATACAATTATATATTGCTTCTAATTCAGTTTTCCTTCGTTTATGGTGCGTTCCCTTTTACTTAATCCGCATGTCCAACCACAGAACAGATAGCAAAAGGGCTTGCGCAAGAACCTTCTATCTGCAGTTCTTCTGTTTAATTACTACCTGTTCATTGTTTGTTTTATAGCTCGCAATCAACTTCAACTTGTAAGCCCCTGTCGAATCAACAATTTGTACAAAAAGTGACCACAGCAGGAACTAACAAACCAAACCTCATGCTCAACTTTACTTTTATTGCACCGGGTAGCTTGTTTGCATTAGCAATACATTGCCCGACATTGAAAATGCAACACCAAGGAGTGACAGGAAAATTATGCAAATATCTGGGTAGACGCTCCTTACAGACTTATGCAAATAATATGAAATGCGCAGCTCTTCAGCGCAGGTAAAATAAGATATAAGATGAGGAAATGGCAGAGTGGGCAATATTCACGCCATTATTGCTGCTTAGAAAATAATCATTGAAAGTTTCCTGGTGTCGCAAAGGACGCTTGTAACTGCAGAGAATGCCAGGTCATCGTCGACGGAGTCAGTTACAGCAGACAGACGAGTTTACGAGGGGCATGGTGATCGGAATGAAGGGCGGGTTGGTCGTTACGGCAAATCGCAGCTGACAGACACCTAGACGCGTCCATGATGCCTCGACTTACGTTACGAATGATGACAATTGTTGTAACTTAACTCGACATTGGCCTTCAGGCATTGGCGTCTGTGTTGTTGCGAAGATTCTTGGAACAAGGTACTGTGGAATGTTTGCGGAATGCCTATGCAGGCAAAGGGACGTCAACACGCGTAGATCGACGTGTCCGATGGGAGGCGGTGGCGGCCCCGCTAAGCACGTCTTCTGAAATTCTGCAGCATGAACAAGACACCCTAGGTGAACCCATATCGAGCAGAACCAGTTGCTGTAATTGTCCGTTAAGAAGATTGTCATTGGCCCCACAAAATAGACGCCAATGTCTGGAATGGTACCGAATTAGAGTGAAGTGGACGACGGAGTGGCTCAGGATGGTCTTAGGTGAGTCTCGCTTATATCTCTTCAATGATAGTCGCCTCGTACTATTGGGGCATCGACGAGGAGACAGGTCCAATTCTCAAATTGGAGAACGAACCACCTCGCGACAACGCGATATTATGGTTTATGTTGCAATTGCGTACGATTTCGGGTAAATTCTAGTTCGTATTCACGATGCTATGACAGCCTAATGTTCCATGGATAGTGTGCTGCGGCCGATGACACTCCCCTATCTCCAGGGAATGCCCAGTGTCCTTTATCAGCAGGATAGCGCCGGACCGCATATTGCTCTCATCAGCCAACATGCTCTGCAAAATGTACAGCTTCCTTCCTGGTCACGGTGCCTGTCCGATCTGTTATCAATCGAACACATTTGGGACATGAATGGACCCCGTTTGCAGACCCTGCTACTGCCTTCTTCAGAAGACCCACTTTGGCAAATACTTGATAGGGAATGGAGAGCCAATCCTCAGAATGTCATTAGTACTTTCATTGACTCTGTGCCTAGACGTGTTGCTTCGTGTATCGCCGTCCACGGTTGTGTTACAACGTACTGACTCGACCGTTTTTTCTGTCTGTATTATGCATGTCATTTCAAAATACTATTTATTGTTCGTTGCTTTCTCTCTCTGTTTACCGAGTTTCGTCATCGATTTCTGGCAACTATTTCTTAATGTTGTATTTTCAATGCCAGGTATAGTGTGTATAACATGCATGATTAGCCTACTTTATAAGCGTTAACTATGCTCAATTTTAAACACAGCATATATCGATTCATTTCATGATGCTTGGTAACATAATGCTAATAATTCATCGTTCTAATTTCAGAATAAATAAGAGTGAAAAAACTTTTTTGTCTTGTATTACTTATATAACTGCTGAACTCATTCTTATTTTAATTATGAATATTAAGAACGATGAACTATAATATTTTAAAATTAAAAAATTTAATATTTGCACTTAGTTTATGAATTTGAAAGCTAAAGAAAATACACTGGAAAAATATTTCTCTATAGTAACACAGCATATACTTACATATCAAATTGATAATTTAAAAACTGTTTATTCTATATTATGGAAAAAATTGATTTATAAATTGTGTCGCACGATATTTTTAGTAGGTAAAAAATGTTCGGATATGTCATTTGAGTTTTTTTCCGAGTATGCCTATTGAATATATAGTGTGCATATTTTTATTTTGTTTGGTTTTGTTTTGGTGTTGTGTTCATGTGAAGTCAACTCAAATTATTCCATGTATCGAAATCAAGGTCTTTGCAATATGTACAATTTTATCATTATAGAGATTTCCCTGAAAGGAATCTTCGTCAATAGCCTATAAACTTATGATGGCCGGGCAGTTAAAAATAGGTTCCAGGGTACGCTCTTCCTCAGGGTAGTGCCTACATGATTTCTAATATCTTTTGCCGTTTGTATTTATATCATTCCACAGAAGTGTGGGGTTCTAAATCTGGAAATAGTCGTGGTAATAATCCAGTCTGCATTGATAACACATAATTAATGTTCAATTTTGATGTATTTTTCTTCAGTTTGTTTCAAGCAATTGCATTAGCGTCTCTTATAATTGCGGTGCGGGGAATTTCCGAGTTAAGGCCTCTCGCCTCCTTTGCAAGCCTATTTGCTTCCTCATCCTCTTCAATGCCAATAGTACATTTTTATTTGACTTACATATATAATCTTTCCTTGATTTTTAAGTTTTTCAGTTTGTTGTATTTCAGGATTTGTGCGCAGATGACAATTTGCCAAATCTAAATACTATAAGACATTATGAACATCTATAACATATTCCTTCTATGAATTTTTTCCTAAATACCGAAGTATATTCACGTGTCACAAAAGGAAATCAGAAGAAGTCCATGCAATTTCATTTAGCAAATTTTTGGGCATAAAATAGTGACGCAATATCCATTTCCTGTTCTACTAAAACCTCTACCGATCTGGAAAGCCTCTACCTTAAAGTGAACTTTTTCCTTACGAAATCTTTCAAAAACGCCATTTTAGTAACAGGAGCAATGAATAACATTTCTTTTTCAACATTTGTGAAACTACAAATGTGGTTATAGTAGAAATCCAGTGTTAACATTTTATTTATTTTTTTTTTTTTTTTTTTTTTACTAAAAATTGAGGGAAATGAACCGTAAGGTTTTTTTTTTCTGATTTAAATAGCATTAATGATATGCAAATAATGAATGAAAAAAGTATTAAAGAATAATTCAGTAACACTTAATGAAAATTTGAATGTGAACCGGAATGTTAACCTTTATATATTTACTTGCATATTAAATTGCAATCTTTCAAGCTTGGGTGTTTATATACTTAAAATATAATTAGAGTGGGAATAAATGTAACTTGAACAACTCATTAAAATTAATAATCGTGTAAAATTTGATTGTTGAGCAACAACACAACCCATATTGGGAAAGTGCATAGTTAAGAATTTGAAATGCATTCGTTGTGTGTAATTATAAAGCCAAATTGTTGAACTAAAAGTTGTTAAATTTTACGCGTCTAACAACACATCAGATTTAATACAGAAATGATTAAAAAAAAAAATTTAATCTCCTGTGTATCAAATTTGATAAAAAAAAAAAAAAAATAGTTTAAGGATGAGTGTTGAATAATGATTTAAAGAAATCACACGTTTTCCTGGTTTAATCTTAATAGTAAAGTAAAGCCAATGATTTTCTTATTTTCTTTATTCTTAAGTGATTCCTGTCCTTGTATATTCTTCTTTCCCTAAACTTATTAAAATTTAAAAATTTACTTTTTCGTGATCAACCCATTATTTGTTCTTAAAAATTTATTTATGTCTTCAACTTTTTAGTCCAAAAAATGAATAAAATGCTTTTATATAGAAAGAAAGAAAAATGAATTGTGCTAACAATTCTATCATTTATTAAATCAATAAATGTTCTCAACTGTATCCTTACAAAAAATGAAATAAAACCCAGTATATATATTGAGTAGCTTACCTAATTCCCAACAAAAAAAGTTTAAATCGTTTTATTGTTAGACGGCTTTTCTCTTTACCTTTCTCTTTGTCTGATTAAACATGTATCCTGTTTCAGACACGTTCCATCCAATTGTTCCCCTTCACAACCGTTGCCAAGGTGTTAAATAGGAATTTAGCGCTCCAACGCTTCAGACACCTCTTTTCCGAAGAGTGGGTGGGAAGTGAGGGCGGCGGATCACTTTGATTCGTTTTCCACACTTCTTGCGAACTAAAAAGGTGAAAAAAAAGAGTTGCCTGGTGGAACGTAAGTGCACTCTGCTGGATTGTTGCATTAATTTAATGGCCACTTCCCGAACCTGCTTAGTCTCTATTGATGTATATTCGATCATTTCAGATTAGAAAACGATATTTCTCTTTCTCGTTTTCCAAAGTATATATATCCTTTAGTTTATTTTGTAAAATTATTTATACGATATATGCACAAACTTCTATATAATCCTTTCTCATGTTTCCTTTTATTTTCAAAACAATTCGCAATGTTGCTTTAGAAATTTAAAATAAAAATTCTAATACTCAAGAAATAAAATTAGAAGAATCAAAATGCACTTCCTCTTTGCTTTTTTTATTTCTCAAAGAAAATATTTTGTATTGATTGAAAGAGTAGCTGTTAGAATACAGTGCTCATAATTAGATATGATAAACATTAATTTTTGTGTAAGTACTTTGAAATTCTGGAATAATTATAATTACATTGAAACAAAAATTTTAAATTTTCAAAAAATGAAAGATTTCTCACCACGAGCAAAGTTGCTAAGAAATATTTTAAAACTATTTAAATATAATTTTAATAATATTACCCTCTCTCGCAGGTAAGTAAACATGTATATACAGTTTTCTTAAAATGTATTGTATGGCGTAAGTTTTGTAAATGGCTACTCTTTCTTTAAATACAAAATTTTCCAAAATTTGAATGTTGCCATCTTTCGAACATTAAAACTATGTCTTCAATTTTAATTTGTAAATATTCTGTAAAAGAAAGGAAGTATAGTTTGATCTAATATTAAGGTTGATTTGGTTTATATATAACTTCTCATTATTAAATCTTATAAAATAACTTTACTCTTAAACTTAGCTACGTATGTGTGCGAATTTAAATTCCAATTTCCTTCCTTTTTCTATTTATGATTTTGGTATTGAATAACGTTCTAGTAAGCAATTCCATTAATTATAACTAAAGTTAACTCATTCATTTCGTTATATAATATATGTATAAAACGTTGGTAGTTCCTATTCATGTTGATTAATGAATGTTTAATTTTCTATTTTGTTGGTGAAAATGTTTTGAAAACGAAGAGACTGGTAGATATTTATACTTCTTTATTTAACTTGCCTTCAAATTATAAACCCTTCTATACAAACAACGAAGTGTTGTAATGTCGACACTGAAACGTTGTCATATAAAAAGATCAAAAGAAAAATAAATTTCACTTTTGCAAATAAATACTGTTGTTTCGCCGTTTATTGTTTCCATTTGCAAACTTAAAGCTTGCAATCTGTAGTTGTTCAGTTGGATACTAATATTTAATGCCATTATGTTTGCGAAGTGTAAAGCTTAATTATTGTTTTTTAATTATTTTAGATTAATATATAATTTTAAAGCTTTGTATTTATGATCATTATGATTTTCCATAAGAAAAATTACTGTAGATTTCATTGCTTGCCGTAATCGCAGTTTTCCTTCTCCATTTAAAATATCTTAAATACAAACAAATGTCTTTCTTTTTGAAATATTTCCCATAGTTAGCTGTAAAGTTATCATTATGTACTTCAGTCCAATAGTTCGTGAATTCGATTCCCAATTCGGCCGTAAGTATTTGTAGTAGTTTGGAACCATTTTTTCCTTTTCCTTCTCCATTTAAAATATCTTAAATACAAACAAATGTCTTTCTTTTTGAAATATTTCCCATAGTTAGCTGTAAAGTTATCATTATGTACTTCAGTCCAATAGTTCGTGAATTCGATTCCCAATTCGGCCGTAAGTATTTGTAGTAGTTTGGAACCATTTTTTCCTTTTCCTTCTCCATTTAAAATATCTTAAATGCAAATCAAATGTCTTTCTTTTTTAAACATTTCCCATAGTTAGCTGTAAAGTTATCATTATGTACTTCAGTCCAATAGTTCGTGAATTCGATTCCCAATTCGGCCGTAAGTATTTGTAGTAGTTTGGAACCATTTTTTCCTTTTCCTTCTCCTTCTCCATTTAAAATATCTTAAATACAAACAAATGTCTTTCTTTTTGAAATATTTCCCATAGTTAGCTGTAAAGTTATCATTATGTACTTCAGTCCAATAGTTTGTGAATTCGATTCCCAATTCGGCCGTAAGTATTTGTAGTAGTTTGGAACCATTTTTTCCTTTTCCTTCTCCATTTAAAATATCTTAAATGCTAACAAATGTCTTTCTTTTTTAAACATTTCCCATAGTTAGCTGTAAAGTTATCATTATGTACTTCAGTCCAATAGTTCGTGAATTCGATTCCCAATTCGGCCGTAAGTATTTGTAGTAGTTTGGAACCATTTTTTTATTTTTCTTCTCCTTCTCCATTTAAAATATCTTAAATACAAACAAATGTCTTTCTTTTTGAAATATTTCCCATAGTTAGCTGTAAAGTTATCATTATGTACTTCAGTCCAATAGTTCGTGAATTCGATTCCCAATTCGGCCGTAAGTATTTGTAGTAGTTTGGAACCATTTTTTCCTTTTTCTTCTCCTTCTCCATTTAAAATATCTTAAATACAAACAAATGTCTTTCTTTTTGAAATATTTCCCATAGTTAGCTGTAAAGTTATCATTATGTACTTCAGTCCAATAGTTCGTGAATTCGATTCCCAATTCGGCCGTAAGTATTTGTAGTAGTTTGGAACCATTTTTTCCTTTTTCTTCTCCTTCTCCATTTAAAATATCTTAAATACAAACAAATGTCTTTCTTTATGAAATATTTCCCATAGTTAGCTGTAAAGTTATCATTATGTACTTCCGTCCAATAGTTCGTGAATTCGATTCCCAATTCGGCCATAAATATTTGTAGTAGTTTGGAACACACTTAAAAATGTAGATCAGTCCAATAGTTAAATTAGTCCCTGTAAGCAAAAAATAAAATAAACTTAGATCAAAACTGACAATACAATAACTGTCGTGTAAACTATCTATCATTGTAAATATTTTGGTTTGGTGTAAATTAAAGATGTGTTTGATGTGATACTGCATATAACACTTATTTTTTATTTATTTAAAAATATACTATAAATCGGTTCTATTACTAAAATATCAGAAATTTTACAATGTTTTGTGTGCCCCTTTTAAAATATTTTTACTATAATTTTCACTTAAAACAAGTTCATATTGATAAATATTTATATTATTCATTAATAAATATTTATATTATTCTGAAATCTTTGAATCTATAATTGAAATATCATTATAAGGATTAAATTTAGATGCTCTCATAAGTAATGCTGAAATTTTTCAGTGGCTGACAATTAAGAAATGATTAAAACGAAATGCACATATAATTTGTCTTATAATCCAAATTATAAACTATCATGTTATCGCTTCATCTATAAATTAAGAGCACACTTGTACTAAATGAAAAAAAAAAAGAAACAGATGTATTGGCAAAAATAAATAAAGATAATAACTAAATGGCATAAATGAAGATTTTATTAATATTTCATACAACACTATGAAGATAATCGTCGTCATCACCTAATTTGGGAAGATTATTTTTTCCGCGTGAGTGTTTTCCAATCGAACCATGTCACAACAGTTCAATAAACCAGATTCTTTTCAATAGCTCTGTTTAACAATATCACAGAAACTTAAATCCAAAGAACATGGTAGCTAAGACTTACCAAAAGGACATCTCATCTGTAAAATATTGATTGATTGATTGATCAGTATTCAAAAATTTGTGAATTTCAAGTGCTATTTTGGAAGAATCGATACTATAGTAAGTTGAAGATTTATCTTTAATTGAGAATAATTGTGTAGATTATATATATATATGTAATAGAGATTTAACTGTTCATATTCTAATGTCCTGCTATTTTACAAGTGTGCTCTGCTAACAATTTTTAATGAAAAAAATATATCATTTAATATTTTGACGTTTTTTGACAATGGTTTGGTTTCTTTGTCGCTCAACGGTCATTATTTTTTTCTGTTTGCTCACCAGGGCTAATTAGACCGGGACCTACGGTTTAAAGTAGATTCCAAACCACTACAAACATCCATGCCCAAGATGGGATTCGAACCCACGAACTGTTGAACCGATGGCAAGAGCGCTAACCATTCGGCTTTCTTGACAATGATCCTGTGCTGCAACAAAATGCCGTCTTAAAATACGTAATTGGCTATTCCTTATAGTTAAACTTATAATTATTATCTTCCTCAAATGTATCTAAATATTAGTAATTAAAAGCAATAAGGATATTTTTTAGCTTGTAATTCTAAAGTTACAACAATCATTTTGATTTAATTTTTCTTCAATTAATAAACTTAACCTAAACAGTATACACTTTCGAATATGATCTCTACGCGATAACACAGACGCTTTTGCTCCAGGGACTGAACTATCTTCATTTTTTAAAATTGCCTAATCCTTTGTCGCCGTCCACTCATAAGCCTTTGTATCCGTCTAGCTGTCCGAAACCTTGTTATTATGCATCTTATACAAAAGACGGTGAAAGTGACGGCTCTGGATGCGACGTGCATACCAAATAAAGCTCATACATCTTCTGGGCGCAACCTTTGCCTCATCGCGAAAAAGGCTGTTGTTCCGTTAATCAAAATGTGAGGATTACTCTGGCTTTGTTACTTGGCAGTTGTAACATTCTCAAGTTTCAGTAGCCGTCACTTCTCACCGGGCAGTATATTTTTAGTTCCTTTCGTGTGTATTATCACAAATATGAATATTTATGAAATAATGACGAGGTTTGTTGGTTTTTTGAGAAACTCATTGCATGTTGTGGAAATGTTGACTTCTGTGTATGGCGCAAAATTTCTCTTTAAAATTTCAAGATAGCCAGTAAATTATGTATTTAGAGATGCAAAATGATTAATGAATTAGTGATTAAATGGATATTTAAATAACATTGTATACATGCAGTTGAAGAACCAAAAATCATGCTATAATACTGAATCTGTGGATACAATTGCAACAAAAAGTTGTAATAAAATGTCTAATCTCGCGTTACTAAATTGGAAAACCGGAAATTTTTAAATAAATATCTTTTTCTGTAGATACGTATACATATAATATAGAAAATCCTTATATAAGCTCTTTTCTCATCAGTGGTTAGGTTAGATTTACGAACTCAGAAAGAAAACTTCGTTGGTGGTTTTGCATTTTCACGAACATTTTCAATTCTGGAAGACTTTAAATTCAAGTTATGGGAAATATAATTTTAGTTCTAAATTAAATGCTTATTTATTCTATTAGCTTTATGCAAGCGAGAGTTGTTTTTATTTATTAATTTAAATGAAATATGTAACATATATATATATATATATATATATATATATATATATATATATATATATATATATATATATATATATATATATATATTCCAGAAAGTATCAAAAAGTATTTAAAATGCTAGAATGTTAACATTGATAACTAGATAACATTGTTCAATATGTTGCAATATCTAAGTTAACTTTCATCTCGAACATGGATGTTTTATAATGATTCAGAATCCTTTTCACTCTTAAAGAACGAATTGAATCGGTCCTCGAGTATAAATAATTTTAATGATAAATCAAACGTTTGTTACTACACATAATGAATGCAAGAAAATCACCTAACAATGATTGTGTACATTTATCTTTATTACTCTTAAATTCCTAATTAGTTTCGTTTTATGTCCATAAATATACGCTGTCATAATCATTTATGAATAATTTGATACTTGATTAGATTCTTGTAAATATTAAAATAGGAATAGCGAAATATTTGAGAAAATTTTAGGATATTTTTTTGATAAATTACGATATATAAGTGTTCGAATTAAACTTTTAGAAATAAGAGTGTACTTATTTACAACCATTACACATACATTTAACAAAACAGCTTGAAAACGCTATTATGAAATGATTTGTGTTAGCAAGCTCATTGGAAACCCTTAACCTGTTTTCAGTTATCATTGAGTTCAAAGTTTTGGATTTCTACAAAATATGGATTTTAAATGAATTCCGCTTTAGATGTACCTACTATTTCTGTCGTCCCATTTAGGTATTATGATAACTGTCTATGTTTAGAATTATTCTTAAGTTTTGTTTCCAGTTATGTATAATGAAACAGAAAGATATCAAAAATTACAATTTACATAAAAATTGTAAAATTTATTCCTCTCCGAATCTTTGATTGTCCTTTTTTCCAAAATTTAGCGTCAATTGAATGATAACTAAGTAAAAAGATTATATAAATGTGAAAATTAGTTTCTTATTTCAAGATTATTGAAAACAAAACGTGGTCACCACAAATTTTAACACAGTCAAATATCCATTTTTCATTTCAAGATAATTGGAAAGTCCAAGAAATAGTTTATTACGAATTGTAACTATTTTTCTATTTTCATCAATAGTTTTATTTCAATTGAATATCTATCTTTAATAAAATTAAAAAGAGAGGTGTGTTTATATATATTATACTTCAACCGTAAAAAATTCAAATGAAATGGAATAAACCTAATTCTGAAAATAGAAAAATAGCTAATGATTCTAAAAATAATTATCAAAATACTGATATTGATTTAAAAAAAAAAAAATCTGAACGTAATTGTAAGATTATAGAGGAAAACGTAGACATGTTATCCTAAGCGTTATTAATTGTTTGGAAAATCCAGAAATTGTTTTAAATCTCAAAAATGAAAGTTTTGCAATAATATTACATCTTATATTTTATCTTGTTTTCCTTCTATTTAGAAAGAAGGAATATTATTTTATCGAATTTTTTATACCTAACTTAAATTTTTTACGAATAATTTACTATTTAGTTGTAATAGTCTAGAACTCTCTCTCTCTCTCTCTCTCTCTCTCTCTCTCTGTCTCTGTCTCTCTCTCTCTCTCTCTCTCTCTCTCTCACACACACACACACACACACACACACACACGCGCGCGCGCGTAGCCTATAAATATATCGCAATTCGTCAATGCACACACACACGAACAATTAATATTTTCATACGTTTTCACTTGGCATTTACATCCTCAGAAGCAACACACAATCTGCTGTTCGATTTTTTAATTGAGTTCTGCGAATAAATAAATTATTTCATTATTTTACACCAACTATAAATCCTCCCAAAACATAGAGGCCATGGTGGCCTGGTTAGTTAGGTCATCGTACGCATCTAAACATAGTGAGTTCAAATCCCAAATAAACCGAAGATCCGACTTGCTCAATGATGGCATGGTCGCAATATCCTCCAAGTGAAATGATACTTCTAGTGGTTGCTGATCAAATATGGGAGGGTCTTCTGTTTGGTCGCTGCTTTTAAATTACGAAGAATTCATATCCCGGCTGATACCACTAACTGGTAAAGCCCAATTCTGGATAATATAGGAAATATACTGATGCAACAGCGTTATTATAGAAATCTAAAATTATGATTACTATTTGTTGTTAACTTGAAAGTTGTATTCAATTTAATCAATTATAATTTAAAATATTTTCATTTCATCTGTTTCAGGTAAACCTCAAAAGAAGCTGCTGAAATCAAAATTAAAAGAAGACGTTGCGTTAGCAGCTGCTCGTCATGCCGCGAATGAGGAAGACGATGAAGAGTGAAAATGACGTTGGTGGGTGGATATTTTAAAAACAAATTAAATGCCTTAAATGTTTAGAGTGTGAATAATATTGTTTTGAAATGACATGATTTTTACATATGTAGTTCATATTGAATGTTTTCATCTAACTTGAAACATCCCTAATTATATTCTGAAAAATAAATGCCAAGTTAACAAATTATTAGTTTCGCCATATCTTCATAAATGTTAATTTTCGAAATAATTTGCATAATTTTTTTTTTCTTTAAGATTGATCCAAAATTTGTAAGTAGATCTCTGGTAGTTTTTCCAGTTTGAAGGCCAGACCTGGAATATATTCAATGTCCTTTTCGAATCCCAATACATAACATTCAGTGTTATTTTATATTTCATCATTTATTGTGTAGGGTTCATTGTTACACGAGTTAGGAAACTTTATGGAAATTATTCTCCCTTTATATAAATTTCTATCTGCGTGCTAATCGTAATTAGTTATTCACTTTTTCTTTCCAATCAAAGTTTGGATTTTTGAACTTTGATTTGGTGTAAGTACTCGAATTAATATATTTACTGCATCGCACCGCTCGAAACTAGTACCGTAAAATTGAGTTTAATCTGGTTTTAAGCTAGTTTCTAAACTTTGAAATAAATGTTGCTTTTTTTATTAGCATACCACTATTTTCCAATCAATATTGCCAAGTGAAACATTAATAGAAAAACATTACAAAAAGTGTAATATCAGCAAATTGATATGTATTACGACGTCTTTGAAAAATAATTATCTCTGCGTATTTCCTAATTTACATTTAAAAACTATCGCTTAAAGCTTGTTCAAATTTTTTCATGTTAGCTTACACGCAAGATGTCACTTGTGATTAGCAGTGTATTAATTAACAGCATAATTGCTTATTTCCAAAATATATAAAAAATTATATAAGTTGCATTGTTTGTGCTCTCAATAACTTTAGCTTCCAACTTTCATCAAAACCTTCCAAAATCTAACGCCCCACCAAAACGTGCAAAGGAAGTATAAGACATTTGAAAAAATTCTCAAAATAGGTTTGGAAGAAAAGATGTGAATATGAATCTGTTGCCGAGGAAGAACAAAAAAAGAACCTTGTGTGAAGGATTGCTGAAAGAACAAAGTGCCTCCGTATTTCTCATTCCGTGCCGTTTATGGCCCAGGGGCGGGGGCGTGTCGGTACGGTCAAGTCCGGAGAGAGAGGTTGACTGATTTATTGAGTCTCTTTTCTAATGGATGCCGCAACAGTTAATGAAGAAACGCCCACTCTATACTCTTGGACGACCACTTCTCTGTAAACTTTTTTTTTTTAATTTTGAATTCAGATAGAGAGGGGGAGGGAGGTTTAAAAATGGAAAAGCGGCCCGGTAGGAAATTGTTCAGGCCATGCCTGCCATCTGCCGCTTCTATAGAGCCTTTAGTTCGCTGCTGAATTTCAGACTGCGAGTTGTGAGAAGTTGGAATTGTGTGTTTTCAGTTTTATGATTTTTTTTTAATGATTTCTAATAACTAAAGTTTGACGTCTCTATAGCTTATTTTTGAGTGGAATTTCATTAATTTTAATGTGAAAAAAGTAAAAGAACTCTCTCTTGTTAACATGAAATTTTCTATATTATATTTTTGAATTATTAAATTTCTAAGAGATTGACTAAAATATCTTGCTCTTAACTTTTAATGTTTTTTATCTGTGTAGACCACATTATAAATAAAGAAATTCCTAATGGTAAAATTTTATTAAAACTAATTACTAATTGAAATAAAACTGGTTTTTCAATATTAAAAAATTATATTTTTCTTAAATGATAGCTAGCTATCTACAAATCCATTTTAAAATTTTGTAATACTTGTTTATTTTCATAGAAATTATTTTAAATATTTCTTTCTTTCAATTTAATTTCATTTCTTCATTTTAAAAATAATATATCATAATTGTTTAAAGTCATTGTTGGGAATATTTCGCTGCAAGTTACATTTAGACCAATTATTTTAATGTAATCCTAAACTAGGAGACAATCCAAAAAATTATCAAACACTGTTGCCATGTGGGGGGAAAATGCGCTATTTTTCTGCTACTGCGTTATAGTGATGATAATATTCCAATATTTTCTTTTGAATACTTCCTTTCACCCACATACGCTGCGATGGATCTTGAACATGTTTGTAGAACTTATTCATTCAAGATTCTGTTTTCTATTTGGCTGTTCAAATTGTCTAATATTTCTTTTCCACAAAAAAAATGCTGTCCAGCTTGGAAAGGAGAATACTAGTTATATTATTAAGTGTGTCTCTTGATTATATCTCTCCGAAGTTATAGTTCATGACTTGCCAAGCCATAATATATTGATATTAAAATTTTCTTAAATTTGCTTGAGAATATTTTACGAAATAAAAACTGTGAATTTTGGTTAGGAAAAAATATTTTTGACGTGATCTTAATGCGTTTAGAATTCAATAAGCTAATTTTGATATATGTTAACACATATATGAATACCAAAATATGTAAATCTTTTGTTGGAACTTCTTTTTATTCATTAATTATGTTTTTTTATTTTTATTTTTTAAATCACGTTATTTTTGCAATTGTTTAAAATCTTTAGACTCTTTCCAAAAGCAAGTGCTAAAAGAAAAATGTTTATTTATATAAAATTCTCAGCTCTTAAAACAAAGAAATTGGGAAAAATGATCATTTAGTATCAAAAGTAAACAATACCTTTCCAAAAATAATGTAATTATTTTTTGTACCTTTTATCTTTTTTTGACAGCTGTTTGTTTTTTAAAAAAAAAATCAGATAATATATTTAATGAATTATATTTTCTGCAAAATATCAGTATAAAAATTGATGTCAGCAAGTAGGCCTTTCAGATTATTGTATACATTTTAGAGTAGTTACGCATCGTAAATTAAATACTTTCATTTAATTTTAATAACAGGTCATACTTTTATTTTTGTAATTAAAAATATACCAACAAATGCATAAACCATTCAAATGAAACCTGACATATACCGTTAAGTATATATCATGGTTTCTCCAAAAATCAGTGACTTCGCACACAAAAATTAATTTGAGTCACAAAACAAAACAAATCAGCATTAAATATTATTCACACAATTTAACCTCATAAATAAAATATTTTAATGAATCATTTGGACTTAAATGTTGTAGTTATTTATTTATATATTATTCCTTATGAAAGTGGAGAGTTTGTTGTGAGATTTTGATAGATTTTAGCTATTTAACCATTAGTCGTAGAAAATATCTAAAATGAAATATCCTGTCTTAAAATTCGTTAAAATAAATTAATGTATTCGTGTATTTAAACGCATATAAGAAATGTAGGTTTTTATATTGTACCCTGAGTCCTATTTTAACTTGGTAAAAGTTTTTTCATAGGTTACTCTATAGAACCAAAAAATTAATTATTATGGAATTAAAACTGGCCGGCTCACAGCAGTTTAAAGCTAGAATGGCTTTTATTGTGAAAAATAGGGACTATATACAAAATAATTAAATAACAATTAACACATTTATTTCTGCAACTGTTAAGATATACTATAAAATTATATAATATTATAAAATTAATAATAATATAATACTATATAAAATTAATTTTGTAATTATTTTTAATTCATAAATTTTAATGTTTATTTTAATTAAAAATAGAAATAATTTTTTTAAATGATATGTTTTCCCATTTCAAGCTTATCCCTGTCCATTACAACTTATATTACTGAAAAAGATTCAAAACAATCTGAAAATTCAATAGATTCCTTACTAGAACAATTTTGGTTCGGTAGTAACAAATATTTCCTCCTTTATATAAATTTTGAAGAAAACTTTACAAAATCTAAACAACAGAAATGGGAACTGTTTAAAACTTGCATTTCGTAACTTTTACAAGTATGTTTTGGATCACTTTATTTATTACAATGTCATTCATAACCTTTCTGCAAAAAAATACAAGACTTTTTGTTTGTTTCACTCGTCATAAATAATTTTAATTTCGATTCCAAGTTAGAAAATTCATTTCAAATCAATATCGAATAATTATTTTTAATTATGCGTATGTTCTTAATCAAAATATTTTATTTAAAAACGTTTTATTTTTTCTATTTTTGTGAAAAGAAAATTATGTTTTGTTTTCTATTTCTTACAATGTTACATTGCATTTGTCAATAGTGTCTCATCTACTGATAAAAAAAATATTTACTTTATATTAATAATTTATAACGATAATAAATAAAAGTCAAAAATTAATTGGTTTTTAAAGGCATATCGACAGTTTTTATAGAATTTTACATCTAAGTGTAACTATTGCATATAAAATTCAGTTTCCTTAATTGTTATATCATTTTTCTCTATTGTTATTTATTTATCTGTAACTTTATCTTTAAAATCACGCGTGTAACATCATAGTTTTCTTTTGGGAACATTTTAATCTCTTCTCACACATTCCGAATTTTTAAAATGTTTTCATTGATTTTAAATTTATTAGTACCTTTCAACATTATTTTACAATGATGAAGTTAATATTTTTAAACTTTATAATTAGGATTAAAAAAGCAAAACCAATGTATGCTAATTAGTATAACTCTAATTGTAAAATAAGAAAAATATTGAAACACATAATGATCTTCAATTGTCGCGTTTAAATATAAATTCACTCGATTAGGAATCCTGTATCATCAAATCTCTTCAACACTCGCGCGCGTTTTAAAACAAGTGTTGAAGAGATTTGATGATACAGAATTTTCATAAAGAAAATTTTGTATTAGTAAAAAATTTATATAAGTATAAACATTTGAATATTGACAAAGGTTTGTATAAATTTTATTTCATCTTAGTATCAAATTTAATTTTTTCTTGTCCGTCTGAGAACTTATTTATTCGTATTGCCCAAAAAATGCTTTTGGTAGGTGTTATGTTTTTCTCATTTTAGAAACATCTGTTTACTAAAATATATAAATTTAAAAAAAAAATAACAGTTAATAATTTTTCTTTTTTATTTCAGGTTTCTTGTATAGGAGAAGCATCGGAAGAGTGTATAAAATGTAAAAATATTTCCCAATAAAATAGAATAAAATAAAATTTTATACTTTTTTTTATCTCCTTCTCTCAAACTGTATCACTTTATATCTCCGCCTTCACAATCGAAACCACTGTCCCATTGTGGAATCCCTCTCCCATTTGACGATTGACAAAACTAGGCGTTGTTTAGTTTCAAGCTCCGCCCATCGTCATACTATTGGCTGATGAAGTGAAGCAAAACGATATCAGTGGCTCGAGGCGAAGTGAAATGTGGCATCCGATACAGATGATTCCGCGAGTGATCCATTCCATATATAAATCATCGGTAAATTTAGTAATGGGAGCCAATTCAGTGTAACGTGAACAGAATACTGTAACGTGACTACAACACTTTATCATAAAGCGGTTGTTCTTAGTGCTAAATGTCAGTGGTGAGGCGCATTCTTTCTCTTTTTTTGTTCGACAGCCACGACCACTCCCTACAGACGGCTGCTTTTAAAAAGAAAGGAATTTGGAATTGTTTTTCTTGCTCTTTGCTTTTTCTTTTATTTGTAGGCATGTGATAATACACTTTTTTCCCACTTTGATTTTTTTTATTCTATCATTTTATGTAGATTTAAACTCATATCGATTATAATAATGGATTATTTCGTTGTTTGCTATCAATAACAACATATTTTTTAAGAATTGTTCTCTCAATGTTTTAATTTAAAGATTTTGGCACAAAGTAATTTTTAGGTTATAAATTATCTCATATTTTTACTCACATCGGGAGAGAAAAACCTTTCGTTTATACCATTGTTTATTTTTGTTTACCTTAATCTGCATACAATAAATTCATTTCCCTATTTCTTAAAATTATTATCTTAAATTTTGACTCACAAAAAAGAATGATTTTTTTATTATCGTAGTTGCCATTGACTTTAGACTGCAAATGACTTCCAAATAAATTTTCTGTTAACTATCTTTTAAAAAAAATAGCATTTATATTTGTTATATCAAAATATATCTGCTAATTTTTGTAAATAGGTTAGCAAGTTATAAAACCAATCTTTTTCAAACGATTGGTCAATGTCATTTGAGTTCTTAATAGTTAAAAACTGTTTCATAAGTGTTTGTAAGCATCAAATAACAAATCTCCTTTCGAATTCTCTGATAGCAGAATGCATTCATTTGTTCTAGTTCACAAGAAAAGAAAATTCTCAAGTACCTACATCAAGCAGAATGCCTCTTGTATTCAAGCAAAAGCCGGCTAATTCATATTCATGTAATTAGCAGTTGCTTTGCTACGAATGAATTTAAATGAACTGTTGCAGAAACAATATACGTATATCATTTTTTAAAAATATTTTTGAATCTCAACAATAAATTTTCTTGCATCAAACAAAAGAGAAGAATTTAAGGGTCTGAATTTTAAAAATAAAGCATCTTTTTTTTATGTTTATCATTTTCCTCGAAATTATTTCCTTCTAAAATATTACAGAAAAAGGCAGTCTGTGTATAGTTAAATAACATTTATGTTTCTTCTATAGAAAATAATCTAACAGATACATTTTGGTACTATTTAAAAAAAGTTAGAATGTTTAAAAAATTCAAACGTCTAAAGAATTAGTTTTTTGTTTTTTATTTTTGATTTAATGTATGAAAACTTAAATACAAAAACATGAATTAATATTTTTATACTCTATCGAAAATAGCAGTTATAAGTTGAGTTTTTGATAATATATAAAACTGCAATTCGTATACATTATATTAAATATTTTCTTCGCATTTGCTGGAATTTGTAATTAAAACTATTAATTCTCTAATGAAATGCACGTACTTAATTATTTATCTTCATAAATTATTTAAAATTCGTCATATAGTGATTGCTTTATATTTTTTAATAAATTTAATGTGCAGGAAATTTCGTTTTGTTTCATGTAAATTTTCTTCACATACCTCTAATTTTTAGGTGATTATAAAATAAACTGTTTTGCATTTTCTTTTTTCCATCTTAATTTATTTTACAAGGTATATGCCATTAGGACAATGAAGTTGCTCAAATCAATTTATCAACTAATTCATCTTACTTTTCTTTTTATTTACACGAGCTTAGGAGTAATTTAAAATTATTTTTCAAAGTCTATTTCTCATTTGTTTTTCCCAATTCATATTTTGTAGACAACTACAATTTTTTTGTGACATATTTTTTACTTATAAAAAAATCCCGTAAAATGTATTTAAACTTATATCTTAAATATTGATCGATTTAATATTCTTTTTAAATTCTTTCATTTTTTAAGTTTATTCACGAAGTTTAATGAAATTAAATTAGAACTTTCATAGATTGTTCATTTTACGTTATTATTTAACTTTCTTTGCACAAAATCGAAAAATGTCGAAATAATTCAAATTTTAGCAATTATGTTTTTAATATAATTTATGGAATTATAATTTAAATATATGGCAATAAACCAGTTACAGTGAACTCATTGCCCCCACGGGAATTGTTTCCTGCATCATTTTGAAAAAATTCCCATTAATATAGAAACTGAGTATAATCTTGTGCTTAATGTAGGTTGTATAAACTCATGTTGGGATTCAAGTATTTATATATTAATTATATTGAAACTTTTTTGTCTCTTCTCGTGGTGGCCGTAATATGCATTTCTATCTTTTACTCTGCGTTACTATCAAAGGCAGAGGATGAAAATTTAATTTTCATTGCTGTTTGCATTTATTAGTCTAAAAAGTGCCACTAACGTATGTGTTTCATATTGTAATTTTAACTGAATTGCTTTTGATGTGAATAAATTATTTTTTTACATGTTACAGACTTATTTTATTAATAATTATTTTTTATTCTGCCCATCCTGTCTTGTGGTCAGCGGGCTTGGATGTACTTACAATCGCCTATCTTTGCCTTTTCTTGTATGAATGTGAATGGTTGCCTACCCTATAAACGGGTACCTATGGCATGTCTTCAGTTGAAAAAGTATAGCAGCGCACCTCATAATGCCAGCTCAGCTGGCACAAGATAACATTTTTTCTCTATTAGATTTTTAATTATTATCATAATGTTGTTTAATGCCCGACTATTAAGATTTCCACCTTTTTTTTGTACAATGGTTGGAAGAGGGGCACCTTATATTTGGGTCACCAGTGAGGGCGCCAAAAGAGGGTCTTCGAAGAGATAAGTCAGAAGATCCCCTGGTTTGCTTTGCCACCCCCAGAGTTATCATTTAACATGGAGAACATTGCCACTACGACATTTAACATGTCTCTTACTCCATTGGCAAACGACGGATCTTCAATTGGGTCGAGGTTCGAATTCACTACCTTCCAATAACGAGAACGAACCCCTTAATCAGTCAGGTCACCACTGCCTGGTTTATCAATATAAATTACTTTTTTCAATTAGATTCTACCCGGAGCTCCTAAATAAAAATGAACAGAATATCTGTTTTGGCAATAATCCTTGCATCACAAAAAATATGTTAAAAAAATTTTTTTAAAGCAAAGGACTGAAAATGGTCCAAGAAGTGAAAATGTACTTGCTATCTAAGCGACACGTTTGCAATTTTTTAGACAGGCTAAAAATTTATGTTGCTTTTCATACATTTATATTTCACATATAAATTCATCTTTAACATTTTCTCATTTAAAAGTTACCAGAAACTCATTTCTTTATACAATTTTTTAACTATGTTTAAGTGACCACCAATCTGCACGGATAATGGGGAGATCAATCACTAAATGCAAAATTCCTCTGAATATTTCACAAAGGATTGTAGAAACTGCATTGGAATCACGATCAAGTCTGATTGCGCTTCATTCTGAAGCCGAAAACATCACGTCTTTCTGTCTTGTTTATTTTAGTTATCTTCATTCTCACACAAAAACTTGTCTGCTCATCTATAGCAATAAATGGGCGTGGATTTGTGTTTTGTTTGTTGACTTACGGAGCAGTTTCTTGCATCATTTCTAAGTAAATGGTTGCTTTGGAGAAATAAATTTTTTTATTGAATTATTTTTGAAAAAAGTTGTATATTTGAGAACAACTAATTTATATTTTGGTTGATACTCCAGTACACAAATTTATACAGTGTAAATTTTGGTATACTTATTATGCGTTTATAAAAAATGAATAATATTAAATGATAAAATATTATGAATTACTATAATCATGCATTCAACTTATTTGGCGATAAATATCACTATTTTATTACAAACAGATAAAAAAAACTAATGAATTAATTTATAATCCCTTTTATAGTTAAATATAATGGTAAATATGAATATAAATATTTATGTATATATGTATTGTGTAATATTAATTGCTATAATCGAATCTAAGAAATTTTAATTTAATAGATGTATGCAAAAATATATTAACAAAATGCGTGCAAAATTTAAATATACGAAAAAAAAATTTAATTCTTGGACATATAAAAGCACATTAATTTTATTTAATTATTTCAAAAATATATTGTTTGAGGTTCTATCTATTTATGTTCTATACTCTCCGGGTTAAATTTTTTTAAGAGTTCTAGTTTTGTGTTTACTGAATTATTTATTTTAAATTTACTTTTTGTTATTTTTATTTTAATTTATTGGTGTTTGTTATACTATAGCTAAAATAATATTTTGTTTTCAAGTGCTAAATATTCTTAACCCTCCAAAAAATCTCAATAGTATTTAATAATTTTTCGCGGATGTTTTAAATTTTATTTTGTTCTGAATTAATTATTAATTTTGTTTTTGTTGTTTTAAAATATTATTATGTATTCAAAATCTATCCAACATTATTCAGTATTTTAGGGTTTTTTTTCCCCTCAAGTATATATATTAGTCTGTAAAAAATATGAAAATATGCGTTATTTCTATATTGTATACAATTAATTTATTTGCCTTCAAAATAGATATGTGTATGGATTAAGAACACAAAACACATTTACAATAGCTACATGTAATGCCCTCATTTATTCAATTCAACTTAAAATTCTTGTGGCATACATCTGCAATGTTCTTTTTACAATTTCTTGTATGTACAAAATTATTCAACAATTTATTGATTTAAATCAGTATGAGTAACAATATAATCACCTGGATAAATCAATATAAATATATTCTCCTTCGAATTGCTAGGTTATTTCAAAGCTAAAGCGCTGAAATCTTCATTTAAACTTGTAATTATAAGTTATCTCTGAAGAAAATATCAATCCACAAGATTTTGAACAATGTTTTGAACAGTACTTTTCATATTACAGTAATATTTATTGTATTTTATTCACTGATTAAAACTTTCAGTTTGTAGATAAACATAAATACATGCTGCACCTACATAATGTATGAATATATTTCAGCATTTTTTGACAATAACAACCAACTGTTTGTACAGAAGACAGTTGTTCATCAAGAAGCTTTTTTGACTTAAATTCTGAGAGCTGCTTCTGATAAAAGACGCATTACCTCATTTTCGGAATGCACAATAATAGTGTCAAATTATTTCAAATGTATCGTTTGATATCACTTTTTCACAAACAAGAATGCGTGAGAACTATAGGAAGAATCTCTAAATCCAGGAATTCGGTGAGAAACGCGTGATTCGAAACTATCACCAAACTCGAGTCTCGTTCATGTGTGGAGGGACGTGATTCGACATGAATGGAACAAAGGGGGCGCCACTGTCTGGTGGCCTCTGCTGTGATCTTCCGTTTGGCCCATAGCTCACATCTTGAAGACTGCTCAGTGCGTTCTCCGGACTTGATCTGGAACCCAAACAATCCGAGGCGCTGTTGATGTAAGGTGCATCAGATGCAACAGGTGTCACTCCTGAAAAGAATTTGCATTTAAATTAATTATAATTATTATTTATGGTAGAGTTTGTATGAAAATTTCTAATTTAATGTAAATATATATATATATATATATATATATATATATATATATATATATATTCTGCAACTGTTTTTCCTTCATTAGTTAAGAATTCAATTTTTTTTTTTTATATATATATTTCTAATTGTAGCGGGAAAGAAAAATAAAAGATGATATTCATCAACTCGAGCCTTTAGGCGTAAAAAAAGTTATCTTTATTATTTAGAAGGTACACAATTTAAAGATTAATTGATAACAATCTTCAATAAAACAGTTTAAAAGATGGGGGGGGTGAAAAACTTTTGATCTATCCAAAAGCATAAAAATTTCAAATTATCCTGCAAATTTTTTTTAAAAAAACTTTTTTTCGATTTAAAAAAAAAATTAAAATTTGAACTATTATGTATTTATTTATGAGGAAGACATGTTAATATTATATTGTTAGTATAAATATTGTTTGCTTTAACATATTTTAAAGTAACTAGGTTGATAATAAGTTCGTTTTTAAGAAAGCAGTATCGTTATAACAAAAAAGAAATTACAAGAAAACAAGTTAAAATGAAGTAATAAAATATGAAAAAAAAAACTACTTTTTTCGAAAAGTCTTATCACATATACAACAGTCAGATATTCTTTTAAAATATAACTAAAAGGATAAGCACATTTTGAAATTTTTAAAGTAAAAAAAATAATTATTAGTTGAAATTAATTAATATTGCATAGTTTTAATTCCTGTTGTCAGAAATGACAATTTGATTTTGTCATTTTTTAGAGTTTAATTTAATTGTAATCAGAACGATACTTATTTTAAATATTTCTGAAATATTATTAGGTAATAACGTATTATACAAGATGTTAGTAAATCAATTCTTATTATTTTATTTTACCTTGCTATCTTTTGTCATTGATGATTCTAAATGATGTTTTAAAAAAAAATTGATATTTTGATCTTTCTATTTTTAAGGCATTACTTAGAATTAATTATCTTGTTTAAAAAAAAAACTTTGTTCCTTCAGCATAGTGCTTGATATAAAAGACATCAGTTAAATTTTAAACAGGGAGTTCACTGAGCCACAAAATTGTGTATTCAACAATCCATTTTATAGCAATTATAAGCAGAAAAATTTTACAAAAAAGTGTAAAATTCATGTGTAAAAATATGGTGCTTCTTTAACGAAAGATATATTAGATTGCTAATTTGCATCAGTATTTTGATAGAGTGAATTTTGTTTGTGTGATAAATAATTAATTATATACACAATTCAAAAGAAGAGAAACTAAGTTGCCTGTCACATGCTTCATCGACCAAGTGGACATCTCATTAAATTATTGCCTTTATAGACTGATAAAATCGAGAACTGATATGGTATTGTGTTCTGCCACTGATATCTGTACTCGAAGTGACTTTTAAAAAGCCATTAAGATACAAAAAAAAGAGACTACTCGGAATTTGAAATAAGTAGTTTAACATTTGCATTTAACTGTTAGAAAGAAATATATTTTTAGAAGTTTATTTTAAGCGTATTCTTTTATATACACTTTAATGCACATAAATGAAAGTATTCATACACATATATATTTTGTTGAGTTTTTTCTATAATATGAGGAGTTAAAGAATTTTTGTATTTTTCTCTTAAAAAGGTACTGCAAACCTTTACAAAATATACAAATTTTAAGTCATGTTAAATAGCTTTCTTCATTATAGCTTGATCTTATACGCATTTTTCTTGCTTGATTTTATGCGTTTCCATTCAATAAACATTCTCTTATATGACTTACCGTTATTCATTGAGTTTGAATGCTCCAAAGGATTAGTACCGCCAGGACCAATAGGCACCGTTCCTGGGAAATCTGTCATTCCACTTTGTGGGTGCGGACCTGGGAAATAATCGTAAAATGCCGGATGTGGACCATAGTTGAAATCATTTGGACTATTGGAATCTGTAAGAATAATTATAATCCATCAAAGTTAATTCAATTTAATATATTTAAATCCAAAAATTAAACTAAAATTAATGTATTTAAAGCAATTTGGTTTTAAAATAAAAAGCTGCAAACTGATTATTTTCCAAGGGTTAATTTATATTTTTAAAAAATCCTTGAAATCTTGGCTTTTATCCTTCTATAGAATTTGCATCGGTACAAGTTCGGTATCCCCATATAGGATTTCTCGCCAAATCTGGCGCCCTTTGTTTACTGCGTAGTGTTGCCAATTTCAGCTTTTGTTTTTATTTTAGTGTTGCCAAATTCAGTTTTAGTTACTTTTTTATTTTATTTTTTTTTTGTTCCCACTATTCAATTTTCTTGTGTTTAACATAAATTTAAAAGCTATTTAAAATTTACTTCGACTTTCATTGTTCTAGAACATTCTATGTCCCACGTTTTTTCGACGTTTCTATTTGAATTGGAAGCCATTTGTCTTTAGTTTGCTGTAGGTGCAATTAAGGGATGTGCTTCGTTGTCACCAGCGTTTAATCATCGTAAATTTTTCTTTTTTACAATTTCTTTTACATTTTAATTCTTTTTATTTGGTTTATTTAATATATATTTATTATTATCTTATTAATTTAATTTATTATTATCTTATAATTTAATTTCTTATCTTATTAATTTAATTTATTATTATTTATTATTTAAATTCTGAATGTATTTTTTTTATTGTACTAGTGTTTTATCTTTATTTACTTTAAAAGTGTATATATTTAAAAAAATATTCTTTGCACGTTTACCTTAAAATTTATAAAGTGTATATATTTAGAAAAATATTTTTTGAATCCTTTTTTTTTTCAATTTTATAAAGTAATTTATATTTAAAATAATATTTTTTGCATGCCTTTTTTTTTAGCTTTTTTAAAATTTTATAAAGTGTAAATATTTAGAAAAATATTTTTTGCCATGTCTTTAAAAAAAAAAAAAATGAAATGTGACACTGGTGACAGCGAAAAAAATGTCGAAATAAGCATACCAATCGGCATATCAGCTAAACTTCATATCAAATAAGTCCATCATTTATATTTATTTCCCTTTTTTAATTTTCTAAAATGCTTATTTTTCGATCGAACTTCGGGAAATTTCCCGTGTTAGCTTGGCGCGCTTACATTGGCGACTTGGCGACGAAAAAATTCGCCGCGTTCGCCAATATATGGGGATACCGAACTAGTTCCTTTGCATCAATACAAATTATACTGTACATGTATAGGAAGTAAAAAAAAAACCTTCAGGATAATTATGTTCTTGTTTGTTCAAAATCAGGTTAACGTGTAATGATTTCAACGATCACGAGATGGCGCTGCGAAGGCAACAAAACGAGTTTTACAGCAGACGATAGAAACGGAGTTCTATCGTCTGCTGTAACTTCACGATTCTAACAAGGAGGAATAATGTTACTGTTGAGAATGTTGGAAGTGTGTGTCTTCGTCTATAAAAATTTCGCGTAATTTTATTTTGGGTTCTGCGCAATCTTAGAAGATAATTGGTTGCTAAAATAATGTGTTATAAATTCGCTGCACAAATTTAATTGAGCGTCATAACAATGATATCAAATTCCAAAACTGAAGAAAACAAACATGCTTATATTCATAAATACCTGTGAAATTATAATTATTTTTTATTTTAATGTTCACATCTGAAAATAATCCTACAATCCTGTTAATCATCTAATCATTAACTTTAAATAATTATCTTTTCATCATATAGAATTTAATTATTTTTTATAAGTTTTGTTGCTAATTTTTTGAAGGAAGAAACGAAATCAATCGCTGTCTGAAATAAAATAAATATAAATAAGTTAAATTAAAATGGAAGAATATGAATATATATATATATATATCTATATATATCTATATATATATATATATATATATATATATATATATATATATATAATTTTATTAATATTTGGTAAAAAAAGTATATAAATATGTTGATATATTTTTCATTAGCACACAATTATCAATATATATTGAAAATAGCAGAAAGAAATATGTCTTTTGATTATGAGATTATTTAAGAGTGAAAACTTGCATAAAATCGTGATAACCACATTTTTTAATTATTTGAATTATTTTTTATTATGTTTTTATTCTTATTTTTTACTTTAACTACAGAACTCCAACTATCCAATAATTGATTATCTGAATAGCTTTTAGAATTTTAGAAAAATAAATTAGATTGAAGAAAGGAAGGAAAAGGAGAAAAAAGGAAAAGGCTAAAGAGAAGGGAGAAGATGAGAGTGAGATGTGTCACTTGGGGAATTCAGAAAAATTCTTTTGAAAATTCCTGTATGCTCAGAAATTAGAGCTGAAGGCAAAGAAGAATGGATTCTGAGTCAGGTAATCATATTTAAATGTCGAGAAAGCAGGTGATCTTAATGTCGAAGTTAAAGCAGACACGGTACTATCAGATAGTGAAATATTTTATTGCTTTGAAGTTTATGGTGCGTCAGTTCGAGTGTGACCACATTCAACTCCTCATCATCAAGCGGCTGCCCGACTTGACTGCTCAAAAGCAGAAGACGCCAGTGATTCTCCTTTGCATTACTGTACTTAATACTGTATTAATGTACAGCTTTTATTAGTAACTTAACATACAATACAGTCGCCATTTCATTTAATTGATTAAAAACTATTTTTCTTTAAAAATATGTAATTTTTTGTCCTTTTTTTCAACAGATAATTATCAATTAAAATGGAACCTTTTTTCAAAAAAATCCAATTAACCGAATTTTTGATTACCTAAATGGGGTTCAGTCGCAACTGATTCCGATGATTGGAGTTCTGTTGTACCAAATGTAATGCAGAACTTCTAAAAAATTGATATTTGATGGAAAGTCAATCCAAATGAATGGGAATAACCAATTACTTTTATAATTATAGACTATAATTTTTATGGTTATAGGGAAAACAATTCTTTCAGCAATGTTATAAAATATATATATATATATTTTTTTTACCTTTTTTAGTACCACAAAGATGTTTATGATAAACAGTAACACAAATTCAAATAGACACTTTTATATCTTTTGATTTTAAAGTAAGTATAGAAATAATTACAGACGAATATTTTTTATTGAAGAAGCATGAAATTCTGCTCTATTTATATAACATCTAAAGGAGAAATAAATAAAAACTGCGTGGTATAAGCGAGGTCTGATTGGACAACAAGGAACAAAAATCGCCAATCCTTTCTTTTAATAAGCAACCCACAGATATTCCCCACCAAACCTCAAGCACCCCGCAAAAAAAAAAAAAAAAAAAAAAAAAAGGTTAAAAAGATCAAAACAATAAAGACAACCCGACCAACAACAAGACCAGAGAACGAACTCTTAAGAATAACAGTAACAAAAAATAAATAAATAAATGATGAAGAGGGCAAAAATAAAAAAAAAATAGTACCAAGATTTTTTGGCGAAGTAAATTAGTTTGTTGCCTTTCCCCATCCCCTTTCGGAAAAAGGTCAAACTCTTGATGAATTGACTTCTTCAAGATTGAAGAAAAGAAAAGGCATGGAGAAGAGGGTAAGGCGACCATCCATCAAAAAACAGTCTCTTGCTCCCTGTCTTACCTGGGGAGAGAGATAACCTCCTCTCACCGACCTCCTCTCTAAAAGAGAGTGGAAAAACCACTCTAGAAGATTGGCGTTGTTTCACGGCGGAGAAATAACCCGTCCGTTGCAAGCATCTTCATTAAGGAACTTGTCAATGAAAAAGTAGCACCCTATTGTCTATTATATCATCGCTATGAGCTTGTGTCAATGCAAACTTGATGTCTCCAAAATGGGGAAAGGGGGGAAAGACCGCTCGTGTTTCTGTTTGGGAGATTGGCTGGAGAGACAACCTGAAGTCGCTAAATCAAATATCAACCGAAGAGTGCTTATTAAGACGTCCAGATCATGAGTGTTATTGAGAATTAGAGGATGATGAAGTTGGTTTCGTGATCAGTTGAATCTTCTCTCATCAGTATAATAAAGCGCGTAAATAGTAGCGGTTTTATCAACACAATTTTATGTCTTCGCCGTTTTCAAGACAGCTGCTGATGTCTGTAAAATGACAGTCATTCACAGATTTTTGGTGTTTAGCTTATTATGAAAGATGTTTGCCTCATTGAAGTGTACCTTCTGTTTTGATGTCATCAAAATTTTAGTGAAACAGCGTTAGTTTGTTTTTAGTGTGAATGTTTTATTTATGGAATATTCAAAATAATATTAGACTATTAGAATTTTTTTAATGTGAAATTCCATCTCTAGTATTGAATATGAAAACCAATATAATGTTTCTTAACATTGAAGACCAATATTAAGAGATACTGGTTTTCATTTTGATTTTATTGCTATTCTTCTATATTCTCTGATTTTCTATTTACTTCTGAATTCATTTTGTTATTATTAATGTTTTACTTTGTTGTATAGACAAAGTAAATAATTCTTTCAAATTAAATAGCTAATATAATAACAAGTTAAAAGGTGAACTTAAATTTGAACTTTTAGCATATATTTTTTGATTTGTAATTCTATTCTTAGTAAATAAAAGCATGCGTTTTTTTATTTAAATATTCCAGGAATATCGATGATTTAATATTTCTCACGTCTTGATCTAATTACAGAATCATAAAAATTTTTAAAAAATAAAATGGAAAATCAAATATTAGGATTTTTTTCTGTGCCAATTATAATAAATTGTAAACTAACACAAAAAATTAAATGGTATGTTTCTCCAAACTAGGCATTAAATTTGTTTCAAAATATTCAGATAGTTTTGCATACTTATCACAAATGGGATGGTCTTTTTCACAAAATGATTCTTTAGTAGATAACTTAGTGGCTGATAACACACCATCTGGTTGCTTATAATTAAATAAAGAAATAAATTAATAAATAAAATAATAAAGAGCAGTGAGTATTTTTCTGTTTATAATATCTTATTAATTAATTCCAAAAATTATATACGAATACTACATTTCTTATATAATTTTTAATTTTACAAATTTAATTGTTTTTCCTTGGCAATAACGCTTCCAAGTACTGCCAATTTAGAGTACAATTAGTCAAAAATTTTATGAATCGTAATTTGGGAATAGACATGCATTAATTATATAAATTTTATATAATTAGTGTATTCTACAAAGTCCATTATCACTGAGCCCAGTGGCTTAGTGATAGTACTTCACGCTTTCAAAAAATAGAATCCGAGGTTTGATGCTCGAGATGAACAAGATTCGTTCAGCCTTCAGTTGGTTGCTAAACAGAATACCCAGCATGCTTAGGAACTAAACACTTGGGGTTTCGCACGAAGCTGGGCATCTAACTGGGAAATGTGCTACGCACCTCAAGGCCTTTCGTTCGAGAAAACTGATATGCATGGGATGTGGTGCCACCAGTTTACTTTAACTGAATTTTATTTGAAATATTTTTTTTTTCAATTGAATTTAGACTACAAATATCTTTTTTTCTAATTTTGTTTTTTGGATTATAAATGAAGTTTTCTGGCTCTCAAAGATATTCATTATTCTATTTTCAATTTTGATTCCATCAAAACATAAAAGTATTTGTTATTAAATTTTAATTAACGGTCAAAAGTAAACCTAAGCACCTGAATAAAATACAATCATAACAGAATTTTACATATGTAAATTGATTTGGAAATAAAGACAATTCAAACGGGTTTCCTTCTTCAGTATGGCTTAAAATACTTAAATTAACTTATTTTTTTAAACAGTGTTAATATATGACATTTTTGTTTCCTGCTTGTTAATGACGAATTAACAGAAAAATTCGAAATTATTTAATGGAAAACGCAACAGAAAACGGTTTTTTGTTGTTAAAGTTAATTTTGTAATTTCTTATAAGTTTAGTTATATATAATGATATTGTTTTGTATTTTATACTTGTGGGAATTTTTAACACCCTTCGCGAATTACTGCCTTCCGAATGTACTTTTTATACATAGTGAACTTTATCAATGAAGGAATAAACTTGGAAAATTCACGAGCACCCACCCCAATAGAAAGTGAAAAAAATAATTTTGTTGTATATAAGGATATCGACAGTTTATGGAAAATTCTTGAAAAAAGCAAAAATGTTAGATCTATTTCTTGTTATCACAGTTGATGGAATCAAACTAAAGATCCATTTCAAAGTGATCTGTTCTATTATTTGGGCTTGGTACGAGGCTAAATTTATAGCATTTCACCAAATGGTTATTTGGGCTGGATATAAAATATTTAAATACTATCCCTAATAAATTTTCTTAAAATATTGTTCTAAAATTCAAACAATTTATATTCAAAATTCAAATGAAACTCTCTTTAAAAAAGAATTTAAAAATCTCGTTTTAAAAAAAAAAAAGTTGTGACATAATTGAAACATACCATTGGAAAATTCGACTGTTTCGCCACATGGATTAAGAAACATTGTCTATTTAGAAATGACTGGTAACTGAGCTATTTTGGCATTCTAATTTCTCTCTTTTTCCATAATTTTCCTCCTCTCTCAATTTAGAAAGAAAAATGTTATGTTTTCTCTACAAAACTCCGCCAAATCTCTCCTACTCTGTATGATTCGAATGAAAACAAAGGCTTTAGTAGAGGAGGAGCCAAGTCACAGAAAAGAAAAACAGTTTTGCTCTTATTTCAAAACAGAGCACTGCAGAAGGAGCGAGGCAGAACACAGATAGACGGATTGTCGGGAGGGTTTGCATTGTATTCCTTTTGTGTGCACCAGGGCAGATGGCAGGCGATGCAGTGGGGATGGAAGAGATTGACAGTTTCCTGATTCAGTCCGTTATATTTGGATTTTTTTTTATCGGATCTTCCCAGCAAAAAAGCGCCAGATTTTGCATCACCGTATCAAGATACAAATTACTTGATAGGAACCTTGGAGAATGCAGATGTTCTGAGAGAGGAATGACGATATTGATGTCAAACGAGTGATTCCCGACAGATCGACAATCAGCCTGAGATATATTGCCAACAACTTGTTGCCTGTTATAAATCATTTTCAGTGACAAAATATATTTGAGAAACAAAGATTTTATATTTGTAAAGCTAGTTGCAATTTTATTTCAGTTTTATTAAAAAAAAAAATTAATGTTGGCGTAAGCAAGGCAATAATCTTAAGATTCAAAAGAAATTGTGTTTACAAATATTGCAATTATTAATTTAGGAAATAATGTTCTCAATTTTTGACGAGTTTTGTGAAAAATTCAATCTTACTCAATGCCAGCTATAAGTCTACGAGCATAAAGCTCCAAAATTGTTTCTGTCATATTATACTACTACTAAAATATTAATTTAGTTTTCTATCAATCAGTGAAATTTTAAAAAATTTAAATCGTCCTTGCCGATTTAAACTAACTATAAAAGAGATGTTTTGGTCATGTTTTTCATTTTGCTTTTTCTACTGTTGCCCATGTGTTAATAGCTTGAATCAATGAAAAGTGGCTTCTCAAACCGATGCTTTGCTCCTTATATAAAAAAAATCGTTTTATTGACGAAATATGCTTCGACAAGATTCTCAGCCATTCGATGGTGAACTTTGCCTTGTTTGCTGCCGCGATGAATGTGATTTGAAGGTAGGCAACAAATTCGTCAACAAATTGGATTTACGACGCCGTCTCATTACGATGTGACGCAGATGAAAGGTTATCTGCCGTCATGGATATTTTAAGCCAATGAGAATCGTAATAAAGTGGCGTACTCAGCATCTCAACTGTAACGAAAGAAGCAACCATTTTATGGTTAAAAAGTAGGAATATTTTCCAATGGAAAATGTGTTCTTAGCTTTTGGGAAAATTTTCAAATAAGGAAAATAATTACCATTTATTAACTTGTTGTGCACCAAGATAAGAGATTCCATGTGTTGATTAGATCGACGGAAATGGAATGAGTTGAGGAATGTTTGAAAATTACCTTCAGTACGAAATTATATTAAAATAAGAAATCCTTTTATCTATGTTCCAATCCATTTTTGATCAACGGCGTATTAGGAAAACTGAAAAAACACTCATTATGGTAAAAAAAATGCTTTTTCAAAAATCAAAAAATTCCGCAAATATTTTTGCCTTTAAAAAAAAAATCACACGTGGAAACGTAGTGAAAAAAGAAGAATATGTATACACAAAAAAAATGTATACATTTTTTCCTTGCAGATATCTTTGGGGGAGGAAAGAGCTTTACACCTTTGTTCTTGAAGCAATCAGAGTTCCGAATGGCATTACATTATTTAAATTAATTTTATTTTCAAAGTAGGCAGTAATATAATGAGTTGAAATTAGTTTTAATAGCATTTTAAATTAATTACAAAACTGAAATCAAAATTATAAAATGAAACATTACTTTCATCTTAAATTAGTTGTCATCCTGAATTGACTTCTGGATAAATTAAAATGTTTGGCTAACGCGTGAAAGTTTCATTCCATTCCAACCTGCGACGTATCGGCGAAATCTAAAATGCGTTCGCTGCAATGGGCCAATTTAAACACTGATGGCGGTTGATTTATTGTTTGATTTTTGTAGCTCAAAAATTATTTTCTATATACCATTTGCACACGAGAGGTAATTAAATTGTTACATTACATTTTAAAACGGATTTTGAGCCACTAAACGCACACAAATTTGCAATCGAACTCATGAGTTGTTGAACCAAAATTCACAGTACTAATCCTTCAGGTGTCAGTTCAGGGAAAATCCAACAGATAAACAGAACAAGGAATTATTTATATAGATTTCAGAATTAAACCCTAATAAGAAATAAACAAAGAATAAGGATATTTTTCTAGTCTCATTGCTATTTCGGTAAAAGTTTAAATTTCGCATGCTTTTTGTTAAAAAAAATGTACATCATATTAAATTTTTCTATTCAAAAATAAAAGCTACATATATTTAAATTATTATTAGTTAAATCATTTTTTCTATTGCGTATCCTTTTATATTGCAATTAATATTCATCAAGTGAAATGCGGTATAAAAACAAATACGTTTTCGCTATTTACGCTTCATATCAATTTACTCCACTCTGAGTTAATTAGGCTACTCTGCTTTTCTTTGTTATTCATTCCTCTCTCTCTAACACGATAACTAAGCTTCAAAACCTGGTGTAATTACTCGGAGAAAGTGGCATTTTCGCTGAGAAGGAGGCGAGTGGAGCAGTGTTCGCCAATTTGCTCAAAAACAACTTTTGAATCTAAGTGAGAGCGACTCCGCGGAGACAAATCCAACAGCCGGTGCACTTCATCACCGTGCGTCAAAAGACACACATTAATCAGGCGTTAATGAAACGTCACAGGGAGGGAGGGGATTTGAGGTCGCCCAAGATTGTGGCTTCTGTGCCAGAGTATCCAATGAGTAATTGACACTATCAGATGATGCGTTATGAAATAGCCTGGGATAAAAGTCTCGATTTATTTTTTTAATAGCAGAACTTGCCTGCTAAGCTAGATAACTGCCGTGGTTAGCGTAAAAGAATGTATGAAAGTAATTCGTTTAAACTGCCTTAAGGTTTCGAAAGTGTTTGTCAGGGTCAAGCTACTTGCTAATTTACATCAGTGTTCACTTCGTCTTAATATCTTTAGTACTGTGACACTTATATTAAATCAATAGATGACTCTACCAAAGTATTGAGAACGCTAGATATAGTTTAATACTAAATGCGTCATAGATTGATGTTTTTATTGATTCATTTGCTGTGCAAACATATTACTTAAGTGTAAGAGTTCTGTAATTGATGCAGCTTAACATAAAATTGGGTAAACGTGATACCACATTAAATCCAATTTTTGATAAATATAAACTCTTTTTACTATAATGCCAGTTATCTACTTTTTTATTCACTATTTAAGACTCAGCGGAATTGTTGTTGTTGTTGCTAATCTCGGAACTATGTATTAAAGCTAGACTATCCCCATGAATCTGAAAGTATCCAAAATGTCTAAAAAGTGATGGGTGTCTCGCATGTATTTGTTCTTGCTAAATTTAAACACACCAACATATGAGCACAGGAAGCTATGTTAACTGCGCATCAATGGCATTCCGAGTATATTTTTTAACCTCCTTAACAGTGAGGACAAAGGCGTAAAGCAATTCCTTCGTATAACCACCGAAATAAATAGTATAACTACTTTACATCAGTGTCAGTCAGTCATTTATTTGGTTTCTAAATATACCACAGAGGGCGAATTTATGTAAATTTTCAATGGCACAAATGTAGCAAATTGATGCAGAATTGTTGGTCAGGGGCTCAAGCTCTATAATGACTACACGCAAACATTGGCAGAAATAATTGTAAGATTTCATTTAATGATATTCCATTGTTGTCGACCCTGAAACAAATCATCGAAAATATAAGCTCTTTTTGCTGTACTGCAAGCCATTCTTTTTCACTCACAAGTCAAAACATATCGCAATAAATCAAACAACTAACTTACATCAGTATTCATTTCACCTCAGTATCTTCACCTACATTTAAATTAATCATGTGTTAAAGTTATCAAAATATTGAGATTATTATAAGATTCTTGTTTACTATGCTATTACTTAATGTACCATAGATAGCTAGTATTTGTGGACTTGCAGTGACTATAAAGTTGCCAATAGCTGTAAAATTATTGGCTAGGAGTGAGAGCTAATGATTGCTCCATGGGTGGAATTAACTTAATGCTTCATTTAATGGAATCCCATTGTTGCCGAAAGTTATAAGATCTTTTTTGCAATAATGTGAGCCAACTACTTTTTGCTCACTAGTTTTAAAACGCACCGAAGTGAATCGTACAGCAACGACGCCCCCAATGCACGCCAACAACGCATCGCTCACAATTCTCTCTCGACTTCTCTTTGTTGGAGACTACAGAAATGCAGGGAAAGTCACTGATAGGACAACTGGATGGTTGGGAATAAAAGTTAAAATGTCCTTCCTTAATTGGCTGGTCGCAAGTCCAAATGAAATTCCGACCTATTGCGTTTTGATGCACGCGAAAAGTGTGCGCAAGGACAAATCACAGTTGGAATTTGAGACATTATGCTGATGTATGTACAGGAAACTCATTAGAAATGTGATTATCGTATGAATGAAATTATAGGGAAATGAAGATTGAGCTGAATGTCACATGTAATGCAGAACAATAACGCTTTATATTTGGTAGCATGCTCATTTAGCCTCACGCGAAATTTCGTGCGTCCAATTTCGATTCAAGTGAATTAGGCGGCCCAGCAGTTCGTAAAATGTGAAAAGACGGGGCATATTTAGTCTCAAGAAACACTTTTTTTTCTATTCTGTACGACTTAGCTATTTGGACAGTTTTAAAATTATTCTGTTGCAAAGATTGAACTGATTTTCAAGAGGAAATTAAAATATTCGGAGCACGTGAGCATGTAAAAGGTAAAATAGTGCGCAAAAACACAAATAAAAATAATAGCAATAAAAGTTTAATTGAAGCTACAATTAAATTTAAAAAATTTGCATGATACATTTTCTGTTGGTTTCCTTATAAAATTAATTATGAAATAAGATGACTGAAGAAATTTTCAATTTCTCTAGAGAAAATTTCTGATACTGAAATAAAAAACTTCAATAGTAAAAATTCTTTATGCAAATTTCAAATTAAATAATTTTCTTTATTAATTCCTTTGAAACACTTAAAATCCCACACATTTACTTTATAAAACTCTCTCTTAATTTATTATCTCATTATATATATATATATATATATATATATATGTGTGTGTGTGTGTGTGTGTGTGTGTGTGTGTGTTTAAATTAAGGTGAGTTGATTTCGGACGGTTAGTTTCCCAAAAGCTTTTTCTATCCTTTGACTCACTATCTTAGTTTTAATACAGAATGTCATGCTTCATTACTGACTTTTATTGCAGACTTTGTCGAGCTGGCAGACGATTAAAGTCTTCGACTTTTGAGTCAACTGTTCATGGGGGGAGTGTTTGAAATGGTTCGGAATTCACTGTAAACTAGGTCTCTGTCTAATAAAACCACATGTGCCAAAAAAAAAAAATTAAATTAAAAAAAAAAAATGCTGAGAATGACCAAAATACCAACATCTATTGCAGAATTTGTTGTATAAAAAGAAAAAGAAACGAAATTCCTATATTCCAATTGTATGTCTTGGATTAAAATAGTTCTTGTCGAATGATATGTTGAAAAATTCAATGGAAATATATCACATGTCGTGATAAGAATATATAAGTATGGTATATAGTGCTTGTTTTCAGTTTCGCAGAAAGCAGTTTTTTAGTTGAATCCATAATGTAATGCCATAAATTTATGAATAAATGTTTTTTTAATTTTACACTTTTACAGAGCTAAAATATATCTTTCATTGGATATATATATATATATATATATATATATATATATATATATATATCTATATATATATATATATATATATATATATATATATATATATATAATATATATATATATATATATATATATATATATATATATATATATATATATATATATATATATATATATATATATATATATATATATATATATATATATATATATATATATATATATATATATATATGTATGTATGTATGTATGTATGTATGTATGTATGTATGTATGTATGTATGTATATAGTACTCAACTTAACAGTTTTTTTCAACTGATGAATTTTCAATGTCCCTTTATTTAAGCAATAAATGTATCAACATTGAATCTTTCAGAAAACCTCCGTTGAAGCTGTATCATTTGCACAGTCTCATGTTTCACATTAATAGAGTTAAATTAAGTTGGTTTAATGTGGAAAAAATATTGAAAATATAAAATTTATATATATAAATAAAAAATTATACATAAAATAAATAAAAAAATTTTAAAAACTGAATGATTTATTTAAAGTATCAAGATAAAGGTAAATTTTCAAGAATCGGTAAAGAAAATGACATAAGCAGGTTGTTTTCAACTATATTTTTAGATGTGAGGTTTCTCTATTTACTGATTCAATTGCTTTAAAGGAAGAGAAAAAGGACTATTTTTCGAGCTATTATCAAAGTATTTTCTTACATGCTAAAATTTCCTGATATTATGGTCATAAATTAAATTGAATATTTTTTTAAATATTTAAGTTAAAAATTTTATCTAAGTAAAGAAAGAAAATATTAAATAGGTAAAAACGTTTGTAAATTTTTCTATGCGGATAAAAAATGAATAAGAAAATGAATATATTTCAATCTTATTTATCAAATATTATTAACTTTTCAAAAAACGTTATACCAGTTAAAAGGAAAAAAAATTTCTATTTGTATTACTGCCTATTAGAATTCTTTCAATAAAATATTAACTGTGATGTTTCAGCTAGATTAAATATTTAATTTTTGGTTTTGTTAACGGAAATTAATTTTTCAATTTTAATTTGTTGGGACTCTCCAGTGATCATCTTTTTAAGTTATCATTTTATCATATATATATATATATATATATATATATATATATATATATATATATATATATATATATATATATATATATATATATATATATATATATATATATATGACTGGCTTTGATTCAGAATATTTAAGAAATTTCAGTGCTCTAGATATTTTGGTAGCAATTGATCAAAACCTACGATAAGTGCAAAATTTTTCATGTCTTTTAACATATATGCTCAGCATTTCATTTCATTCACGTAATAAAAAATTATTTACGCAGCTCAATACTATTAAATGCCACTTTTTACTTGCCTATAAATTTTGGTATTACATTATTCTTGCATATTAATTTGGAATTACATTCGAAAATGTTTACATTTAAAATGTTCTAAAAATTTTATAGATATTACGAAGCGTATGCTTTGTTGCAATGGATGGTCAAGAAATTTGATTTGCATATTTTAAATTATGTTTAAATGGCATAATATAAATTAAGTGTTAAAACATCGATAATAATTCCACAGATTACTAAATATTTTAAAAGGCTTGACTTGAAATAAAAATTAATCTAATGAAACATTATATAAATTTTCATGATCACCGTTTAGTCGAAATGTTTTTTAGGTGTAAATAATCTAAAAATGTTTTTGTTTCCTTTTTATTGTGGAAGTAATATATTTGCTGTTTGTAATTTACATTTAAAAAATATTACTTCCCAACAACGCTGCCGAGATTACGTTAATGGCAGTAAATAATGCAGACGTGAGTGATGTTTTCTATCTCTTTGGCCGTTATTAGTGATTAATAACAAAAAAGTGAAAAATAAGTTGTTTTTTTTTATTTCATTTTTCCCTTTTCCGGCTTTTCCCTTCTCCCCATCATCTTAATGCGCAACGCACGCTTGTAGTCCCGCACAAAACGTGATTAACCTGAAAGCTATTAATTTTAGCAACTTGTCTCATTTTTTATAACCTTAAGTTTTCTCCCCCTACTATTCCCTCTACTTTTCCCTCTCTCTGAATACGTTCTTTCTTTTCTGTATTTTCACCTTTTTAATTCTGTTCTAAGCTACTCAGTATATACCATCACAACAATAACAGCTCACATGTTTTTAGAAATTTTCCCCTCGCCCGAAATTATCGTTTTATATACAGTTTCGAATACCCCCAAGTATACCATAAAATGGCAAAAGTTTCTTTGCTCATGGTTAAAAAACATGAAATGCAAGTGGGAAAATATTGTTTGGCTAAAAAGTGTCATGCAGTTGTGAGTTATGTTTCTTGCTGGGAATGTGTTTTTCCCTGTTTCGCTTAAGAAGATTTCCCTCTTTTCTTTTATTTCTTCTTCATTTAATTTTCCAGGCAAAGTTTGGAGTTGGAAAACTTTCTTTAATTGAAGATTCCTTCTAGCTTTTTTTGTTTAAGTTCTTTCTCTGTCTTTTTTAAATTTTCATGCGATGCATAGGAGATAAATTTTGACTATTCACGCACAAAATAGAAAGAATTTTGCATTTTTTTTTTCGGCGCAATACTAGAGCCTATTAATACGTATGAATAATTTTCCGATAATCAGGTACATTCATTCTATGTAAGCGAACGTTAGACTAAAGCACGAGAATGAATTATCTCGGATAAATCAAAAAACAATTTCTGAAATTATAGAAGCAAAGAAAGTAGTCTTATTATTTTCTCACGCATTTTGCTTTCTGCTCTTATTTTTAAGTAATATTTTCAATTCTAGAAATGATGTCTCACATTTTTTTCCAAAGTTAAAAATAGATTTAACTAAACTAGTAATAGTTATAACCATTGATTACTCAAATACTATTCACAAATAAGAAAATAATAATGTGAAATACAATTCTATATATTTATTTAATTTATAAAGAGTATATTTTAATTTCCTTTATTTTTAAACAATGTAAAATATTTCTAACAAAACTAATAAATTATAATATTATATAAAAACTATTCCTACAATAAGGATATAATAAACTGTGTAATGTAAAATTCAAATATATATATATTAAATTTTCTAAGTTATTTACGCTGTTACTTTACATTATCCTTACACAATGGAAAATAGTTTTAACTACAAATATAAATCACTTAAAGACTATTCATAGATAAAAATTTAAATGAATATCCATTTCAAAAATTTAATCTTCAGAGTATAAATGATTTTAAAATAAAACTGTAATTTCAATCTTTGTCATAAATTAATTTTAATTTTTAAGTTTTTTTTTTTTAAACCTTAAATAATTGTTATTAGCAAAACTATATGTATATATATATAGAAAAGCTATTTGTTGCACTTCTATGTCTTAAGATTCCTTTCTTGTTTTAAAAAATAATTTTATAGTTGATTTTACATTTGGTGCCATTATTTTTAAATGTTCAGACGTTACATTTTCCTCTGTTTGTTTCAGTTTTCTTGATCTTTCTAGAAGCTACTTTAATTCTACCAATTTCAATATCACTAAGATAAAAAAGGGGAGGTTGAAAACGATCCTTGGAATAAAACTTTTAAATTTAAAGTATTTCTCAATATTACTGATATTATAATATTTGTAGAACTCTGTTTTGGGACATTTCTTGATTTCGTAAATAAATTATTGTGCTATTTCATTAAAAACAACTAAACAATTGTTAAGTGACGATAATCTTATTAATTTTTAAAGACTTTTGAGAATATAAATTCATAATTAGTGAAACATATACATCTAATATTGTATACAAATCCATTTTTATGATCTGTCCGATTTTTCATGAATTATTCAAAGTATCACATCAACCAAAAAGTAATTTATCATTAGTGGTAGAAAATGTGTCACTAAAAATTACTATTTAAAATTAATATCGGGTAAGCTTTGTTTTAAGAAAGAAAAATAATCAGTTTAAATCTGCTTTAAATTCTGTGAACAAGTAATACAGTTCGCATACAGGAGGGATGATTAATTATATCAGAACATCCTTCTCTTCCAGATCTGTGAGTAATATGAAGATAGAGTTGTTGTCACACCATAAATTACTCCGATGACTTAATATCGTAATCCTTACTACTCAGATACCTCTTAGAAAATTCCATTGTCTGAAGAGGAAAAAATAGAAAAAATTTGACGCATTTCGTCAAGCTGAAATGAAATGGGAGAAACGCTCTCCACCGACCAGAACGCTGTGGTCAGCGATTAGTTCTATAAGGAACCCCATTTGTTTTCAAGCTTCGTGATAATGACGTATTTCCTGATTAAATAGCTCCAGTTCAATGTCTTTAAAGAACAATTCATTAAAAGAAAGCACGTCGAAATAAGATTATTTTTCTCTGGAATTTCAGTAAGTGTTGTAAGATTGAGTTACTGAGATTTGTCTTAGGTTGGTGTCACAGCTGCCATAATCCAGCTGCCAAATTCTCAGATTTTTGGATACGAAAAAATTTTACCAAGATGACGTGTTATAGCGTCTTGTGATGACGTAAGCACATTAGTAGCCAAAATAGAATTTTCTGTATAATTAATTCTTATAGGTATACCTCTCTATGAAAAATAAAAACAAGGTTGCCAGATAAACAAGAAAATCCTCAAAAAAATTACCAAATTTAGAATTTGGCATGCTGAACGAGCAATACATTAAATAAAAAATGTCGAAATAAAATTGATCATCTTTTTTTTATGGAATTTCAGTAAGTGTTAAAAGATTGAGTTATTGGGATTTGCTTTAGATTGATTATTTCAGCAAATTGAGAGCTGCTTAAGACAGTCAACCGACTCGTAATTTTTTAACATAGCTAATAATGAGATCAACATCTGCATTGGCACTCTTCTTCCTACAATACTCTCATTAGTGTATAGGCATTAGGTTTTACAGAACTTTTAAGGTGCATTAGACATCGGTTTTAGTTCATGTCATATATGAAACATTCTTTCTGCCTGTCAACGATTAATTATTATATCTTACTTAATAAGTATTTCAGGTTTTTTGCTCTAGTAACTATTTTATCCTGTTTAAATTTTGGAAATTTTAAACTAATTTGATAGAAGATGATAATAACATATGGTATAAATTATTTCATATGACTTGATGTGGCCTAACTGTTTAACCCTATTTTTTTGAAATTGTAGATATCATATTCTACAGCAGTCACTGTTGAATAATAAGAGATTGATAATATGTTTATTGTTTCATGAATGTACGTCCGTCAAGGTGATAGTTACTAAATTTTCCTGGTTTCCTCCTTTGAGTCAAGTTTATGAAATTACATCCCATTATTTCCATCCATTCATTTCCTAAATACACGTCTGTCTTGGTGATTGATCGAGCATTTTCTAGGCTTTATCTCTTGTGACTAGTCTATAAAATTTCAACCCATAATTGAAGAAAAATCTTTCAAGAACCCCAACACTGTGGTTGTTCCAAAAAAACATCCATTCTCATTAGGCTATTCGTTTCTGGTACCATAACTACTTTATAAGTTTTTCGCAATCATTTATTACGTTCATATGGTATGGTCCATAATTTGTGCGGTGTAATTATAGAATACTCGAAAAGCTTAAGTGTATCATCTGACAAATAAATTAAGGCTACTTCGATTAATATTTAAAATTTCTCTTCAAAATGCTTTTAATAAAGTCAAAATTCTAATAAAACTGAAGTTGCAAAATTAATTTCAAACATCAAAATTTTTCCGTTCTTAAAAATCATTTTTCTAAAGTAACTTGAACTCAAAACTTCTCATTTCAATCAATTAATAATTTATAACTTTTTTATAAGTAAGCCATAACTTTCTTTTTAATGATTGATTGGATAACAAACTGTAAGTACCTGAAAAATAGGCAAATGCTGCGTTATGAGGCATACCATCTTCCATGAGTCCCGTCCTCAGGGGACGCATTGCCCTTCTCGGGTTCCGGAAGAAATGCCTTCTTGCGCCCAAATTGCTCAGCTGTTTCATACGACGCTCCTTGGAACGCCTGTTTTGAAACCAGACCTAAAAAAAAAGACAAATGAATGCGCATTTCCAAAGTAAACAAAATTGTTACAGAATTGAAGAAGATGTAAAAAAATTGGCATGTATGTGCCACCACGTCGTAACGAAATCTGAAAAAAATTGTTGTAATTTTTTTTTTCTTTTAAATGTAGCAATCATGTGAAGTTCTGATGGAGAGTGTAAATTAAAACGGCATTTATATCGCATCTATAGTACAGACCTTGTTTATATGGTGATCAAAATATAAGTCGGATTAGAGCTCTTTTCTTTATTTTAGAGATCTAGCATTGCAGTAATGTGATTAAATACACTGTAGAACGCAGCAGTTATTCTAAAATAAGATAAAAATAATAAAAAATACTACGTTCCTTGAATATTAATCTGTATTGTAAATAACTTTCGATTATACTCGAAAATTTTTATAATAATTTTCTTGAGGTATTTATTGCTGAAATACTTATTTTAGCAGCATGAGAATCTTAAAATTAATTTTAAAAAAATTGTTTACTCAAAATTAATCTTAAATTTTGAAAAAAAAATTAATTTCTATACATTACTATTTATTAAATTTGAATTAAAATTCTTAAATTTTGTCGTTTATTCTTCAGAAAAGTAATCAAAAAGAAGAAAAGGCTATTTATAATTGAAAGCAGATTTTTTTCCTTAATTATTATAACACTTTTGTGGTAAAAGTTTACAATCAGATACTCCTTGGTTCCTTGGCGAATTTTTTGACACCAAGATAGGCTCCAAGATGTAATTTACAAAATAGTCGCTACACAAAAGCTATGCAAAGATATGGTTACCAGAAAATAAATTTTATCGCCAAGATGTATTGCCAAATTTGTCTCCAAATCAAGGGGTACTCATCTAACTCCATTTTTTTTAATCTCAAGGTTTCTTTGAATACATATATGTATATAAAGTCAATAAAATTATTAAGAATGTATCAGATGAAAGCAATATTAAAGAAAGAAACATTCCTTTTTATATTTTTGCTATATCATAATTATGATAAGTGAAATTTCCCATAAAACTGTATTTAGAATTAAAAGGATTTTGAAGCTGAGAAAATCAGTTTGAAACTTTCTTGTGACTTACGAGGTGTTTTTGAAACTGTAGAAAGTTCTATATAAATGCTCTTCCTAAAAAAATTATCACGTAACTCTTTTTTTATTGGTTACACCATATTTAATTTTAAGAAAATTAATTAGCAAATAACTTTTTCCTTTCACTATTTTCGACACCTATTTTTTTTAATTTTTGTCCTTCATCTAAGTTATGAAAATCTACTAGTCATAAAAAGAGCTTTATTCTGCTGATACATTTTAGGAATGTATATAAATTCAATTGCAAAATATTTTAAACTTAATAGTAAAATCTCTCTAATGATTATCATTAGAAAATAAATCGTGTATTTTTATATTCTCATATTTCTTGAATTTAAAAGATAACTATTAAAATTCTATACTTAATAAGTAACTTATTAAGATCACACTTATAAATACCAATATAATATTCTTATGCATAATTTCCATTTTTTCATATATTAGAAATTAAAATTATATATTACGCATCAAAATTTCATACTTGAAATATCTATCGTTGGCCATATTTCATCAAAAACTTTTAAGCGGATAATGAGTCGACTGGAAATTTTTTGAGCTATTTGGCTGATAATTGTAGCTATATTTATGTGAATTTGTTTTGTAGATTTCGAAATAAGATGCAGGAAAATTTATTTTAGTAACTGATATTATACATTGTATTGAATATGCTGCGCCAATTAAAATTTTCACATTCTCAATAATACAGAATTTTATGAATTGTTGAGAATATGTGTGTGTGGTTTTTATCATATTTCCATCATTAAATAATCATTAATTAAAAAACTTATTGCCATTCTGAATAAATAAATAGCTATATTCTGAGCAAATAAATTGTTATATTCTAAACAAATAAAATGCTACAAATACAAGAAAAAAATTGTGACCATCAAAGCTTATTTAATTTTCAAATATGGCAGCTTAAACGGGCAGGGGGGGGGAGAGAAGCTTCATGAAAAGTGTTGAAAAAGAAAGATTTGTCTAGAAATTTTTAGTACTCTTTAGAACACCTGTTTGTTTTGCAAACATAAATATTCCTTCTTTATTTGTGACATACTCACTTTTTGTTTACGATATCATACATTTCATTTGTATGACATGCTTATGTACAAAGAAAATTTTATTAAATATTACTCTACAATTCGGAAGAGTATACATTAATTAAAATTTCTAATTTTTAAATATTTTTCATACTTTTTAAAAAATGCAAATCTTATGATTTTCCCGACACCCCCCAATTGCAATCACTTAATTATGTTTAATAATATTTTTTTAATATATAAAAGCATTTTTAATTTTTCCTTTAGATAAATTTTAAATTTCATTAATAATTATACGGTTTTAATGGAAATTATTTGATTATGTTAATTCTTTAGGCATAATTTTTTTAATAATTTTCATATATTTCTATGTAGCTTTATAATTATTTTGTACACATATGCATGTTAAAATTTTTCTTGCTAACTTTTATTTTTCTAATACAATACATCATATGTTTAAAATAAAACAAAATTTTTGTATGTATCTAAACCCTATCTATTTACAAAACTATTCAGGCTAATAAATTATGATACATTTTGCGACAAAATAAATAAGTAAAACAACTAAAGTTTTAAAAGTTCACTTTTATCAATAAATAAACCAGATATTTTTTAATATCTAATGTTCACTTTTACTAAACATAAATTAGAAATGTAGATATTTCCAGATTATAATTTAAAGTTTTTGAGGAATTTTTTTTAATACTTATCAATCTTAAAACCAAAATATATTTGTAAACATTTTATTTTACGTATGTATACTTCCTCGGTATTTTAGAATTAACTTCTTAAATCTCTGAAAGCATCTCCTCGTAACATGCTAGAAGAATTTGGTTGAAGAATATTTTTTTTTAATCTACATAAAAGTGAAGTTCTTTTTCAGTTTTAATCCTTTGAAAAACATTTATCCTCTAAGAAAAATAATACACAAATAAAACTAATTTTCTTACAAGTATAATCTTCTTATGAGCATCATATCTCATGAATTATAAAACACTTCGACAAAGCGTCGAAATTCTTGATATTTTCCATAAAAATAAAAAAGGCTTTCAACATAAACAGCAGGTGCAAAACACAGATATCATAATGTAAGAACAGAAACTATGTTTGAAGTAACAACACAAAAAAAGTTATAAGATACGTATAATCGTCAAAATCTAATTAAATACTACTTCAGATAAAAAAGCAAGAACCATAGTTTTCAATTAAGATCATACGCCGAAATAAGAATAGCTTTCCCTTTTTTGTTTTTATCTGAAATTAATTTGTAAATAATTCATTTTGTTTTATGTGTTCTTTACCCCTGAATATGAAGGGAATTTAAAAAAGTGTTAGTGTTTCTCTCATTTGAATTTTAGATAAAATAATGTTGTAATTTTAAAGTATTTCTTTGCATCTAATGTAATTTTAATATAGTAATTATTTACTTACCTGCCAAAAATTCCATTCAAAAAAGGATGTTTTCGCTAAAAAATATATAAGGAGTTTAAAAAATTCTAACGTGATGTTTAGATTAGAAATTAAGTAATTTTTGTTAGTAATTCTGCATGTTATGAAACTTTATATGCTTATTTTTTTTGAATGAAATAGTATTGTCGTTAAGTTTATGCTATTTTAAAACCAAAATAATTGTTGATAAAATTATTCTGTCTGCATGAAGTAATTTATATTTTTAATTTTCCCAAGTACAAAATCGTGTGTGTGTGTGTGTGTGTGTTACTCAATTTATATTAATTAAAACTTTTAGAATTGGTGCTGAGTCCCACTCAGTTATTAATTTTTATTTATGAATAGCATTGTAACTTTGAAATGAATAGTAGTAATAAAAATTGTATCATAAAAAAAATTAAATTTTAAATTACATTGTTTTCATACAATAAGATAGATAAACTATCTTTCTTATTTTTAAAAATAATGTCATTTAAAATTAAAATTTTTTAATGTCTTATAAGATCTTTTCAAATTATGTTTTTTTTTTAAATTATGTGTGAGGCTATTATAATGATTGCATGATTTCAAATGCTTTAGTACTTTAATTTAAACTACTGGGTAAAAATATTTAAAATTTCATAAATGTATGATTTTATAAAAATATTGTAATTCATTTTTTCTTCTAAAAATATTTTGGATATACTTAAATTGCTAGATTTAAAATAAAAAAATGTGTAACCTCTTACCACATTTTAATAAATTTTTAATTATTTTTGAAATTTGAAGGTAAAAGTTATAAATGTGATTCCGGTTTCCAGATGAAAATTCAACTTTTTGTATAACTTTCAATAAAAATTATCATTTAACTGTGTATAAATGAACTTTTTTATATGTTAAATAAAGTACTTTTATTGAATATAAATATTTTTTTTTCATGCATAGTGCGTATGTTTTCAACTAAAACGTGAAACTATACAGGAGGAAATAATATAATTTTATATCAATATAACCCCAAAAATCATGAGTCATTACACAATTTTAAATTTTTTTTGAATAGGTTTTAAATTAAATATATAGATTGTATTTTAATATTTGAATTTTCAAATCTACGTGGAACACTGTAAATTAACTTATTATATAAATAATTTTTTCTTAATTTATAACAATTAACTTAACATTTTAATAAAATTTTATTGAATTTAAAAGTTTTGATTAAAACTAAAATATGTATTTTTAAATATAATATATAGTATTGTAACAATTAAATTTAATAAGAAAAAGTAAGTAGCTGCTTGTTTCGTTAATTCTCGAGAAATTATAATCGATTATCCCTCTTAAAAATTTTTTTTCTTAATGGAAATTATAATTGGCTTTTTCTAAGTTGGAAAAAAAAAACTTTATTGTACATTATACTGAAAACTCTGTCCCCCATTGTTTATTGGTACTTCATTCGGTTAGTGGGAAAATCAGAACATAAACTTTTTAGAAAAATAAAGCAATTTGTATTTGACTATTTGGTAATAGAATTTTGACGTTAATCTTCATGAAATTAATAATTGAAACAACTTAAAAGATAGTTTGCTTCTTACATATATGAGGTATGAGATATTTCTATTCCAATTTTTTTTTTATCCTTTAAACAAAAATTCCTTCACGTTATCTATAATCTGTAACTCAAATTTTAACAAAAACAAATATATAAAGAGAAGTTCTTGTAAGAATAGTACACATGGGTAATAATTATAAATATCAAAGATTTGAACGGTACATTTTCTTAAGAATGATTAATGTTACGATAAACTTAAAAAGTACAAAATCAAAATATATTTATTAAAATAACTTTCTGTCTATTAAAGATTAATATTAATTAAGTACGTTCAGTTTTACTCAAAAAGATATCGATTAAATATATAAAGATGCATTTAATGCATAATATATATACATAATAATTAAAAATATGTCAATTAAAATTTATTACAATCTAATTAATAATAAATATTTATTATTTATAAATATATATAAGTATGTACAAATTTTACTTTTTACGCCTAACATAACTGTTTTTTTTTTAAAAAAAAAAACTAGATGAGCACATTTTCTAATCATGACTATTCAATTTTTATCTTTGAAAAATCCCAATAAAACTATTTTTGCAACAATTAATGCCTAAACACATATTTACAATATCAAAGCAATATATATATATATATATATATATATATATATATATATATATATATATATATATATATATATATATATATATATATATATATATATATATATATATATATATATATATATATATATATATATAATATTATAAATATATATATATATATATATATATATATATATATATATATATATATATATATATATATATATATATATATATATATATATATATATATATTATATATATATATATATATATATATATATATATATATATATATATATATATATATATATATATATATATATATATATATATATATATATATATAGATATATATATATATATATATAGAATGTGTAAAGAAATCTTTTAGGACAGCATTTTGTTGATTTGACAGGAAAGCTTTAAGAGATTATTTGACCACAACAATTTATCTCCTCACGTTACCATGGTTTACACTGAAAAGAAATTGCTTTTCTTTTGCATTTCTGAATGCATCTTAATATCCTTACTAATAACCTTTAGCAGCTTAGGTTAATACTGTGAATAATGTACTCATTTGATTATATATATATATTAAAATATTCGGTCGGAGAAATCTATGTATTACATCATTTTGATGTGTGAAAGAAAAAGCTAAAAAAAAGAAATGTTTAAAAAAAATAATAAGCTTAAGTAAGAAAAAAAAAATTTTCGATAGGTTACAATGTTTCGGAGTTAAAATACTAGAAAATGCGGGAAAGAGGAATGTTTTCTTTAACACTGGTTTTAAAGTTCTAATATCAATCCTTAAAATTAAACAAGCATAAATTTTTTTTAAGTGTATTATGTTTTAACCTTTTTTTTTTTGGATATTTAGATACATAATTCTAAGCTGTTTTCTGCCTTCTCTTAGCTATGTGCTAAAATTCTATATTCAAACTACCAACTCTACCTTAGAAAGTCAAACAATCGTATTGGGGATCTCTTACAGTTTTCTGTTGACGTATAAATTTAATTTGATTTTTATCATGAATGAATTATCCGATTGTTTAAGCTTAAAGGTGTTAACCACTTTGTTGAAATCATTCATGATATGCGTATTTGCAAAAGTCTCCTATACGTGATCAGGATACACGTGTTTACGCTGAAGAAAGGATATTATTCAGCGGGAAAAAATAAAAACAATCGCATTTTTAAAGAAATCTCCCATGTGAAAAGAAAGATAGGTACGAAGATGGGAATGGAGACCAAAAAATCATCCATCATATTATTGGATGCGAATCCCTGCTACGCCACAGAAAGAATGAGCTCACCGCGTCAAAGTAAGCGGAAAGTAGTTATGAGCCCCCCTGGTGTGTTGCAAAGAGGAAGGAGAAAAAAAAAAAAGAAGATAACCACAGTGGCGGTTTCTGGTTCTGTCCGCAACCCTTCCTCTAGCATCCGCCCTCTTTCTACCAAGACGCGTTACAAGGTGGATAAAAAAAATGAACGATGGAAAAAAAATAACTATAGTAAAAGAAGATGATTAACTGGTTCATTGGTTTTGGGGCGGTACTTTCAAATATCAGAGGGTTTGGCTTCGTCACTTGAATGCTAGGGCAGTAAATCACAGGTTATCGGCTTTTTTGTTTCAGAGATGCGAATGGAGATGGCTCCCAAGTAACTGTGGAATTCCAGCACTTCACCATAACATGTCGTACTTCAAAGACTCTCAACTCGATTTGTTGATTCTGTTTTAATAATAGGTTTGCTTATCTCACCAGAAACTTCTCATGGGCATCTTGAAAAACTTAAAGAGATCACAATGAAATCGAACATCATTGCATTAAATAGGATCTCACTCGAAAGCTGATAAAAGAATACTAATTTTTTACAGATTTTTTTTTAAAAAAAGTAAATTTTATTTATCTGTTTTTATCAGTACAATTGAACTTGGAACCATTTATCTTTTTTCTGCTATTTCCTGTTAAGAATGCCACTGTTTCTTACATATGAAATTTCATATACACAGACTCTATTTTCTTCTTAACAATGTAAAACTGAATTCCCTTTCAAGTCTGTTTGGGTTTGTATTACAGTGACATATCAATAAAACAGTGTTCATATCAATTTGCAAAATGCAATTTTATTTCCAAAAAAAACTATCGACTCTTTGACTCAGAAATGTTGAAGAGGTTGATAATTATACTATTAGTTCTCTAGTTTGCAACTCAACTATTCTTCTATTCAGGTCTCACTGTAGGATATTTGGTTCGAAATTCTCTTTAAAACTGTAAATGTCTCACCAATCAGCCATTGTCTGCAAAAAGTAATCGTCCAATGAAAATTCAAAACTTTAAGCAAATCAAAATTGATGGAAATGCTTGTGAAAAGAAAAGAATTGTCAGTAAAAAAAAGAGAGGTAAAATCAGAATACATTAATTTTTAATTCATTGTTAATGTGTAAAGACCATTAAATAAATAGGAATTCCGCCAGTATTAAACTTATGGGATTCCTGTTAAGTTAAATATAAATAACCAAAAGCTCACACTAATTCAATGTTCAGTTTTGATTATCATTATCTAAAAATAATGATTAATTTGCACAAGTTAAAAATAAATCAACCTTTTTGTTTAGAAAATTCTTTATCTAGTATTAAAATTTCCTTGTAATTAATCATTATGTGTGTACATATTCATGATGTTCATATTGATAAATAATTATACACCCCAAATAAACAGAAATGCATATATTATCTACATTTTGTATCTGAAACCTTGATTTCTTCCATACATCAATGATTTAGTTCCACTAAAATGAGATGATAAATTCCTCTGAAGATAAAAATTAAATTAAGTATGTGGCAGTATACAAAAACTTTATCATTGTCCCTAAGTTAGTAACTATACCGATTTCAGAGAAAATGATTTCCTTAATTTCCAAGTAAAAAATTTTTCATTATTTGTTAATAATCATTCGAAAATGATATGATAAACAATTTTATTTTTAGCAGAATGAATATTAATTGAAAATATTTCATATGGTATTTTTAATTACTTTAACCAAGAGCTCATAAGTTAGTTATTTTGGTTACCTGGTTTAATTATATATTTCTTTTTAAATATTTTGCACATAAATAACGAAGAAATTGTTACGTGTATTGCTTTTAGCTGATAGTGAGTAAATAAGTTTATTCATAAGAATTAAATATAGAGTTTGACAGTTTAAAAGACGAAAGTTTATGACATCCACTGTGCCATCGATTTTGAGAACTTTGCATAGATAATGGGTCATACTCATATATCACAAAGCAGAAAACTTGGAAAAGTCCAACCACTTACACTGAAAGCTGTGTATCCGGAAAGTAAAGTAAAAATCCAATACCCATTCCTCATTGAACAACAATGGCCGGTATTGAATTCGGGACTTTCAATTTCGAATAGCTGGTTTTACTACAAGGCCCCACAGAACCCAAGCACAACGTTATAAAACATAAGTACTCCAGTACAGATTAATATTAACTGCGAAAGAGAACATTGATTCAATTCATGGATTTTAAAATTATTTAATTAATTTAAATTTAATATTCTTATATTAATCTTATTTTATTGTATGATACTTTAAATTCTTTTCGGGAGTTGTTGAATGGTATGAAGTCATTTATATACGAAAGAAAAATTATTAGTGCAATTAACTTGTTAACGGTATCTAGAATGTAGTTTATATAGCTAACTGCTTGATATTAAGGTTTTCTAAAATTCTGATATTGATGATTCCAATAAGCAAAATATTGAAATGGAAAGAGATTTTTTTGTGAAGTGAAATATAGATAAATAGAACGAAAGTATTAAAAAAAAGTGCAATTATTATTAAGAGTAAAATTGAGGAATAAAAGATATAAATGAATAAAGCTTGAGCTCTTTATTAACCTGTTTAATAAAGTTCAAGAGGTTTTTCTCCTTTAACAACAGTACCAGGAAGCTTTTACCCAAAATACATTTTTGAAACAAAAGTTTTACTAATATTTGTATTATTTGTGTTTGAATAAGTTAATACATCCGGAGAGTTTTATTTACTGAGTCTAATTATAAATATTTATGAAAAATTAAATAGCCATTTTTATGCAAAAAATAATTCAATTTTGAAAATGCATCTTTTACTGAACACGTTGTGTCACTATACGAAACGAATAACTCACGACTAAACTTATAAATATTGTTGCACTTGCTCGAAATCCATTTTTCTCACTTCTGAAACCATAAAACGCGAGTGCGTTCCTCTTACAACTTCTATCAACTGCACAGCATGGCATCCAAGTCAACAAGAAATCACTACACGATCCGGAAGGTCAGGTTCAGGACTTCTCCTGCGGTGCACCTTCCAGAAATCGCAACTTCCCTCCCCTCTCCTCAAAGAAAAGATATTAGAACGAAGAGAAAGTTCCGAAGAAAAAAAATTTTCAAGTAGAGCTCGAAAACGGGCCAAAACGTTCCACCCACGGATACCAGGAGTCACAACACAAGCCGTGGGAAAGCAAGCCAGAAAAGGGGCGGCTCACACCACCAACTTCAGAGCTGACCTCTGGCGGCACGACGTTACATCAATTAAAAGAGTTCTTTTTCCTTTGGACTGTCTTTTAAGAAGTTCTCTTTCCCTCTGCAGTTAAAGCAGTTCGCAGGGGATCCCTACAACTTTTGTTGCCGGAGTTGGGTCCTTCATTTTGCAATTTTTTGTTTTTCTGTTTTTTTTTTTTTTTTTTTTTTTCGGCGACGTGGGGGTAGGCTGATTCACGACGGGAGATTCTAGCTCCTTTCTCTACTTTTTTTTGTCTAAGTAATCCATCTTTCGGTGGATTTCTTTTTCGACACCTCAGTGGTAGTCTGAGATTAGAGTCATGTTAATTTTCGTGTTCTTTTTTCCTTCCTTCCCCCCCCCAGAACTTGAATGTTAGTTAATGTTTTATTGATTTGTTTCTTCACAATTGATATTTACTTTTAAGAATTGAAAAAAAAAAATAGATCTGAATAAAAATTGGCAGTTAATATAAGAATGAAAATACATTTATTTTCTCAAAAACAGAATCGGTAGAGCAAAATGAAGATTTTGAAGTTAATTTATTGAAATTCTTTTCCTCTTCATGCACAGATTTCATAATTTCTTAGAGACTCGGCTCTGCATCTCATATATGTTGGAGATTTTGTTCGCTTGAATTAAATTTTGAAGGAAAAATTATTGTCTTTAAAATTTGATTTAGTTTTTTCTTTTTCGAGAATTACAATTATTTTAAGCAAATATTCACTAAAAATCCTTACATTTCATGCACTTCGCTTGATGAAAAATAGTATTAATTTTTGTAATATTAATAATGTAAAATGAAAGGTCACGGTGGCCTGGTTGAATAGGGCGTCGTTCTGTTTATCGGAAGGTAGTGAGATCGAATTCCTGCGACCGAAGATCCGTCGCCTTGGGTAAAGGCAGATTAGGCACGTTAAAACTAGGCGTGGTCGCAATGTCCTCCAAGTGAAAGGATACATCTAGGGGTGGCATGTCAAGTATTGGGGCCTTCTACTTGGTCCCCGCTTCAAAATTACGAAGTCTCCCCCCGGTTGCTTCTATCTAACTGGTAGAGTCAAACTCAGTACAGGTTAGTATGCTGGTGCAAAAACAATGTATAATAATATTGTTTTATTTAAAAAAAGAAAAAACATTTCATCTAAATAAGCTCAGATTTTTTTTTCTTTAAAAGTACACAACACTCTTGCATATTGGTATAATACATAGCATTTTGAGCCTACAAATGTAATAGAAAAATGTATCTAATATTTGGTTTAAATCAATGTAATTTTCCTATATTTTAAGAGCATACAAAAAAAAACTTCTTAAGATTTTGTGATAGTGTTTATAATAACTTTTTAATAATTCCTTATACAAAATTATCTTATTTAGCTAAAAATGTAATTTTCTTGAGATAATTTGACACTAAATATCAGATTACTTAATACTTAGGAATTTTTTTAAAGTATTTTAATATCTATAACGAATTTTCGAGAGAATTTTCTCATTTAGTAAGCCGTATTCGTGAAACTCAAAGGAGGAAACCAAGGAAACTCCTAAAGTAATTACCACGATATGTGTACATCTAGAAAGCAGAAACTGTGGTGCACAGCTTTCGGGGGAAAAATTATGATATGGAAAAATAACAATATTTACTGTTTACTTTATTTTGTTCAAAACACTGTGCTGTACTATGAAATGAAGTCTCACATATAGATTAGTTTAAAGTGAACCACCCTCCAATGATTTTAATATCAGCGGCGTACTTAGAAAAGCGTAAACTACACGCGTCATTAAACGAAAACAATATATTTTTGAAAATCAAAATAAATAAATAAAATAAAATAAATAAAAATAAAAAATTTAAAAAATATAAATATCGATTTCTAAAAACATACGTTATGCGAATGTGAAAAGAAGATGAGATCTGTCTGAATGTTATTAATAATTTTTCTTTCTTCCTAGCGGTTATGAATAAATGACAATTTCAAAAAACAGAAAAGAATTCCTAGCTTTCATTCTTGAAGCGAAAACAGTTCCGGAATGGAATATTACAGCATTTAATATCATGGCATAAACAACTTTATAGAAAGTTCAAATAAGTGATAATTAAATTAATTACAAACGTTATAGTCAAAATTTCGAAATGAAACATAACTTTTTATCATAAATTAGCCCAAGACCAACATCCTAATATAAATTTAACCTCATGCTGTGCAGCTGTTTTCAGTTTAAGGTGAATATTCAGTGACAAATAGAAAAGAGAAATTTTATTTACATAGACGAATAAAAATATATATATGTTCTTAATCATATCCCGAATAAAAATTTATTTATATAAGATTAAAATACATATGATTATCAAAACATCAATATATTTATCCTTTTTTTTTTAATGAAAAGGTGATAAAAATTACTATATATTGTTTCGATATTATTTTAGAAATTGAGAATCACTTTTGCATTACATTATAAAATAATAATTTCAAGTTATCTGCACATTATTTTATTTCATTTATTTTGTGATGCTATTAGTTTTTGTGATGTGAAAAAATAACTCACATAATTTCACGTGTCACAAAAACTAGTAGTCAGTCGAAAGAATGAAGTCAAATACTCTGCACTCATGCAAAGATCTTTCATTATGATACAGTCAAATCAAAAAACTTCTTGGAATATATAATTTGCGTTTCCCAGAATTAATTTATATTTGTTGTTGTTATCATTTTACTTATGGCACATGAACAAGCTAAGCTCGCTATCTCATTGTTTATGCGAATTTAAGCGAATAAGATATGTTTTTCATTTTAACCAGAGCATTACGAAGGTGAAAGTACAACTTGCTCTAAACTCCTCCAATATCTGGCTCCACCTTCCTAAATTTTGACATTGATCTGGAGGAGGGGGAATTTTCTCCAGACTATTACACCCATGGTAACTGTTCAACGACCAATCAAAATACTATGGATCCCACAGATTTAAAGAGCACGTATATTGTATGTACTCGGTGAATCTTAGGCGGCACTGGGAATCGAACACCACCCTTCTGGACGGAAGACTGATGCCCTAACCACTAGTCTGCCACTGCCTTATTTAAATTTGTTGTTAATTTTTGGTACTCAGTTTATCCGTCCACTCAAGGGATGGAAGGCTGAGTCGGCCTTGCCCAACCGAAGGGTCAAGCCTCGGACCTGTGCATTGGGAGCGTGAAACGCTACCACTAAGACACCGGGCTTCCAAAGGTATTGTAACCAGTTATTTTTTACAATAGAAGAATTTTATCATTTTAAATAAATCGCATGCAAGGTTAAATATTATTATCATATTTATAAGCAAATGCACTAGACTAAGGGGAAGAATGTAAGTTCAAAAGTTTGATAAAGACTAATTGTTAAAAATAAAAATAAATAAATAAAACAGGTGTAGTATTTTTTTCTTTGTGCATGAGAATCTATTGGATTCAAAGCTGAAGAGCTTTTCAGTTTTCTTCCTCTGTACACAAAAATCTTGCTTTAATATATTTGGAAAAATACAAGGCTTACAATTTTTATAGTTAATGTTATAACAGTTTTGATAGACATAGAATTTCTATTCACTATCTAATATACGGCTGCAAAATAACAGATTTCACTTAACAATGTATCAAATATAAAACAAAAGAAAACTATAATCGGAGAAATTAACTTCCTCAAAGGTAGTATTTTTCTACTATGTACTATCCGATTGTAATTTTTCAATACGAATAACAATTATGCTGGAAAATATTCAATGCTGAGAGAAAGATGTAGAAAAAATTTATATCTAAAAAGTTATTCAAATTATTATGGGGGACAAACTTTAACATCATATATAAGTAATTTTTGTAGCTAAAATTCTCTTATTCGTACTATGGATAAAACATCTGAGCATCAGCTGTTTTACTTATTTGATAAAAAAAAACAATAAACAGAAAGTAAACGATAATAAATTGAAACTAAATGTACGAAGTCGAATGTTATACGGCTGGTGGAATAGTAAAGGAGGTTATTTGTTACTAAAGCAAATAATATGATGCACTTTTGTCTAAAAATAAAGTAATAAAGGTTTCCTTATATTAGACTTTTTTACCATTTATGAGTCGATTAATCGATATAAATAAAAAGAGAAAGTTATATATATATATATATATATATATATATATATATATATATATTAATTTAAAAAGAATAACATGCTAAAATGTATAAAAAATAGTTAGATTTCTATACAAAAACTAGAATGTGAGTACATAATTATTTGCTACTAATTTTGTTTTTCATGCGATTACATAACTGGTTTTTCTAAAAAAAATATAAAAAAATAAATCGTTAATATGCATGTTAAGATGATTAATAAGAAAATGATTTGAGATTTGTTTCTAATTGCATAGAAGTTAAGGCGGGATACGTTGGAAAAATAACATTTGCAATTCTTTATTAAATAAATATCGTAATTAATCTATAGTATTTTTAAAAAAAATTTACCTAATCAAATGACCAGAATTTTTACAAAAACATTGAAAGCAATTTAAGTACATTTTAGACATTTAATCGAGGCTATGTACATATATATGTATACATATATATATATATATATATATATATATATATATATATATATATATATATATATATATATATATATATATATATATATATATATATATATATAATTAAAGCGTAATAACAGTATTAGGGGCTAAAATAATAAATGATAATGATATGATTAATAAATAATGCTAAGAACAATGCTTATGAATTAAAGCATATTAGAAGGAAAATCGATTAATTTAATGAGAGATAAAATTTGATTATTTTTTATATATAAATCCGGAGTTAAAAATATTTAATTATTTTATCGGATATTTTCATCAGGAAATTTATTTTAAAATGTTTAATCCATGTTAGCACTTTTTGCATACAAGCGAATATATTATGAATCTATTGTGATTTTTTATTGAGTAACGATTATTTAATGAATAATTTATTTATATGCAGTAAATAATTTTACATTAAGTTTTAATAAAATGAACTTAATGAATAAGTGCTGCCCATAAATAAAAAGACAGAAACAAGAAACAAACATTTAAAAAATAAAAGTGAATTTAATTAAATTATCTGACACCAATAAGATCAAATGCACTTAGGTTAAACAGAAACTAAATTTGTTGATTTTAAAAAGTAATATTTTAATAAGTAAATTTGACTATGTGTGTGTGTGTGTGTTAATGGAGTATTATCAAAACAGTCGTTTAAGACTTTAAAACCTGGCATTTAAATAATCATTTACTTCAAAAACTTGAACATTATCCTAATACAATACAAGAGAGTATTTTCGTAAATGAAAACAAAATATTAAAAATAAGTTGGTTTTTTGATGTATCAACGAAAATATTTACTCTCTCTCTTTTCCACAAACAATTTATAAAAAAAAAGCTTGAAATGATAGAAAGAAAATAAAACAAAAAAAAAAATAATGACAACCCTCGAAGGAAAAATTAAATAAAGCAAAAAATCAGTCTAAAAATATTACAAAACGCTTACAACGTTTGTAATGTGTCACGTGTTCCAACTAAATGCATTTTTTAGGCATTTTTTCTTCTTTCGAAAACTTTTTACGCGTTCAAAAAAAGGGGGAGGGAGTGTGGTTCGGAGGGTAACAATACTGAGGGGAATGTATATATTCTCAAAGCGTTGTTCGAACGATAAAGCACTGCACGCGAAATTCTCATTGCTTCAGATTTTTTCCCCTTTCTCCTTTCCCCTCTTATCTTACACCCCCTTTCCCCCCAGTCGTGAATTTTGGATTGAGAAGGGTAAGGCTAGGTGGAAACAGAGAGCAAATGATTTATTTACATAAAATTCCTCCAACTCCACGAGGAATGCTTCGGTAATCATGATTTTCAAAGCTTTGATTTATTATTTTTTTTTTAAATAAATTTAAAAATTTATGAAAAAAATTCAAAAGCCCGTTTTTTTTTATGCTAAGAAAAATCAAAGAAAGACATTTATGCATTTTAGCCTCATTCAATAGCGAATAACTGTGAGGTGAAAGTCAACTGTTTTGTAAAACTGATGCCTTATTATTCAAAGAATATGATTATCATATGGATATGGAATGAATGGAAGATATGGAAGAACTTCTTTATGTATTGTATAATTCTCCAATATATTTTATACGATTTTTAGTATTTTTTTGAGATATTGCAAACCAGTCATAATTTCATGCAATAAAATCTTGAAATATCTCACTAAATTAATTTCAATAATTAAGATAAATTATTTGCTAAAATTTTATCTTATCGTCTTGTTAATTGAAGAAAAAATACAGGCATTTTTTTTCATCGCTTCATAAGGTAAGTTTTCAAACTATTTATAATTTGAATGATGAGTTAATTAATTTTCCTTTGATAAGAATCATCTACAACATAACTACTTTAAAGGTTAGCACCATTTTAATTGAAATACTTAAATGTTACATAATCTTGAAATAAATTTGTTTATCTGAGAAAAAAAAATTGCTTGTTCCATTCTATTATATTTTTTATACAGATAATTTATAGTTGATTTCGAAATGTAGATTTTAGTTTCTGCATATATTTATTGGAAAGACTTTGACAAAGCTGTTGAAATGCTTATTTCAGATGTTCTCTTTATCCTGACGCTTAAGTAAAGACTTGGCGCAGCATGTTTATTTTTGGACCTTGCGCCATAAAACCCAACCAGCTTAAGTAAAAACCAACACAATCGAAATGTTTCAATAAAATATATTATAATATAATATATTATACATTTCGATTGTTTACTATTTCTAGTGTTTATGTATTCTCCTGTTTCTATCTCAGAGAATGAAGAAATAGTTAAATTGTTTTTCACTCGAATTTTGTTTCAAAACTTACTTAGTCCTGCACAATGATAAATGAAATGTACAATGATAAACAATGGTAAATGAAATGCACAATTAAAAGGAAACAACAGAACGTTATGTACAAATAATAATCAGAACAGTGGTCACAAATCCATTGGCAATTTATTCTGAGATATTAAAAATTCTTTATTTTGTTACTGGGGTAATCCCTCGGATAACAAAGCAAAAAATTAAATTTATATATAATAATAAAATGATAAGGAAAGGCTTATTCCTAGTTGCTGAAGATGCTGATCTACATTCTATTGACGGAGTCTTATTGTTCCTGGGATTTATAGAAGATTAGCCTACCTGGTCAGGGCAGAAGCTTTTGAAACTGTATCAATTGTGTTAAACTTTCGTCAAAATATTCACATTTAACTTGATGTATGTCAATACATGAAATTTATCTTTAGGGTTAACGTGAAAAAGTAAAGTCTAAACTTAAAATAGCCGAACTGGTAGCTGAGTGGTTAAGATTTTAGTTTAAATTCAACAATTCTCGGATTCCACTCTCAGAAACTGTTTCACACAACAATTTGTGAATTCCGCTCTTACAATTCGTAGATTCCACTTTCAGAACCATTTCGGGGAGTACATTCTCTCAAACCATTTGCACAACAATTCTTTGAATTCTATTTTATAATTCGCAGATTCCACTCTTACATTTCGTATATCCCCTTTGTAAGCACACAAAAATCAATTCTTGGATTCCACTCTTACAATTCGTAAATTTCACTCTTACAAGCAATTCGTAGATTCCACTTTCAGAACCATTTCGTGGAGTCCATTCTCTCAAACTATTTGCACAACAATTCTTTGAATTCTATTTTTATAATTCGCAGATTCCACTCTTACATTTCGTATATCCCCTTTGTAAGCACACAAAAATCAATTTTTGGATTCCACTCTTACAGTTCGTAAATTTCACTCTTACAAGCAATTCGTAGATTCCACTTTCAGAACCATTTCGTGGAGTCCATTCTCTCAAACTATTTGCACAACAATTCTTTGAATTCTATTTTTACAATTTGCAGATTCCACTCTTACATTTCGTATATCCCCTTTGTAAGCACACAAAAAGCAATTCTTGGATTCCACTCTTACAGTTCGCAAATTTCACTCTTACAAGCAATTCGTAGATTCCACTTTTAGAACCATTTCGTGGAGTCCATTCTCTCAAACTATTTGCACAACAGTTCTTTGAATTCTATTTTTATAATTCGCAGATTCCACTCTTACATTTCGTATATCCCCTTTGTAAGCACACAAAAAGCAATTCTTGGTTTCCACTTTTACAGTTCGTAAATTTCGCTCTTACAAGAAATTCGTAGATTCCACTTTCAGAAACAGTTCGTGGAGTCCATTCTCTCAAACCATTTGCACAACAATTCTTTGAATTCTATTTTCACAATTCGCAGATTCCACTCTTACATTTCGTATATCCCCTTTGTAAGCACACAAAAATCAATTCTTGGATTCCACTCTTACAGTTCGTAAATTTCACTCTTACAAGAAATTCGTAGATTCCACTTTCAGAACCATTTCGTGGTTCTGAAAGAACCATTCTCTCAAACCATTTTGCACAACAATTCGTGAATTCCTCTCTTACAATTATTAGATTCCAGTGTTAATTGTGAATTCTCTTACAATTTACAAATAGTTTGATGTGCTATGGAAATAACTTAAAACTGATTATTTTCATAGAATTTTCTCTCATATTCAAAATATGGCTATAGATCGACAAACAAATCAAATTTTGATGTTATGTAACAAAAATCGGGAAATGCAGAAATTGGAATAATCAATAGAAAATATGGAAATTCCCTCATCAAGCAAAACTAAAATTTCAAAATAACTTCCTTTCATTTGCTCTATAAGGGCTATAAATCTGAGGATGATTAAAATTCAAATCTCCAGTAAGCAATATCGTTGCATATTATCTATATAACATTATGGATATAAGTTACGAATAAAAATAATTCTTATACAAATGTTAGTTGATCAAAATAACTCTAATGGCTAAACTCAAGTTCCATGGGAAAATATGGAAAGACAATAAAACAAGCATAAAGTAATCAATAATATAATCAATGTATCACAGTACTCTCATTTATATTTTCAGAATTCAATCGTAAACTAGATTAATATTCCCATAAAAAACATTAAACTTTTAAATGTGAGTAGGACATAATATCAATAAATCTTGCAATAGCTAAGTTTATTGTTAAATACAATATCAAAAAATTATTTGAAACACGTTTATTTTGAAAAAAAAATTAAAATTTACTTAAAAATATACTTTTCAGTACATTGTAACCCTAAGAAACAAGGCATGACGTGAAATGGGAGGTATCTATAGATCATAATTAGAAGATAATTCATTCTCGGCGTACTATATCATTTCTCTCAGCTTTTATCAGATGGGATGTTTTCAATGGTGAAAGCACAGAGTTCACAATTACTTATCAAATATTTATAAATACATTTCCTGCTAACCACAACAAAACTGTCAGGCAGGAATACAGAAAAAACATTATGTAAACGATATTATTACACATTAAAATGCATAATTTCAATTTAAAACTAAAAAAAAATAATTTCAAACTATATCTTCCACAGAGCTAAATTTGTATCTTTGACTCATTTTTATAAAAAAAAAATTAAATAAAATAGCTTAGTTGTAAAATCAGAAATATTTATAGAAATTATTATAACAAATATGAATCCTGGTTACATGATTAATAGAAATTAGTTGCTTAAAATATGCAGCAGAATCACTCTATTTGTCTTGTTCTCAATTATATGATGCTTAAATACATTAAAAATTAGTTATGCCAGCAGATCTACACCAGCAAAAATCTGTTATCATTACAAATCGGTGTATTTATATATATTTACGTGTGTGTATTGGTAGATAAATAGACAGACAATTACATATTAGATGATGGGAGCATGATTTTTCTTCAAGAAAAGGTTGATTATAATTAGAACATCAGTGTCCTGGCTTAAAATACATAAACAAAAAACGATATAATTTTTTTTTTTAATTTTTACAGGTTTTTTGTAACTTTAACGCCAGGCAGAAATTATCGTCTTAAGAAAGAAAACTAAAAATTCATAAGGAAGCTCATCTTAATTTCATGATAGACTCGTGATAAAACTCATCAAGGCGAAAAATACAAATTCGTTAACAGCCACTATTGAGAAACAAGAAATTATGGCTAAATACCTTCTTTCTGCATGCATATCTCTCGGGATGGGTGCATGGAAGTTTTCTGGTTTCCTAAATTCAGACACGTAAATACAGGCTGTCATCTAGGTCAAGACCTTCTTAAAAGCAATTTACATGAGAGACATCAAACAGCAGGTTGGTTTGGTTGGTGGGGTTATATGGCGCAAGGTCTAAATATGGACAAGCTGGGCCAACATCAGTTAGCACAAGTTATCCATACTCACTCTGACCAAGTTGTAAGATAATACTTGACACTCTTGAGAGTGAAAAATTCTAGAAATAATCTTAGCCACTATTGAACAATCGGGGATAGAAGTTGCATGCCTGTCGAAAAGGGTACTTTGGGAGTTATCAGAGTTTCTTCCTTTGCAACAAGGGAATAAGGTCTACTATGTATGAACAATTCGTTCAATAGGCAATTTACACGATGGATGTTAAAATGCCTTATAACAGGCCATTAAGTTATCCTCTAAGAATTGTTGAAATTATCTATCACTATTCGCCATCTTCGGAATTGAAGTCTATGGATTCGATTGCTCTCAAGAGTTCGATATTGAGTTTATTTTCGCTTTAATGTTTAAAGAGTTCGATGTTAATTTGGACTTCCACTATCGATTGGTTGAGGGATAGTTTCTGTGGTTTCCTCCTTTGCGATATATGAATACGGCCTACTATTCATGGAAAATCCTTAGTAGTTGGGAGAATCCCAGAGGTTGATGTAAAAAGCTTTACATCTTTTAGGTGTTAAATTATCAGTTTTGTTGTTTTAAGATCATGACAATCAGTATAAAAGATACGAAAATCACCATCTTCATCATGATATATATATATATATTATGATGTATACTCGCCTTTTTCACATGCATATATATATATATATATATATATATATATATATATATATATATATATATATATATATAATTTAATATCATTTGAATTTCATTGCGGAATTCAAAAGATAACAAGCAATTCATTAAATAAATAGTTTACACTACAAAATTCTTGAAAGTTTCAATTTTATTATTAAAATTTCGGTATTCTTTTATTTGCCTATCATCCATTAAATAAAAATATTATTCCAAAGTAGAAAAAATCAATGTAATCATTAAGTAAAAATTGCATTACATTAAACATCGTCTTCATCTTCAAGAATTGTTTTTAAAGTTTCTTGCAAATTTTAACTATTTTTTTTTAAATACATATCTAACAGAAAACATTTTTTATTAATATAAAATGCAAAGAGACGCTCTCACTTTATTAGAGCAAAATATTTCTAAGATATTTTAATTAAGGATTTTTATATGAAACTGCAGTATTGTCTCAAAATCAATTAGTTATCTTTGTATTTTTATTTAATGGATTTTTCACTGAAAAACTAATAATTTTTTTAATCTACAAAAGTTTGAAAGAAACAATATTTTGATATAAAAATCAATTCGTACCGTAATTAAAGTCTGCAAAAAAATTTACCATCAATGAAAGCCTTATGTACTCTAATTATAGAGTTTTAAAACATATAGAAATAATAGTTATATAGAGTCTTAAAAAAAACTCTGTGCACCCGTATGAATAACTACGCTAACATCGGCTTTAATATGACAATAGATACACAAATATGCAATTTTTATTTTCTTAAAATTTGAGCTATATAAATATAATAAATTGCGAATGCAGTTTTCATCAAAAATAAAAATAAAGTAAAACATTTATTATATTTATGGGTCAAAAATAAAATATTTTCTCTTAGAATTAACGTCATTTTACCCTTTTCTGTTCCGTGGAAATTTTATAATCGTTTTCTTCCATGGATTTTATAAATTGTTATTCACAAATATATGCATTATTTTTGTTAAGACCGGTGCAAGCATCCCTTTTACCTAAGCAAATAAAAATACCAAAGATTATGCCGAAAGTCTTGCATCCGATCGCATGCTTAAATCGCTACATAATGACGCTCACCGCTTTTCACACCTACATCTTGGCGGTTTAAGTCAAAATTAGTAGCTGTGTCCTAGTTCCTGCCTCCAAGTCACATAGGTGGTACTTAAAATCTTTAACCTTAGCATTATAGCTAGGTGCAAATTGCAACGCGGCCGCTAGTAAATGACAGCGTGCGAACATTTGCCACACCCGAGACACACCAGGGGGCGTTACGCGACATTGCCACTCAAGTCGAGAGAAAAAAGCAGTAAATTGCAAAAAACGAAAGATTTTTTTTATTATTATTATTTTTATTTTGCAATGAATAATTTAACTTTGCTGCAATTTCCATCTTATACATATATAAAAATAATATTATTAATATCAAAACATTTTCCTGATTTTTATGGTTTTCAAATTATTGCAATAAAATGTAAATTTTCATACATTTTGTAAATTTATTTTATTTGATTTAAACATTTTAATTTTATAGTTTAAAACGAATGCGTGAAAAATCACTAGTGTTACACTTTTTTTTAATTCAAGGTTGTAAAGATAAATTATTGAAGTATTCTTTTAATTTTTAATTCTAAAATACATTAGTTATATATGTGCAGTTTTCAGAATATTAATATCATTATAAGCATCACAGCTTAAAAAATAAATTTTAGGTCTAATCTAATTTTAGGTTTTCCGATATCATATTTATACATATATATTGTTTTAATATATTTATTTTTATACATCAAAAATAATTTAATATACATGTATGTATAAATTTTGCTTTAAGATAAATTCCTTAAATTAAGGTTATCTAAAAGCATTTTTTTGACAAAGAATTTTTATTTTATGAAGAATCTATTTATCAACTATTTATGATTTCGATGTGTACACTAATAGACTTTCCTATAGTTGGTTCAGGTTTGAATTTTACTTGTTAAGAATTATTTTTGATGTCATCAATATAAATATATATTAAAATACAAGTATCAAATTTTGTTTGTATTGTCGTTCCTTAAAATATTCTTTTCTATTTTATATTACTTCTTTATATTTTTTCAAATATTTCTTCGATAAGTAATTAGCATATTCTTTTTTTCGGTAAATGATTTTTTGAGCTTTTTATTTTAATTCACCAATTCTTCAAATCCTCTGTCATATTTTATGTAATTAATGTTCTTTATTAATTCAACATACCATGATAAATTGATAATAATATTTCTGGAGCAATAATTATGAGACATCAATAACAATCAGTTCAGAGTTTCTTTTTCTTACTTTTAAAAGATATAAATAAAAGAATGGCAACAACCGTGGAAAAATTCGACTTGTAGAATCAGCATTTCTAATGCCCACATGCATATTGTTTATTTAAAAAAAAAAAAAAAAAAAAAAAAAAAAAAACCCCGATTTCTCTGATGAACAAATTTATATATGTCAAACTTTTACTAAAGATTCGCCATCCTATCAAAGCACAGCTGACCTTATCACCATTAAAACGAGAAAGAAAAAGTGTCCATAAAAGGGAGCTGAATAACATAAAAAGACATATTCTCACCCACTTATCTTCATCGCTTTTTCCATCTTAATCTTAATGGAAAAAAGGTCTTGAAGAATGTTAACGTTCCATCATGGCTTTGTGGCAACGTCAACAACCACTTGTAATTAATCTGTGAGCCGCTTTTGAAAGAACAACACGTCACATTCATAAACGCGACAGTCATCATTTTGATCGAACGCTTTTCGCTTTTTTAATTGTCCTTCCGACAAGATAAAGACGTTTTTATTTGCGACAATCATTCCCTTCATTCAAATATGCAGCGAAAAAGAACGCAATGAGTTCGAAATTTCTTTTCGCCTTTATTGTTTGCTGTATCATCGCAATCTATCGTTGAAATGTTGCAAATAAATACATCGTTGAATTTATAAATAACACATGTCATCTTCATTTTGTTGTAAAAAAAAATAAGTAAAGATAATATTTACTCGACTATGCTATTTAACATTGATTATATTTTTAATGATTAGTTGTGATGTTCCCAATGAAACTACATGGGTCATCGAAATTGTAAGATCTAATATAAAATAATTATGAATATAAAATAACTGTACTTCTATAGTTTCAGAAGATATAACTTTATAGTTACCTTGAAATCACGGAAGAAATTTTATATATAGGCTTCTTTCGAAAAACAATAAAAGTTATACTAAGAAAGTAAATATATTTTGCTTTCTTTTTTAATGCATTACGGAATTTTTTGTTTTAAAATAGTTTTAAGAAACATTCCTGCGAAACAGATCTAATCCTAATTTTAGACATGTTTATGATCACAGTTAACATATTTCCATATTGCAAAATTACCTTTTCTCATTTATACCATAAACTTAAATTTATTGCCGAACTTGTCTAGTGGTCAGCGTGCACGACTACGGATAGGGAGGTCCTGGGTTCGAATCCCGGTTTTGGCATGGATGTACTGTCTCTCTCTATCTATCCTGTCTTTGTCCTTTCCTTGTATGAATGAGAGGTGAATGGTTGCCTACCCTATAAACGGGTACCTATATAGCATGTGTGTACTGAAGAAGTCGGACTCCACACCAAAATATGGTTCAGTTGGAAAAGTGGAGCAGCGTACCCTATAATGCCAGCCTAGCTGGCACAGGACAACAACAACTTAAATTTATTGCATAAAAAAATCATAGAATATATTCCTCATTTTATGTGATATTTTAATTTATAAAATACTTTCACCGAAAAATACATAAAGTTCGAATAATTACATTTTATTTATGTAAATATTCTTATACAATATAACTGACATATTATTAAAAATAAAATAAAAACTTTTGCATACTTTCTTATGTAAAAATTAAAAAAAATTAAGTACTAAATAATATACTACAACTTTTTATTTAATTTAATTACATAATTTTTAATTTCATCGCATTTAAACTCGAATCACATATAAAAATATTTTAGGGAATAATGTTATTAATCTACGTAACACGAATTTATAAGAAAATTAGATAACGCGTGAAAGGTTTGTTAAATTAAATAATTCATTCATAAGGTTTTTATAAGCATTATATTAAAAAATTTAAAATCTGTTAGCAGTTTTCATATTATAGTGTTGGTATAGTACTATGAAAATTTATTAACTTAAAATTAGAGAAACAACAATACATTAAGAAATTATCAAAAAAATAAATTCAATGTTATCATTAAAAATAAAAAATAAGTAATAAAACTTAGATTTAAAATGCAGCATGATTTTGAGGATATTTCTCTATCGATGGTATTATGAAAACTGTGTTCTAATTTTGAACATAAAAAAAAAAAAAATAAATAAATAAAAAAAAAAAAAAAATTCAAACGATTATTAGCGTTTGTATTTCGAATATTCTTAAAATATCGGTTTTAAAAATAAATTAATAAAATTTACTTTAAAAGCCAATAAATGAAGCAGATAGAAATTGAAAATTTCTAATAACATTTTAATAATATCTCGCTTTACTATCGATATGTTTAGAAATTAAATGCTATCGGAATCCATAAATGTCGTAAACATCGATTTAATATCAATTTAGTAACCCGTGTCCTTCAAGCTTCAAAGTAAGGAACTTTTTTTTTTTCGGTCGCCTATGAAGGTCATAGTAAGTGCAGAAAATTGCTCGAAAATACAAAAATAAAAATCCTCCGCATTTTGACCAGTTTTAGTAACACAGGTCTATTTATCTCCCCCCTCCCCTTCATCCATGCACCTTTTACTTCTCATCTCGTTCATTCTCGTTAATAACTTTTGCTTCACTTTTTGATTACTGCACAGAATTTTTTTTTTTATTTACGGCACACCCCTTCGCCATTTTTTTCCCCTTTTTCTTCCTGTTATATTTTATTTTTGAATTTCTTGGGTAAATCGGACATGACATTTTGCCACCTGTAAGATAAAAACATTTTGATTTTTTTTTTTTTTTGTTTTTTTTTCCTTTTTGAAACAACGGCTACCGCAGAGGCTACAACGTAATTGGTGTTTATCGCTTGTTCTTTTCTTATTCTATATCTTCCCCTTTAGCCTCTTATAATATTCTTTTAAAAGATTCAAGAGGAACATGAAGAGGGTCATTACGGGGAACCGAAACCTGTTATTTCAGAAATTAGACACTCTGAAATACATTTGATATTTTTCTTATTGAAGATTGTAATGAAAAAGAGAGAGAAAAAAATTATTCACTCTCTTTAAATCTTAATAAATGTAACTTATTTTTATATTTGTGTAATTTTCTCTTACTAAATAGAATATACTTCACAGCAATAAAAAATCATAGTAAAAATTCTGAATTTATTCATATTTTTGTGGATTTAGTTTTATTTATTTTTTCTGAATTACAATTAAAAGAAAGTTTGAAATTATAAACAGAAGTCTTAAGCTGAAATCAAATGCATGTGCTAATATGAATTTTTAAGGGTCTCAGATTCTTCAATTACTTTAAATCTCATGAGAAAATTAAATATATATAATTACTTCAAATACTTAAACTTCTAGAATAAAAAAAATTAATGTTGGCGTAAGCAAAGCAGTCTTAAGATTTAAAAGAGAAGTTTTAGTCTTAAGATTTAAAACAGGATGCTTATAAATACTGCAATTATTAACTTAAGATTCTATTAATTGATGAGATTTTAAAATTTAAATCATTCTTGCCAATTTAAGCTAACTATAAAGTGGATGTTTTGTCTTGTCTTTTTTCATTTTTCCACTTCTTCTATTCCATTGTCAACGTGTTAATAGCTTGAATCAATGGGAAACGGCTTCTCAAACCAATGCTTTGGTCCTTACATGAGAAATAATTTTATTAATAATATGAATTTCGAAACTATTCTCAGACATTCAATGGTGAACTTCGCCTTGTTTGCTGCCGCTCGAAGAGTGCAACTTGAAGGCAGGCAGCAAATTCTCCTGCAAGTTGGATTTACAACGATGTTATGCAGATAAAATGTTATCTAACGTCAATGATACTTTGAACCAATAAGAATTGTAATAATGTGAAAAAGCCATGGAAAAAAAGAAAAACAAAAGAAATAACCAATTTATGGTTAATAATTTTCCAGCCTAACATTCTGCCTGACACGTATTGCAATAATTGAAAAATATCGATTTTAGATTTTTAACTGTTGAATATATTACCCTATAATTTACCTTTTTTATACATTGATATTTCGTCATATCCACTGTGACACACATGCATGTTCTCCAAATATCATAGTTAAAGGCATTTTAAGTTATTAGTATAGTTAATATTATTGCGATTTTTATAACAATTGTGTTATTTTTAACTTTGCTGAGACAGTGAATGTTTCATATGATATTAACAAACGCCAAAATTATAGTGTATATTTTTAATGGCATTATGCAAGAATTCCTTACTGCACAACTTCTTTATAATTGAAATTCCCCTTTGAACTGAGTATAAGAAAAATTTTCCAGACTACAAATGTTGCCAAACTTGATTATAGTTAACAGAAGGTCAAGGGTATCTATTTTCCGCCAAAGGGTCGTAATCAAAACGGATGGACTGCATGAAATATTACTAACCAATGTATGGAAATAGCAGCTTAAAATACCTTTAATTGTTTCTGAAAAAGAATCATAATGGCATATAAGTAATATACATACATATACATACACACACACACACACACACACACATATATATATATATCCATAAGAAATTAAAATTCACTTTACTGACTGATACTTATCTATGTAATAAATATCATATTCTCACACTGAAATGAAATAAATTGACAGAAAAACGGTTTAAGTATTACAATGGTTTTAATTTATTTATTAAATTTTCTTTTATGTTGTGGTAACAATTTAAAATTTAGAAAGAAAAATTTTATTATTTCCTTATTTATCTTTTAGAAATCGAAGAAATATTTATTTGATGACTACAATTAAAATGGATAAGATGTTCACGCAGAATAGTTTTCATATCGTCAAAAATTTATTAAGGGTCTCAATGCAAATTAAAATGATATTTTCTGATTTTTCTAATAACTTTGAGTCCTCAAGAAAAGTGATTAATAAATAAAGTATACAAAAGATTTAATGATAATTTCCGTAAGAGTTAAGAGAATGATAATGAAAATCACTTACAAAATTCTCTGAAATATAGCATTGACTAATGTTATTTCTAATAATTATTAAATAGAAAGGAAACGACATACAATTTTAAGTTTTAACTAATGTACACAAATAATTATTCTTTTGATTATTAGGTAGAAAAAGTAAAATGTAAAAATTATAAATTAAATGGTCAAATATTTTTGTGCAAATGTTCCTAGAATAAGAATATTTCATGTAGATAAAAAGAAAAAAAAAACAATGATACTGTTCCGAACTCAAAATAAATTAAGCTTTTTGCTTTGAGAGAAAAAGGAGGATTACTCCAGGGAGAGATTAAGTTATCTATAATTAGAGTATATATCAGAAAAAAATTCTTAATCAACTCGAAATATTAGTTAATTTTTTGTATTTCACTGTAGGAGAAATGTGAATTGTTCAATAAAATGACTGAACTTAAGAGGTACTAAAAGAATAGTTTTGATTATCATAAATTGGATAGTATTACTAAGAAAGCATATTGAAGATATATGAAGTGTAATTATTATAATAAAACTATTTTTAATTATATTTAATATATGGTAATCTCTCAGATTTAAAGTTTTCTGATTCCTTCAAAATTATGATTTTACTGGAAATATGTTTAAAAGTTACACACATTAGCTACCCTAACAGCTGAAAACTCTTACGATGTTTCATCATCCACTACCATTTAACCTTCTGAGAGAATTTTTCATAGATACTTAGATATATTCGCGTATAGCATGGCAGGAAACTGGGATTTTTCATAGATACTTAGCCATATTCGCGTATAGCATGGCAGGAAACTGGGATTTTTCATAGATACTTAGCCATATTCACGTATAGCATGGCAGGAAACTGGGATTTTTCATAGATACTTAGCCATATTCGCATATAGCGTGGCAGGAAACTGGGATTTTTCATAGATACTTAGCCATATTCGCGTATAGCATGGCAGGAAACTGAGATTTTTCATTGATACCTAGCCATATTTGCCTATAGCATGGCAGGAAGCTGGGAAACTCGATGAAACCACTCCAACCGATGAGCAAAAAGGAACACGAAATCAGTCGCCAGCTCTTCTACAATTACTGGATTCCAATTTGCTTGCTTCCATTCCGAACTGCATATTTTAACCACAAGCCTATGTGCGTGTGTGTGAGTTTATTAAAGAAAAAAAATTCCTATTAATGTAACCATTTTCCTATTCTAATTCAAAAGGCCTTTATTTTCTTTTAAAAAATGGAATACCGCAAGCGAGTGACGAGGGATATTATAAATGAAATGATATTTTAACTTTCTTTTCTTATTGTTTGTTTTTATGAACTTATATTATGTCCTCATTAATATAATGCCAGAATCGATATTTTAACTTTCTTTTCTTATTGTTTGTTTTTATGAACTTATATTATGTCCTCATTAATATAATGCCAGAATCGATATCTAAAAAAATTTTTTATTGCATTCTATATATTGAATTATTGTATTGGAGGTTTGTTTTTGCTGTCTTTAAGATAGTAGTTGAATGTGTAATGGTTTTCAATTCTTGACTTCAATTCCCATCTCTTGCATGGTTTGGTTTGTTCAATGATAATTTTTGTGAACTAAAGCCAATTATACCAGGACCTACAATTTAAAGTAGACTCAGAACCAGTGTAAACAACAACATTCTTGGGTTGGAATTGAACACATAATCGCGTAAGTAGATGCTTCTAATGGTTTGTAGAATCAGCTTCTGTAAGTTATAGGTAAGTTTGCTCTTCGTAGTTAGCCCTTTAAGTTTATGGTAATAAAAAAGCTCACGCACAAGCACACAAATATATATATATGTCTATACAAAAAGGAAATTGTTAAAATAACTATTACATTTGATAAGAGCTATTTTAAATCCAATGTACTGTTCTTAATTTCTGTATAAAATTTCTTTTAATTTTATTAAAGAAATGCTTTAAATATATCTATTAACATATTTTATTAAAATTGTCGTAAATTATGTAGTGAAATTGCATAGAAAATAATTTAGAAGATTTGATCTTCTAGTATCACAATTTTTATTGAAAATTTAATATCTATCCTTATTCTTTCAGGAAACAAATTAACCATCTATAAAATATACTACCAATAAATGGTATGCGTTAGTTTTTAAGAATTTGTAAAAGCATAATTTAATTAATACGATATTAAATAAGTTTTAAAAATTAATATTTGTTTTGATAACATTGCTTTTGCGTAAGAAATATAATTTAGGAGATGAATTCTTTTAGCTAGAAAATTATACAGATCGTGATACTTAAGAATTAGTTATCCAAGAACACTTTGCGAGTTAAAATATTGCCAATATATAATTTTTAATAAGGAAAGAATTTTTTTGACGATGTTTATATGCAAAAATATAAAATGCAAAATAAAGAATCAGGGTGAATAACATCAAATATTAATGTTTCCAGCTGCAATTTGATTATTTTCCAAAAATTAGTTTCTGAATTACATATTCCCCGAAATACTCTCTCAGTGATTAGATAAATATATAAATCACTTTTTAATAGCTTCGCTTATGGCACTCCGAAATTGATACTCAAAATAACCCTCTAATAATCAACCCCTGTGTTTACTCCTTCTCACAACACACATTAAAGTAAAAGAAAAATCTTGAAATAAAGCTTTAGAAAGCAAAACAATGAAAATGTATTCAACAAAACGCCAGAAATATGGTTTGGACGACCCTTTCGCGTGCTTCGACGAACCCTTTTTTTCAACCAGTGGCAAACCGTACCCTACCTTCGATTTACAGGTTGTTCTTCCTTTAGCAGATAGAAAAGTTTCAGGAATGGTGGGAATGAAAAACAGGGAGAGAAATAAAAAAAAGACAAAAAGCAATGGAATAAACTGTAGAAGGAGGAAAAAAACTCGCCATCATTTTAACCAAATACGTGTGTTGCATCTGTTCTTTTTCCGTCTAATGAATTATATTTAAATTTCAAGAGAGCTTGCACGGAAAAGGCAATGCTGGCTGCTAGAAAGTAAAAACAATGTACTAAACGAGCAACTGATGAAAAAATAAAATTGAGCGAAATGCATTTTACTTGCAAAACGCATTGTTAATTCGTCCATAGTGTGAGTGAAAAGCATAACGCATTTCATTTTTTTATTTTAAACTTCATGCATTTCATCTATCTATTCCCCTTTTTTTTAAAAAAACTTCTCATACTTAGTCATTCATATCAACTCATTCTGTTTCGACAGTAAAATATATTGAAAATTATTCAATAAAATATATAAGTTGATAACTATTAAAAATTCTCAATAATAATCAGTATATTTAGAAATTTAAAGGTTTAGTATTTGAGTTTCAATAACATCCAAAATTTTTAAGGAATATTTGTAAAAACTTGATTATTATCCACTCTAGTCTACTATCTGATTGCATTGTCCATCAAGATAGCAATGGGAAGAAGAGAAACCATCAATCATATTGATTTATTGATTCGTCTTTAATTTACGAATAAGGACAATTTCGACCTGGAGCTATGGTTTAAAGTGGATTATGAATCATTAAAAGTTGAACTGAATGAATTCATTAGGGCAAAGTTGTAATGCTAACTATTCAGATATCAGCTAGGTTAAGCGGTCGTCAAGAGATATTAATGCTTTGTTTCACAGTATTTTGTAGACAGCAAAGCATTTTCATCTAGAAATTGAAGGGTTACTGTCTCAATAAATGATTAATAATAAATAGTTGGAATAATTTTAAAAAAGCTTATCTTTTGGTGAATGAATCATCGTTTATCAAAAGTTATAAATTAAATTTAGGTATCTGAAAAATTACAAAAGATGCAATATTTCAAAGCTCAAACGTAATGTATCTTGTAATACAAATTGTTTTAAGAAAAATGTATCTCTAAGGCTGTTAGCACATTCGATGCCTCTGACACTCTGGTCATGGCGTTGCGGTGTATGCCGGCATCGCCATTTAACGAAGATCGAACACAATAACTTAAAATCTTTATTTTTAATGAGGCTATGTAAATTGAGGAAGAGATTTTTTAAGTCATGTTTATGAAGTATTATATTTAAATTTTAATACGTGGCACTTAAATTTTGAGTTTCAATTTTTTATGAGCATTTTGAAAAATGGCAACACTACATTTGGCTTTTCAAGATGGATATATAAATTTTACTGGCAGCGAATTTTACCTAAAATATTTTTCCAGTCTTGTATTAAAAGTTACGAACTCATGACTGTTGATTTTTCATGTTTATAAATACGTGGATACTGTTCAAATCAATTTAATTCAAATTTTATTAAAAAACTACAAATATTAAAATTTTTATTTGAATAAAATCATATAAAAAACGAATAAATTTAAGTTTTTATCATGTATATTCGTATAATTGAACCGAATATTTATATTCTAGAAATAGCATATAAGAATTGGCAACACCGACAAACAACGATTCGTGTTATTATTGTTGTTACTTTTTAATACCATCATTAAAATTATTTATTTCATTGAATGTTTTAGTACAAAAAAAAATATTTTAACGAACATTTATGCATTACTAACTTTATATTCTTGGTCTCATTGCTGTATTAGAAACGTTTTGCGTTTTAATTAACGTATCAAAATTTGCACATTTTGATTTTCCTTATCTTATTATTTAGGCATAGATTATCTAAGATGAAAGAGTTATCATCCGCTTTTGATTTTTGTTATTTTAATCAAAGCATATTAAAATATTAATATTGAGTCATTTTCCCATAAAAAATATTGCATTTGGAAATAACTTTTTTTGTAAATAATACAAAAAAAATTTATGAAAGAAAAATTGTGAAAATGTTAAATAAAAATGTTTGTAATTTCGTACATCTTCGATGCGTCGATTAAAATCTTCATACATGCCACTTTGGCTTACACTCAATACAGTGACATGTAACATTTTGAGTGAATTAAATTATTATGAGAAATAAAGTTCCCGTGACTTTCTTCCTGTAAAATGAAAATGTATACAATATGAAATACGATTACATATATTGTAATAGATGAAATAATTTTTTTGCTAATAGAGAAAAAAATAAATCCGGAATAACTCTACATTTGTCTGGAAAAAATCATAGTACAAATTATATTTTTGATGGTATACGATGAAATTAATATTGGTGGACATACAGACCTACATAACATTCGGAATACCAATTTGATAATCGAAAGATACGCAGGTGGTATACTGAGAGCACATACCATCTCCTACTCTCATTGATGCAAGAAATGAATAAGAATATCATTTTTATTCTCAAAAAGAAAAATATATATATTGCTTGGCTAAAGCTCTCGGGAAACCCTGACAAAGTGGTGCAGAGCAAAGAATAACGAAACTTCATCTAGTTTGCTCCAGGAAAAGCATTCGTTGCTTCTGTAAGCGACACGGTGAAGAATCAACATTGCATCGATTTTAAAAGGAAGAAGGATTCTCGGTAAGCAATGCCATCAAAAGAGATAGAATCGAGATTTCGTGCCATTAACTGATTAAAACGGATTTCATAGAGAACCTAAGGCAAAGTTTAAGAAACTGATATCTTGCCGGGAATAGGAGAATTGTAAGGATAATGTATTTGAAATGTTTGGTAATTAGTTTCATAAAAAAAAGATCAAATGGTTTAAAAAAATGATGTTTCAAAACAATTTGTGACACGTAAATGATAAAAAAAAATCCATTATTGCTCAATTATGCAAAACATTTAATATAGCATATGTTCGCCTGGAGTAAATATACCTTCTTCACACTTGTTCCGTATGGATGTGTTGAAGTTGTTGGTAAGACTTTGAAAGTTCTACTTCATTGCTTGAGAAATTTAATAGGAAAATTCTCAAAAATTAAATGCAGCCATAGTCTCGCATTAACGCATCATTTAAGTACTTTCCTTGTGATCCGATTCAAATCAGGAGAGCATGTCTGCTACTTTCTACCCTTTATTATTTCAGCTATAAGCATAACATAAGCTGTATGATGAGGGGCATTATCACGCATTAAAATTTACCAGTGACTATATCTTATGTCATAAGATATCAGTATTTCATATAAATACTACTCGGCTATCGAATTTCATTCTATGTGATACGTAGGTCCATCCATGCTGATTCCAAATTATATTATTTACACATTTCTTCTGTAACATTTACACTGCAAGAATTTAAGTTTTTTTATTGTTGTACCTAGAATAATATCATGTCATGATTATGTGCAAAATTCTTTAATCGATTTCACAGCCTTGAAACATCAATCTCTGCTACTCTATGAACTTCAGTTTTATATTTTAGTGTTTGCCCGAATTAGACTTCCGATTCTATTTTCCTATAAACGTTGCTCAATTCTGGTCAAGCTATGAATTCTGAATAATCATGTAGCGTTAACATACCATACTTCCTCAAAACAAAAGCTTATCAACAGGATTATATAAACTTCAGCAAGACCATGCATTTGTATCGTCTTCCTGAATTTCCAGTCAACAAGTGTGATTTGCATATGGAATTTTCTTATTCTCCGTTTTAGACTATAATTTAAATTATGGATGTTTCACTTAACATTAACTATTGATGTAAATATAAGGGTTATATCCTTAAAAAAAACTGTGGCATTAATTTTTATAAGCAGACAAGCATAGGTGAGTGCTGAGAAATTATTATATTCCATACATAATAATCCATCGCAATTTAATAATTCATTTGTATCAAGTGAGGATGAAATGCATGAAAAATACATGTATCTGAGAATAAATTAAAATTCACATTTGCAAACATTTATTTTATTGTTGAGTTAACTTGCTAAGAAATTGTCAATTTAATAAAAAACGAGCATCTTTATTAATAATCATCTTAATGTAATCAGAGCTACTTACTTGTATGACCCGCATATTGAGTCCAGTTTCCTGAGCCAACTGTTCTCGTATGTGTCTAGTAGGTTTAGGTGTAGCAGCAAAAGCAGCTTTCAAGGTCTCCAGTTGCTTCGCCTTAATGGTCGTTCGAGGGCCCCTTCTCTTGGCTCCTCCTGCCCCCTCGTCATTGGAAGATGGACCAGCTGTTCCTACGGAGCCAAGACAGTCCACGGAAGTCATGTCTTCAGGCGCACTGTTGTTGTTGGCGTTGTTGTGGGGACTGTTAGCTCCAGAGCCGCCACTCACGACGTCTCGATAGCCACCGACACTGGAATCTCCATCGAGAACTCCTTGTGGACTGACACTCGGATCCCCTATGGATTCTTCGAATTCCGGAGAATCTAATGGCGAGCTAGACGAAGAAACTGAAAGATAATGACTAAATTAAAAGGCTGGATTTTATTGTTGTTATAGTGAAGACTACTTCCGCAGAAGGAGAAATATTAGTAACATAATATACTTCCAAATTGATTCCTTTGAATTTAAAAAGGAAAAATATCTACTGATTCGAAATATTAAATTATTAGTTTTTAATATAATTAAATCACTTAAACTTATATTTTTTATATTTTAATGAAATGTTAACATATAATGAGTTAAAATTAGAAAATGCATCAAAATGGAAATATTTTATTATTAGTTTTTAACATAATCAAACCAATTAAACTCAAATTTTATATATATAATAAAATGTTTACAAATAAGAGGTTAAAATTAGATAATATAGTGGATTTTGTAATATCGCAAATTTTTTCTAACTTTATTATGAATGTTATAAATAAATTAAAATTGTTGATTATAATAAATCAATAATTTTAATTGATTGAGAATAAAATAATTATAAATTATAACAGGAAAAATATTACTTTTACTCATTGGATTTTACACATTAAAACAAAAATTTAGCTCTAAGAAAATCATTCTTATTTATATGTTATTTATTTTTATTTTTGTAATTTTACACTTTTTATTTTATTTGATTTAACTATTGATTATTTTTTCATTACTACCTGTGGAATAAGTTATGACGGCAATTACGATTTCATTTTGACAGATATTTGTTAATATTTCAATTGATGTATTAAAAACAAATTGTTCAATATAATCCTTCGAAGTCATCAATACTAAACAATTTAAACTCCTATCTCCTCTTTCTCCTTCTACTCATCTTTTCCACTACATATTTTTCTGTTGAAGCCACTTAACAATGCTTTTCAACAACTGTATCGACTACAAATGAAAACAAGCAGAACAAACGAAAACAAGAAACATCGTCTGCCGGAGGCTGAGGACGAATGTCAACCGGTCACCCTCCACCCCTATCTTAGGTGATTTGCATACTGAATGAAGACCTGGATCTCCCACCCTCAGTCCGATGTATAAAACATGAACTCGCATATGACGTCACTTCATCTCGCCGAAGTTGAGGTTAGAAGGGGGGAGGGGAGGGACAGGCGTGGGAGTGATAATCTATGGAGCTTTTGAATGAAGAGAGAGAGGGGAATTAATTCTATAGTTGTCGAAACCTGCTGAGGGATTTAAGAGAGCGAATTTTCCCCTCGATTTATTCCCGTTACAGATGTTGACGGGGAGGAGAAACTTTTGTAGGAAGAGATATTCTTATTTGCCGGATTCAGTGTTATCATCTCATAAATAGTGCATATAGGTAATGCCCTCTTACTATAGTTTTATTGCCCTTAAAAGGCATAAAGAATAGAAATATAAATGTATATTAAATAGCAAAATTTCCAACTGGAAGAATTTCCACACAACTAATGTTAATTATGATTTACGTAATCTTTATGGAATATCTCATTGTAACTAATACATTTTAATGAATTGTCATTTTCCTTTTCCTTTCTATTCAGTAAATAATTACTTGAAAGGTACTTTTTATATAAAAAATTAGTTTTACTGAAACATATTTTTTAAGAAACAAGGCAAGTGAAATATTTTCTTTTTTAAACTTTCTACAACTGACGTCAAAAAACTATTAAATAGAAATGAAATATTTTATTACCAATCAGCAAAAGTATCGATTAAATATGGATATATGGAAATTATATGGAAGTTATATGGAAATATCATTCAGAAGAATTTTAAAATATTTAGCTTTAAAATAAGTTATTGGGTATTTTTTTTTTTTTTTAAGAAAGGAGAGTGAAATCTTTTCTATTTTATAACTTTTGTGGGGACACTGAAATATTAAAAATTATTAAATAAATAGATTAATATATATTATTCATAAATTTCAATAAATGCTTAACACTGAAAAGTAAAGGATTCTTTAAAGTAAATTTTTTTCAACCAGTGATAGAAACACAGAATTTACTTATGCAAGAATCCGAAAACCAATTTATTAAATTCTTACATAAAATTTTAAGGAAAAACATAATACAATATTGTGTTATTCAGTGAGTTTATAAATTTAATTTTTTCTTGCAAATATAAATGTTTTGTGAATATAGTTTAATACAAAATACTATCAAGTTTTCTTTGCAAATTTTTCGAGTAAAAATTTAAGACGTTTCTTTATAATACAAAACAAAACACAAAGATATCAGCATTTTTAATAATGAATAATGCACATATATTTTATAAGACAAATTATTAAAGCTCTTAAAAATAAAGGATTCTTAATTACACATAATTTATTTTATCTTATTCGGTTGGATATCATTTGATATTTATTGATAATATTGAAGTATTTGCAATGCAATCCAACATGAAGTAAATGATTCAAAATTTAAGTTTTAATTATTATTAAATTAAAAAAAAGGATATTTTCAAATCCATTCAATAAGTTATCAAAAATAAGGATTTTTCAAACGGATATTTAAATAGTGTAGATATAAAGATAGTTCTCAATTTTGTATGATATTCGATAATGTATAAAACTTACCCAACAATTAAAACATTTTTTTCTGCTAAAGACAAATTTAACCATTCAGCAATTTTTTATTGTTTACCAATTGAAATTGTGCTTATTAAATTAAAAATCTTATTAGAAATTTTGTAATACAATAACACGGTCGATTTCAAATTCACACACCAAATTTTGTGTGATAATACAACCACCATTTTTTCTTTAAATATTACTATAAAATATATTTTTCAGGTTGGGAATTTTATTTTGTTCAAAATTTAAGCAACTATTTGCTTTCAAAGAAAGAAAATTGCAAAAATCTTGATAATTAATTAATTAATCTAGTCATGCAATATTTTGATTTTTCACAAATTTTTAAATATATATTTTATGAAGTATTATTTGATAAGAAATGTGTTCGTATTTCTTATCAAATGTGCCTTATCATATCCAGAAATAAAAGAGAAAAAAGCATTTTTGAAATTTCATAATTATTGATCATGATAAGATCTCCCTCTGTATAATGAAAAAGAATGGTGCTGAAATTTCTTAGTTAAAACCACAATAGCTCACATATTGCGGATGAAAATGTTGAACAATCAATTCAAACCTACAAAGCAAAAACCTTTCTTTAAATGAAAAGAAAAAGTGTTGCTGTATCAGTCATCTTTGATTAATTAAGTTTTATCTCACGAAGAAAAAGTACGGATTTTTATCTCTTTTGAAAGTGAAACGCATGAAAAGTTTGCACTAATTCGAAACGTAACCGGCAGGGGTTTCTTTTGTTGAATCTTTATCTGCAGCACTATTGCAGTCATTTTGTAAACACAAACAATTGCTTGTAAGACTATTTAGAAATTATATTTTTCAACGATAGCAAGCGTTATCAATGAATTTATCTGAATCAGCATTCTTTAAAATATATAGAAACAAATTACTTATAAATTATGAAAGAATATAGTAAATTACAAAAATAAAAAAGAGTAAACTTTTACTTTGTACTTTTAAATTAATTAATTTGAGGCTTTAAAATGAATAATTGATTTACATTTTTCATAATATTCAATTTTGTATTTCACAATATTCAATTCAAATTTTAATTTAAGCTTAAACACATCCTATTATCTTTTAATTTGCATGGATGTACACGATAAAATAAATATGTAAAAGAACGTACTTAAATTCACATTGAAATAGAGTTGAATATTATGAAATCTAAAAGATAGTAAAATTTAAATTATATATATATATATATATATATATATATATATATATATATATATATATATATATATATATATATATATATATATATATATATATATATATATATATATATATATATATATATATATATATATATATATATATATATATATATATATATATATATATATATATATATATTATCATTATTTATATATTTTTAACTATTTTGCACTTTAATATTTTACCTTTGTTCCTTCTATTACTTATTATACCTCGTTGTATTACTACTTATTAGCATTTTTCTGAAACTTTGGAAACAGTGATTTACTTATTATTTCATCGTAGGATTCTTTCCAAGATATATTTAAAACGACTTTGCCTGTTTTTCTTCATTCCCAGTTCCAATGAAAAATAATACATTTTAATCGCAGTTATTATTATATTTGTTTTACACACAAGTCATTGTTTTTCTACTCATAAATACCTTATTTCATATTTGGTAATTTTTTCTTTTTTTACAATACATTAATCTCATGATAACATATTTATGTTTATCACACACACAAACACATCTATAAAATTATAATACTTTTTCGCTACATTACTGTATCATAGAAAATATGATGTAAATAAATAATAAAATATTAAAGCAATGTAGCAAAATATTGAATTGCAATCAACAACTATTGGAGAACAGAAATTATATTCAATAAAATACTAGAAAACAGTAAAGCAATGCAATTTAAATGTAAGCCTTGCAAAGTTAAAGCAACAGACGTTCCCTGAACCGCCAAGCAATTTCTATTTAAATTTATTAGCCTTGTCACTATAACTTTCTTACAATTAGTTCTTTCAGTCACATATTCCTTAAAACAAAGTGATTAATCAATACCATTTTTTTCCCTCCTCAGAAAAAAAAAAATTGGAATAGTCGGTGGGGAGGGGGGGAATTGAAGACGATCGATTCCGAAAAGTTGATCTTCCTCTGAAAGAAAGGAAGCTTAGAAAGAAGCGTGGGGCGGGGACGCCATGGGGCGCAGCAGGGGCAGGTGTTTCTTGACAGAGAGTAATATCGGTTCAAAAATACCTTCATTATTTCTCACGCGCAATTGACGAAAGCGGTAGGTGGATTGGGAGAAGAGGGTCCATCCTTTTTCTCCACTTGCTCCCAGGTGGGGAAAGAAGTCCATACTCTCCCTAGATTGCGAACGCTTTTATATGGTGATTATGACAGATTACCAAAAAATACAGAGTACTATTGAAATAATTTAATGATATTCATTAAAATAACATATATTTTTTTTAATTTTTCAATAATTAAGTTATCAAAACATTTCGGGAAAAAATTATAAAATTAATAAACTGAATTTGTAAAAATAGAAATATAAATCAAGATAAATTTTCAAGTTGAAAAATCAATTAAAGAAATTAGTAAAATTTAACAAATTACGTAACTATTCAGTGAGATATAATTGAATTTCCTAATTGCTTAACTCGTTTTCCATTAAAAAATAATTCATAAACTTTTACATAAATATTTTATTAGGGTAATTATAAAGAATTCAATTGGATATTTTAAGGAATATAAATTCATAGATATTTTAAAAAGTTAAAATTTCAGTCAGGAAAATTCATCGAAAATTAATACATTATAATGTAGAAAAATTTTCAGTTTTCTTTCACAAATATTTTTATGATTAATATGTAATAATTAAAAACTTATTATATTCCAACAATTCAGCTTAATATTCAACTGGTTAGTTTAAAACTCTAATAATTCAGCTTAAATATTACTACAATTATTAATAATATAACAAAATTACATTTGTTCATTAATTTCTAACAGTACAAATTTAAAATTAATCCAGATGAAATATCCAGACGAATTACTATAAATTATTGATCAATTCATTTGTCTTCAAACTTTGTGACTTTGGAAGAGGGTGTAAGCTCTCAAAAATCACCAGTAATTTTTCATTCAAAAAGTAATATATTTGAGAGAGAATATATATATATATATATATATATATATATATATATATATATATATATATATATATATATATATATATATATATATATATATTCATATTTTGATATCATATTTTTCAGTTGATCAAAGTCATTACAATTTGATATGTATTATCAAGAAGTCTTCAAGAATATTTCTATTAGGAATGGAAGAAATATTTTTTGTTAGAGAAATTTTTACTTTTATTGCTGACAGTAGAAAATTTTGCTTTTATCATGCTAAAAAAATTTTGAATTCCTTTTTAGAAATTACACAAAAAACAAACTGAAGTTTACTTATAGTATTGATTTTTTTTAATAGAAATTATACAAATGAAAGTGATAAAACTATTTTCAAAAATTTTATATTTTCATTGTTTTGTCAAAGATTTTTTTTATTTGTTTTTCTATCAAGTGCGGTGAATGTATCCTTTCTATGATTATTATCAAATGTGTTAGATTTGGAAAAGTCCATCTTTGTTAGATGATATGACAGAGATAGAGCAATTTTTTTTTATTTCTGGTACTTCTGTTTACACAAAATATGAGAAAACTATTTTTTTTTGTTTTGCAAAATATTTACACAATTTAATTATGAGGAAATGATTGTACATTCATTTTTAAGAGAATTAACTTCTGACATTAAGCAAATTTTAATCATTAGTTTTGTTTGTAAACTTTTAATTTTCTGCAAACCATTGTGGAGAACATATGATTATATCCTTAAGGATTATATTTTATCTTCAATCCATGTAACGTTTCTGTAAATCAATGTTTTTAAAGTGTAATAAAAGTTTATATCACATTAAGATAAAAAATTAAATAATGCTATTTAAAATCTTTGTAAAATATGATACAAATATTATAATGATTTTGAAAAAATACTATTTAAATTTATTAGTATTGAACGAGTAAAAATTTAGCTTAATTAAATATGTAAAAGATGCTTAATTTGCAAGTTAAAAGTTTTAATTTTCCACAAAAGATATCATTAAATATAAGGCATTATAATGCTTAAACTATTTTCATTCATTAATATAAGCACTATGACAATTGAAGCATTTTATGAAATTTTGAAAGCGAAGTTCATATCAATTTTTCAAAATTGATATTTATTATTATTAAAGTTTGCCAAATTCAGATGCAAACACCATAATACTGATTACCTGTGCGAACGGTACTATTAGATAAAGCTTAGTATATACATACATTAATAATATAAGGCAGAGTTCCAGAGTGTACTTGGTTAACGGGTGTGGAATACTCTCCCATTACCAAATGCATATTAATTTTGAACCACGATCAGGTGACGAGGTCATACCTGAACTGGCACCTTCCTTGACTGCGGATAAGGAGTTCCTGGGTTCGAATCCCGGTTCTGGCATGGATATGCTCTTTCTCTCTCAATCTATGCTGTCTTTGATCTTTCCTTGTATGAATGGGTTGTAAATGGTTGCCTATCCTATAAGCGGTATCTATGGTATATGTGTACTGAGGAAGTTGGACTCCCCACCTAAATATGGGACAGTTGGAAAGGTGGAGCAGAGCACCTTATAATGCCAGCTTAGCTGGTACAAGACAACAGCAGCATTTGTAAATAGCAAATCCACGTGTCATAATGGTGGAAACTGACACGCTAACAAGAACCCGCATGAACTGAAGTGAATATAGAAAACAGAAACGAAACATTTATCCTAAGCTATCCAACAAAAACTTAGACCAAGTCTTGGACTTTTCACTTCGAAGTCTAAGATTTAATCTAATCATGAGTTACAGCGAGCGCAATTAATTATGAAGTTATAATTCATATCATTACATCTTGCTATCTGGAAATATGGAAAAATTCTGCGGAGCTGACAAAGTTCCCAACGCATAACATGTCATCACAATATTTTGCCTCACCCAAAGAAAAGTGAGACTCATAAGAAAATTAATCTAGTCATCTCCTTTAGTTTCATGCTACTTTTCCCTGTCATTTTGCCTAGCATTATAACAACCCTACCACAAACTACAGGCCATAATAGTCTCCATCCTTTTAATCTATAAAAATTACGAATTTTGCTAATGATATTGATATCTATCTACAAGATGTTGCAATATGTAAGAAGTTCTCAAATAATGAGCAAATAAATAGTACTTAAATAATAATCAAAACTGCTGTAGTTGGAATGTTGGACAGTCGTTTCTATGTGCATTTAGAACAGATATCTCTGAGGATTTTGGTCATAAGCAATGATTTCCTTGTACTTATTGACGCTAACAGTTTGTCAGATCACATGAAAAGAAACGACAATACCTAAAATTCATTGGAATTATCAACCGTCTTCATATATTCCTATGAAAGTGATTCTAATTCAGTGCCATCTTTTTCAAGAGCATTCTAATCTTTAAATCATATTTTAAAGTTAAAAAATTCAAATTAAACACTGCTGCATTTATATAAAATATCGTGTATTTCAGCCATTTGCATTTGAGGCAATATTGGTGCCTCTCAATTTGAATTTTTCACTTTAATCATCTCCGTAGTTTTCAGTAACGAAAAAAAGCTTAATTTATTTTTAATTTGCCAAACATTTTTTTCTGCTTAAAGTATTTTTTTTACGACAAATCAACAAATTTATATGAGCTGAAATTTTTAATTTATTTTTTGAATCACACATAACATTTGCGAGTTTCAAAACCAACATTATGTAATTAGTTTTACCTTATATCATTAAACTAACTAATTTTATCATAAGACTTTACTAATCTTTACTAATCTGATCAAAATTTGTGGTGTAAGGTTGAATATTTTCTATATAATCTCGATACTGAGAACAAAAACGATACAAATAAGAAGAGGTATAGCAATTGGGATATGATCTATAAGGATCAGGGGTATGAAGGGGAAGGTTAGAATCAATCATCTCCCCCACCCTTCTTGTTAGAGGTCAAAGAACAAGGGCGGATCAGTGATTCATGCATCAATGCCTGCTTCTCCCCCGCGGTCATTTATTAACAAGACCATGGGTCAGCCAGAAATACGTTTTAAGTGAGTATTTCATTCTGAAAGCCGTACTTTAGAAGAAATCTATGCAATTTTCGTGCATAAATTACACTATTTTAATATTTTTCGGGTGAAAAATGTAATTTTATTTTATTGCTAAATATAAATATTTTTTTTCTGCCCTGGTCAATTGAAAGGAAAATAAATTATTTATTCAAATTCATATTTATTTTTCCTCTTTCATTCAGTATACATTTTGAAACCAATAGTGAATTAAAATTTATTTAAATCAAACTTAATTTTATATTGTTCTAAAATGACCAAACTTCATAAATTTAAATGTTTTGTTTTTTTTTTTAAAATTTTGTTGACCAGTTGATTTATAATATTTCATGTATTTAAATATTTTTAAATCCTTGAAAAGAGAAAAATTTATATAATTATACCTACTTAGAGTTTTTGTATGATGTATCATTTTAAGTTAAAAAATAAATTTTACCAATTCTTAAAATTTAGTTATTAATACCCATGCTGGAAAAGGAATCTAGAATATATATATATATATATATATATATATATATAGAATGATTATTATTATAGGAAATATAATAGAATAAAGTGTTATATATTAATATTATAATCTGTTCGTATTTATTATGCAGTTATGCAGTAAACAGTAAATTGTGTTTTCAAAATTTCATGCATTTTCATAATTTCTAATTTTATTATTTGATACGTTCCTATTGAAAGTTTATTAGTTGTTTTATTATTTTGATTCGTTTATCAAGATCATATTTGCATTTACATTCACAAAAGAAATAACTTTACTCCATCTCTATGCAAAAGTGAAAAAGGAATGTCAATTATTAATTTAAACAATTACAGAATACTGAGTATAAAAAAAAGGGTTTTGAAAAAATAAGGCTTCACTTAACCTTTATAAGTATCAAAATCAAAAGTTTCTTTTCAACACAGGCTTTACTTAAATTTAGAGAAAAATTTCACTAAAGAGTAAAGAAAAATGATAATAAACATCAAGTGAAGCTAAAAGTATAATAGATGCTTTCAAATTAAAAAAAATTCATTTATTTTTGAATATTATTAAATTTTATAAATTACATAACTCATAAATTTCATAATTAACAGAATTCCATAAACTTTCAAACTTATGAAATTCTGTAAAAAATATCTTTTTTAAAATGCTTTTAGGACAAATGTAATGTGATTTTCTTTCCATGGACTAAACTTTTGTGAGCAAATCAACTGCAACTCACCCAAAAAAGATAATAGTTAATATCTTATTTTTTTTAACTGATAGTTCAGAATTCAAGTCCTAATATGTAAGTGGGGATCTTGATGATTTTATTTCTTTTGAGAAATGTTAAATTTAGATTTTCGACTCCTTATAGGATTTCAGTTCATTTCTCTAAATAGTAATGATTAAGTGCAATTCTAAGTGGAAATAAGTGCCCACAATACGATGTGAAATTTAGAGAGCATGTTTTAAAAGTTTGTTTACATAATAAGAATATTTTTAAATAGATTTTAAAAAGATCACAAACTTTTCCATTCAATTTTAATATTTTTCAAGTTTATGAGGAATATTTTATGGATCATTTGCTTCTTCATTCCAATATTCTCTTATTTGCAAATTAGATCAATTAAAAGAAATTTCAAAAAAAAAAATTAACAATTTTTCCTTACAAAAAGGAGTATTTTTTCTCACCATGTTGCTGTTGCTGTCTATTAAAATCATCTTTGCACACGAATCGTGTTTCGTCTAGCACGTAGAGCTCTTCCCCAGTAGACGGTTGTTTGCGACAAAGAAGACAAGTGAAACAGGCCACGTGGTATACTCGACCCCTAGCTCTTCTCACCAAATCAGTTGGGCATATGCCTTGAGAACATCCGCCGCACTTCGTCCCAAATCGTCTGAAAAGACAGGAAATAAAATTCTCTAAATCAGAAACATATTGAGAAAAATGTTATAAAGTGCAATTACATCTTAAAAATGACAGTTCTGAATTTATTACGGAATTTGACGACAAATTGGAAGAAAATTATTATGTCATCCTATGTGCCATGCAGGGAAAAGTCAAATAAGTAACTATGTCTTGAAAAGAAAAAGGTAACGTAATAGGCTATTGTGTTTAGAATGCAATTTACTACAATTTCCAGTCTGTGACAAGTGATTTCCACCTGTTGACGTATTCCTTAATGCTTCAACATTTTATAACATAAAATAATTAGGTAACATTTTAACTACATATGTTTCTTATTTCACGATAAAAGTGTCTGTAGTTAGTTTGTAATTCAAAAAATAGAAATGTCAAAAGTGTTTTATGAAATATAATAAAATGCTTCATTTTTATATTAAATAACTTTGTATGCTATCGTCACTATGCAATTTTAAACTGTATTTAAGTAAGCTGATATTATTTTATATTATTTCCTTATTTATTTGTATGTAAAATATCATTTGAACATTTTCAAAAGTTTTACATTTTTTTTTATGGTTATCTATAGTTTTGAAAGAACTAAAAACTACATAAAGAATACAATGTCCTTTAACACTTATCTTAGTAAGTTTTTATGTGCATGAATTGCAGAAAAAAAAATTTAAAAATATTTTCATTGATTTTTAATGATTGAATTTTTTTATTCAAATTTCTTGTATAGCAATTTAAAAAAGTCTTAAAATAGTGTTTTTTACTATAATGTGATTCAATATGGCAATTTTGATATATATATATATTATGGTAGGTAAATAAATTGTGCATATTTAATTAAGGTGTAGTAGAAATTTCTGAATCGAAACGAATTCAATATTTTAAAGTATTCACTAACAGATTTTCACTAAGAACTTTATTGATACAACCCCCTCAATGTGTGAACCTATAACTTTTATTATGACTTCAAGATTTTTTTTTACGATTGAAAACCTCTAACTTTATATTGAGTTGATTTATAAAACAAAAAAAGAAAAATTTAATTTGTGAACTTTTTCTCTTAATAAAATTATAAATAAGGGCATTATTTAGTCACACATAAACTTAGTGATAATGCAGAAAACAATATTATTTTATATGCGAATTTTACAAATATTTCAAAATTTTATCATTAATCGGTAGCTAGTTTATGACGCAGTTAGATAGTTTTTGATAGAGTGTATCAGATTAAAAATTATACTTCCAATATTGCTGTGTGTGTTATGAAATAATATTATATCTCTTAACTCACACAGACTGTTTCTCTAAGTTCATTTTATCTCATGGACTTAAATTTACATGGAACGCTTATAGTTTTTGGCAACATGAATTTGCAAAACTGGTAAACGGCAGTGCATTAATAAATTTTACTGTAACTCTTTTGAGATTTTTTACTTATTGAACAAAAAAACTACCAGCCTAAAACTTCTTTAGACATAACTAAAGCATAACTGTGACTACAATTATAAAAAGAAATGACAACATCTAAAATAAAAGGAATTTTTAACATTTAAAAACCACGACCGTGTTTCCTTTTCAAAATCCTGCCTTTTATGTTCTTGAATCGTTGTTAACATTTAGGCAGGCAGTTTTTTTAGACGGAATTTTTTACTCGCCTTTAAACAGAATTCTCTTTTTATAGATAAATTTTTTTTTTTTTTTAAGATCAGAGTAAATTTTTATTCTTCGACTTTCACATAATGCAACAAATGTTTTTAAGCGATAATTTAGTTTTTTCATGACTGTTAGTTTAACATTTAATAATAAAGCCCAGTACTGAAGCCAATGGAAGACAAAGTTTGATGGAAATGAATGCATACATCTCAATGTTGGCTTGTAAAATATCTAGTTGACTTTTTCCAACACTAGAGAATTGTTTCATAAATTCAATTAATAATAGTTTGAAAGAAAATTTTTTATTATTAAATAAATAAAAAGTAGATACGTTTAAATGCACAGAAAAAAATCTGCTTTACTGGTTTACAAATTGTTTTAATTGTAATTATTGCATTTAAATGCATTTATGTATTAGATATTCTTAAGTTTACCAAAAAATAATTTAATATATATTAAAAATACTTCAAAATAATAAATATAAATACATTTTTATTTCTAAGAGCAATATTGTATATCAAAACTAAAGTTGTTTAAAAGTGCAAAAACTGTTTCCTTATTTATTCTATGATATAAATTCAAAAATATTTTAGTTAAAGTGATATATTTAATAAATATAAATGTATAAAATTACTAAAATTACCACATTTTTTTTTACATTAATAAGTATGTTCCAGCTTCCTAAGTATAAAATACAAAATATTTACGTAAAAGAATACGAAATAAAATCTAAAACTGCAAATTTGGAATCAGTTTAAAATGTACCTATCATGTACATTAATTTATTATTCATTTATATTTAATACACATATAATATAAAAATGTTTTGCCATAATTTACTTTTTATTATTAATACATCAACACTCAATTTTGTTATTCTGAAGTCATAAAATAATTTCATTGCCCTATTACAGTGGTCAACAAGCAATACTATTTTAAAACTGAAAATAATTGTCTTTATTTCCTTACGTAAATTTTATACAATGATCCTCAAACTGTCAATGGAATTTGTGTGAAATGATTCAGAAAAGAAAAAAACCATGTTTTTAGCTAACACCAGAGTAAAAACATCTGAAAATAATCTCTCATACTACAAAAGAGTTTTAAAATAGCTTTAATACTCAGATTTTCACTTGTGCTTTTTCTCTTTTTATATTGAAATTTAAAATGTCTCTAGTTTAGACATACATAAGTAATTTTAAGGCACCATCATTCTCCGTACATAGAGCAAACACTCAAATATTTAACACTCATTTAACACTTCAACCATGAATTCAATGGCTTATAGGTTCGATTCTCTCCTCGTACATGAACATTTGAAGTTACGTATAACTGTTGATTCCAGATGAATTCGCTGTTGCTTCTTAAAACTATTCGTGTAGAAAGAAACAGAAAAATATTACATTCTTACGGGTTTTATACACATTATGATTAATATCGAAGCATTCCAGACGTAAGAAAATAATAATAATTTCGTACACCTAATACATACATACTAACACACACACACACACACACATATATATATATATATATATATATATATATATATATATATATATATATATATATATATATATATATATATATATATATATATATATATAATTTTTTTACTTTAAGGTATTACAATCAAAGTATTTTTAATTTTTATTAAAAATATTTTCTTACAAAAATATTTTTTTTAATTAAAAAGCAATAAAATTACACAATGAAGATATAGCTGTCGAATTTTAAAAAATTATTTTTTCTTTATGAATAATTAAATAATTTATTTTTTTTTTTTACAATAGTACTTAATTTTTTTATATTTTTCAATTCCTTTTTTATTAAGTAATTCTCTTATGTAGTCACTGAAATCATTTTAAGAAAAATTAATCTTGTTTTAAGCGGAAAGAAAAATTTAAGCTTTTCTCAACACATTAAACAAGCAATAATCTATGCGTTTCCTCTTTCACAGAGTGAATGCATGGTTTGATTGTGGTCACCCTGGGTCTATAATCTTGATTCTGTAGCCGAGACATCGATCTTCATTTCTTGTAGCCTTAGGGAAAAAGTCATAAAAAGGAAGCTGGTTGAAGAAAATCATTTAAGGGAAATATTCCATATGAAATATCTATAAAAGTTGTTATCCATGAAAAATATAATCAAAAGTTAAAAAATAAACCAACGGATAAAATCTGCTAATCTTTACATTCAAATTTAAAAAAAGCTAAAGGCTGGATGATGGTATGTAGAAAATTATTTAAGAAAAATTACTGCTATTAACTATGTATAATGTATTTTTGAAATATCTCCCTTTGCCATTAAAATATAATTTATAAATTGCCTATGGGTAAATATCTTTTATGTTTTTTACATATAAAATATATAATCAAAAAATAAAAGATAGCTATCTAGGTAACTTTAACTTATTTATTTAAAAGTTCAATATTGTTTGTTGTATAGAAATTGAATTTAGCTTCATCTCAGTCAGTTTCTGTTGACATTAAATCTTGCCAAAAATTACCTTACTTTTGATTAACATGAGAAACTAAGGAATTCTTTACATATAATTTGCATTTAAATAAAAATAAACTTCATTTTAAGGTTGTTTATTCTAATTATGTTATAAAAACTGGACGTTTAAGCATATTAATTTTAATTATATTGTAAAAAAACTGAGCGTTTAAACATGTTTATTATAATTGCATTATAAAAAAAACTGGACGTTTAAACTTGTTTATTTTAATTATATTATAAAAAACTGGACGTTTAAAAACGTTTATGCTAATTATGTTATTAAACTGGGCATTTAAATGTTTTGCAAAAATGTATTTTACATGTTACAATCAATTAACAATTAACATCTAGGTAATTAAAAAGATTAACCAAAAATTTAATTTTTAAGTTAATAGTTTTTTTTAAAATTTTCTAACAAAAGACACATTACAATTATAACATTTTAAGAATGAAATTAAAAATTATAATTTCTCTCTCTCCCTCTCATTAATTCATTCTAACGATAATTTTTAAAAAACTAAACTGTAAATTTTTAAGCCGAAATTTATCATTAAATTACTAAGGAAAATTCACTTAAAACTAATTGTTAACATTGTTTATCAAAAAAGCCTGTTTTTTTGCTGTTCACACTTTGCATCTATATAAAAAGAATTCTGTGTATAAAATATAATAAAAAAATGAGAAAGTAAAATTATCCCTAACATTTTTATATGCCATAATGCACAATCTTGTATAATTTTATTTTTATTATATATTTAACAAACTACTATATTTAAATCTTCAAAAAAATAAGCTAAATATTTTTCAAAAGAAATATTTTTTGTGAGAATTTCAACATTTTTTATTCATTACATGCATATTTATTTATTAAGATCGAAAAATATTGAATATGTAATTTCTTTTATCTTGTTATGAATTTATTTTCCCTTTTATATCAAGGTTATGTAGAAAGATATATATTAAATTTTTGCTTCTAGCCATGACATCTTTTTTTCTTTTTGCTGCTGAAGCAATAGTATTAAATCTGAAATAAAGGATTAGGTTAAATTAATGCACTTCTGCTTATTACATTTCTATCAATTTTAAATGTTAAATGCAGCCAAAACCACGTAATAGAGAATCACAGTCAAGTGCTAAATTGGACAACTGAGGTTATACACGACTTTCAATACTTCACCAACGAGGAGATATTGTACCTTACTCTTAATAAGCGTATGTTCTCTCATTAAGATGGTCTTTGATTGGATAGAATAACGAAACTGCAATCTAGTGGAGGCAAGATTGGTATCTCCTATTCAAGCTCTCTTACAGTTTTTCTCTGAAGTTAAACTAATTTTGCTTAAAAACAATCTTTTTAACATTGTAAATTCTACAAATAGCTATTTTATTACATTTCAGAAAACGCGACTTTATATTTGTATTTTATATAATAGGATTAAGTTTGGAAGCTGTTCCTCGATTTCCTTTGAGTCAATGGTTCGATAGACCTTGTCTGACTTCATCAGACATTTAGAGGATAAGCCATAACAACAAATTTTGAAATACCATGAAATTTATATCGTTTAAGTTTATTTCATATGTTTTAGAAAACACGTCGTAATATTTGCGAGTGTTTTAAATAATAAGGTTAGATATGGAAATGCCATGAAATTTATATCAATTGAATGTACGTAATAATTCTACAAATAGTCTACTTTTCAAATAGTTAACAAATGAATACCAATCTTATAAAGCAAAATAACACAAGGGGCAATAATAAAAGTCGTCTGGATTTAGGTAATTATTCCCACAATGGCTTTATCAAACGAGTATTTGCTGTTGCCTCTATTTCAAACGATGGTCTTCTCTTTTTAGAAAGAATACATAAAGTTCTGAGCTTCTCTTTTCTGCTCCATTGGAACAGTTCCAGATTCAATTTTGAGCTGTACGTCACTCATGGTCTACTGGGTTCACAGTCTGCGACTTGCAAAGTTTCCAAAAAAAATGCTAGCACTTTTTGAAAAAAGAAGCCGACTTTGAGCTCCAACTCGTACAAGCACTGAGCTCCGCCCGCCTGTTCACAGTCTTCATCAATTCTTTCTCTTCACACTTCGTGACAGATATTGATTTGCAGGTGCTCAAAGGGACACTTAATTCACAAAAACTGCTGAAGCAAGTGCAATTCTCAGGTTAAACACAATTACTGCATTCATATAAAGAGTGATTTCCAATTAATACATCAACGAAATTCAAGGCTGCTTCCTTTATTACTGGCCTTTTAATTCCATTGATGTTCCGAATATGGAGTCATGTTATTGTTAAAAGTACTTTGAATTTATTTGACAAAAAAGGGAATAAAGATCTACTGTAAAATAAATGTTATATATATATATATATATATATGCTTGCAAATTTGATTTCTTTACCATGAGCAAAATTTTTAACCTACCATTTTCGAAAACACTATTCCAGAATCGCATACTATTTCCAAAAATTTCAATATCATTAAAATGTTTTTTTTAATATGAAATCCTCGTTCAAAAAAGATTTAAAGCGATCATAAAAAGCATATATAATGTCATTCTTATAAATAAATTGTTAATTTTTATGTTTTTTTCCATCTATCTCGAAATATACTAATAGATATCCTTTTACCTATGATACATATAACATAGATCAATACCTATCAAATAAAATTATGTGAGTCATTTCATTTAACATGACTTATAAATATCAAAAAATCATAAAATTACAAACGTTGCGGTTATTAAAAGCGCGATGTTTTGGCAATGGACATACGGGAGTTTGTTCCAATATAAATTATTAGAATCAAATCAATGAAGTGCATAAACACTGACCATAAATATTTATTTAAAATACATCGTATATTTTGTGTAAAAGCTGCCATGATAGCCTGGTGGGAAAATGAATTATTCTCATACCCGAAAAGCAGTGGGTTCGATAGTTGACGAAGACCACTACACCGATAGATTCTGTGCCCATTAATCTTTAGTAGGATTTAATGTTTCTCCTTTGTAAATGAATGAAAGTTTGGAATGAAGACGTGGACTTGGTAACTTGATCATAAAGTTCAAGATGATGAGAAGTTTGTCTATGTTTAACACAGGTATGATTGACAGAAACAGATAGATATGGAAAGCTATTGCGGTTATAATAAGTAACCTCAAATATAATCTCTTAACATCAACTCGTCTTAAATTTATAATAAAATAAAAAAAATTAATAAAACATTTTAACAAAATTATTTTTTAAATTAAATCAAATTTTTATTGAATGAATGGAAAACGCTTTTAAATTTCGTGAGTTTTTCTAATAAACCAGTCTTTGATTGACATTAACAATCTCAATCTCCTGTTTACTCATGAATACTGAAAAAGAAGAAATATTCACCGTTTCAAATGAATGATTTGACTTATATCTTAATATAGTAAATAAATTAGAGCATTATTTTAAAGAAGCATTGAATACGTTGCAAGAATTTTGAGATACAAAAACTTATTTAACTTTAGATATGATTATTCATATTCGTCTAAAATACTTCCTTCCAACATCAAAGCATTTTTGTGGTGGGATATTCGGCAAACAAAATTTCTCAACCAAGCACTAAATGAGAGATTATCAAACTAGGACATAACTACTAGATCGATTTCGTTTACTAACGAAAAACAATGTATTCCAAACTCTCTTAAAACACTGGCTGCTAACCACACGCAAGGTATTATAAGCAAAGCGTCACTCCTGCGCTTGCTCATGGTGTGGGAGGATACATCTGAATCCAGTCACTCGTTAGAGCGGGAAAATCTAAAAGATTTTCTCGCTCTAACGCTCTAAATTTAGTAAAACTATCATTTATTTTTGAGTTCATTTGGCATTGCATGCAGGAAAATTTTTGCTATTGTTGGCATAAACAGTGAAAGGCTTAATTAATGTACTTAACTACTTAAAGTAACACTTATCTTTTATAAATATTTTTAAAACATATCTCCTACAATAGGTAGGATGGCATCTGACTATAATCTACTTCCATAGGAGGTAAATAACTATCAATCTAACTCTAAGGAATGGCATTCATTATATTAAGGTTACAAAAATTACACATTGTTAAATCAAAGAAATAAGAATGGCATACAAGGATTTTGACTGCATTCAGTTTGACTGGATGAAATTAAGCATTGTTATAAAGTTGCATTAGTAAGTCATTAGTTTATATAGATTTCATATCGTTATTTTTTATTTTTCATTTAATAGTATATAAAAACTTTGAATAGGTTTTGTTCTACGGTACATTACTTTTTTAAGTGAGCAATGACATTTAAATGTTGTTTGAAAATAATTATTTCTATGAATACATACTCGTTCTTTATGTTGTTATGAAATATTGTAAAATGGCAGCAGTTTCCAATCTTAATTTTGATATCAATGTGCATTTTTATCAAATATATTTGTGAAGTTTCGATTTTTATCACTTTGCAGATTTTATAACTTGTTGAGGGTTAACTTTCCATTCATAAATGCTTTTATTGTGTATGAAGAAATGCTACATTTATCATATACAGAAGAATATGTCATTTTCAATATGCCGACAATATGAAATTTTAAGCATCACAATTCATGTTACAGCAACGTTCTTGCAAATCACATTTCTTGAAGCACTTGGTAGCTTTTAGTCATTCAGAAAAAAGACATTTCAACAAAAGGTTTCAAGTATTAAGCTGTAAGCTGTGGACACTGAATTTCGATTATTGTAATATACTAAATTAATTCTTCTAAGCAGATTATTTTCTTTTATATATATATATATATATAATTCCACTTTAAAATCATAATGTTTTCACATTATAGGTCGGTCGTTCCTAACTCCTTGGCAGTATAACTATTAAGTCACTAAATCTATAAATTAATTGCCCATTAATTTTGGTTTAAATAACATCATATGTAATAACTTTATAATCATCTATCTTGCATATCTTCTTTAACCAGCTCCAAAATGTTTATTTTTTTATTTTTTAAAACCTTTTAGTAGTTTTGTATTTCCTAGCTAAATTTATTCCAGGGTAATTTCCATTATTTAAGCTTAAGAATTGGATAGCATAAGTACATTTTGTAAATAAGAATCGCTACCTTCTTATTTTTTTCCAAATTCTATCAAAGTTCAAAATTCTGCTAATCCCTAATTTAAATAATTCCTTTTCAGTAAAACAGTAAATTATTTTATTCAGAAAAATATACTTTCTTATTTATAAAAATTAAATAATCTGACCAATATATATATATATATATATATATATATATATATATATATATATATATATATATATATATATATATATCTGCTTGGTCATTATAAATTCCCTGTTTGCTTTTATGAGGCATTTAAAAATAGAAATAATTTTCTTGGTGAATTCTGTATTGAAAAATACTTTTAATCAAATTAATCATAACGTTCAAACACTGGAGCTACTTAGTAAACTAATTTTGCAAATTCCACTTTTAATCTAAATTTAACTTTAAAATAGTTTTGGAAATATTATTAAATTAATGTTAATTATCATGCTTAATACAATAAATACATACTTCTTCCCGTGGCCATTTCTCTTTAATGCCAAATTATAATTTCAATCGACTCGCCTTCAAAAAATCTATTAAAGCCAGATTATTCTTTACTAATGATCTAAAATTTAAATTTTCATTTCTATATTTCGATTGATAGTTCCGAAAAAAATGAAAGAAAGTGGAAATATTGGCTGGTTTCATTATATTTTTTCTCTGCATAACTAGAATTATATTAAAATTGTTTCATTAAAAAAAATGTTTTTTTTTCGTCTTTTTAAATGATTATTTTTGCTTTAGACAAAACTAATCCTTTATAGAGATGCAAAAAAAAACGTTAGACTTGCAGTTTCACACATTAGAATTAAACAGACAGTTTTTAACCCTCAATTTGTCTCTACAATAATTTTAACTTTGAACAGAGAGCAAAAGTTACCGAATCGATTGAATAGAAATTTTACGAGAAAGACAAAAGAATCATTTTTAACTGTAAAGACATTTCCTGTATTAAAAGAGTGGTCTTTAAATCTAGGTGAAAATGTAAACAATTAAAACAGAAATTCTTATCTACAATTTGGCAACACTACATGTCATAGAGTTAAAAGAAATTTCAAATCGTAAAATTCTTTTTATCATCTCAACATCAAGGCTAAGTTGTAGCTTTTATGTAATGAGATAATAAAACTATCAAGTATTTTTAAAAAATGATAAAAATTATTTCCATTGCTTACAAAAATTTCCACAATCAATGAAAGCGAAACAGACAAAAACAGCTAAATAAGAATTAATTCTCAGATCTACAAAGAGTGTTTTGATACTTTTGGGATAATTATTTAAGAATTCAAAATGACATAGAGAAAGTGAAACATGAAAATTTATATATATATATTTAAAAGTAAAATACTTCATTATATTATCAAATATAATGAAGTATTAGTAAAATTCGTAAAAAATTTGAAATGCTTCTTAGAATTATTTGACAATTTATTATCTTAAGAAATATCTTACAAAATGTATATAAAAAGAATGAAATTAGCTTCATAGTTTCGAATAAATAGTTAATGAACTTTACATTGTAGTAAAATTTGTGTTTTTGTAATGAAATGTATTATAGTTTAAATTCTAATGATGAACTTTAAATGGCTACCTGTTCTAATGAACTCTTTTACAAAATAGTTGCAGTCTCCTTTAAAAAGTGACGTAGAATTAAAAAGCGCAAAATGTTGGAAAAATATACTTTCCATTTATAAAATTTTGGAAAATTTTTTTAATAAGATCTTTCTTTGTAAAATGTTGGTAAAAAATACTTTGCTTTTATGAATACATGTAAAAAAATTTTTAATAAGAACTTCGTTTCGGTAAAAGTTCTACTATATTTTGCATAAGGATTTCAATCGGAGTTTTATGCTGATTCAACAGAACAAAATTTAGCTTATTTTTCATTTTAAATAATTTGAATTGAATATGTATCCAAAGCTGTTGGAGTTAAATCTTGCAAATTCTGGCAAAATCTTTTATAGCATTTTTTTAACCATAAAATGGTCGTTTCTTTTGTTACAGTTGAGATCTTGAGTACGTCACTTTATTACTGAAACGTTATCTAACCTCAAGTATATTTTAAACCAATGAGAAACATAGGTTTAAAATATACATGAGTTCAGATAACGTTTCATGTACTACACATCGTATTGAGACGGGCGTTGTAAATCCGACTTGTCGACGAATTTGCTGATTGCCTTCAAATCTCATTCCTCAAGCTGCAGCAAACTAGGCGAATTTCACCATGGAATGTCTGAATATATTGTCGAAGTTCATTTTGTTAATAAAATGATTTCTTACGTAAGAATCAAGGCATCGGTGTGAGAAGCTTTTTTCCATTGACACATTGACAACGGAACCGAAGAAAAGGCAAAATGAAAAAGACAAAAACATCCTCTTTATGGTTAGTTTAAATCGGCAAGGACGATTTAAGTTATTAAAAGTAAAATTCTAAATTAATAATTCCAATATTTGTAAGTAATCTATTTTGAATCTTAAGACTAACTTGCTTAAGCCAAGATTTATATTTTTTATTATTTATTTTATTCAAATTTACATATATTTGAGATACATCCAAATCTCACCATCATATAATTTCGTAATTAATTTCTTCTGTGAAGCCTGCAGATATGCCACTAGCTCAGTCTTGCCAGCAATATGTGTCATTCATATAATGACATTAATCGATGATTTTGAAATTATCTTCGTTAGTTATTTTTTGTTTGATAATTTATAACTTCCTGAGTTGTATTTGACTGATTTAATCATTATTCTTTGTATTGGATTGTATTGGATAATCTAGTTTCGATATTCATTTTTTTTTTTAATCCTGAAGCATAGTTTTCATTCATTTGTTGATTTGCTCCTCCTATTCCAGATTACATTATTTATCTTCAATCAAAATTTTGAATTGATAATTTGACTCATTATTCAGTGATGTAACAAATTGTTATTTTAATTTATTTATTTCTCATTATAAACGACGTTATATTTCTATTTATTGAAGCATTGTACAATTTTAAAATGTTGTCTGATATTTTTAAAATTCTAAGAAATTAAAGTATAATCTATTAGCGTTTTGTTAAATTATTTCATATACATCTACACAATTCAAAATGAAAAATTAAAAACTGAGTTCTCAATTGAATTTCAAAATTTTATTTTTTAAAAAGAAAATCCCTTAAAGATGGTAAGACTGATATCATAAAATATTATATTTAAAATGATTTGTGCTCTTCTATGTACAGTGACTAAAATTAAAATTTTTTTCTCATTTTTACAAGTTATTTCTATCACTAATAACTTTTGTTCTTAAAAAAGAGGAAGCCTGTATATTAAATAAGAATAAGCCCGGCCGATCTATTGCAATTAATCGGTTTTAACGTTTAAACAATAAAAATTATTTTCAATGTTTTACCGTTGTCTTAAAGAAAATTTTTAATTTGTATTGAAACGAATTATTTTTAATGTCTTTTAATTGATATTTCATTAAAAAATTACAAAAATTCGTAGTTTCGTAAAGAATTTACAAAGTTGAACAACATAAACCAAAATTATCAAGAAAAGGTAAAATATGTAATCAATTCGAGTTTTTACTCTTCCTAATAAGAAATACAGTTTAAAAAGTTTCCCGTAATTTAATGACAGATACTTATTTAAGTGCAATATATGGTTCAATTTATTCAAATCAATAACCAATGCCTGGGAACAGAAAAGACAAATTATAAATGGATATACTGATATTTCTGTAACTACTTACATCCTTTGAATTTATTATAAAATGTAAAAACATAATTAAAAATTTATTTTAATTGTGACCAAATGTATAATTTTTATTAAAACCTTTAGTTAAGCAATACTTTTGTAGTTCTTGAATTTATCCATATTTTCACGCAGTATTTCAAATTTTATTATCAAAATTTATTTTCGGCGTTTCTTTTTTTATTGAAAAATACACAGTTCGCTTGAAAATTATATATTAAAAATAGATAACTTAATATAAAAACTCATAATTTAATTTTAAAACTAATAAAAAAATCTTATATTTCATGATTACCTTAATAGCCAAAAATTCAATGCACTTTGCCATTTTTCTGGTAGATCGTAGATAAGTGAAAATGAGATGTAAATCATTTTCAAAACAATGAATATTTAAGTATTGTAGATAAGGGATTAATTATTTACTTCCTTTAAACGTTATAACTCCTTAATTTACAGTTTAAATAATTAATCAAATATAAGTAATTAATAAACTGAAAATAATATATGTATCAATTTATAATATAAAATAACAGAATTGTAAAATGCTTATAAGGATTTTAAAAATCAATTACTTATTGCAAACTTTGTTAAGATGGTTTTCATGATTAATCTTTACATTTAAGAGTTGTTTTTTAGTTATATGTATGAAATTGTTTTTCTTAAATTTACATTTAAGCCACTCACTGAAAATGTGTAATTTTATTCCTTACATAAAGTTACAAGAAAAAATAAATAATCACGGCTGTATTTCACCCAAGTCACCCAGAACGGAAGTACTTTTCAAGACGAAAAACACCTTGAGAGAACTTTGTAACAAAACTTTAAAAAAAAAGATCGTTATTCCGAATAAAAAAAACACTAAAAGAAAAAGATGTAAGCACTCCACTGCCTACCTCAGTTTAATTTCTCATTATCTTGAGAAGAGAAGAAAAGAAAAAAATTCCAGAACAAAGAGAAGAAAAAAGAAGCAAAAAACTATCTTTTTTGTTCATTCTTCATAAAAGAAGTGCGGGATCATATGGTCATTTAAATAGTTCCACTCGATGAACTCACTGGAAATAAACGCTTCTTTTGCAAGACTGTCATTATCCAATCTTAGGGCGGCTAATGGTCATTGAGGTCGATTGTCTGTAACCTGGTGCCATTTGAGAAGATTTTCAGTTGGTGACCGATGGCTTGCTGTGGCTTAATTTGGGCAATAAATAAGAGTTTGGTTTGTTTTTATTTGTGGTGGGAATGGCAACACTTGAATGCTGATAAGAATTTGTGTACAAGTAATTAAATAGAGTAATAAATAGGGTAATTAAGCTCAAGATCGTGTAGGCAATTAAACATGTATTTAATATTATTATTATTTATGCTTTTTGTATGCACATCCCTCAAAGTGAATACTTGGGAGTTTTCCATGTTTTATCCTATGCGACACGTAAATACGATCTACTAAATCTTTCCAGAAGACAAATTGTAATGGATGTTCTAAAAACCTTATAACAGCTTTTACTGTAAGGCTATATAATCCTGCTATAGTCTTGTGATTTAAAAAAAAAATTGAGTGAATTGAAATTTTACTATGAACATTAAAATAGGAATCGTAATTTGAACTTTAAAAGTATTTGTGCTTAATTTCACAACAGTATTTATGCTTAACAGCACAAAGTAAGTATAAAACTGGTTGTGCTGTCAAAATCTTTCAAGTTCCTATTTATAGATTGTTCTTAGCTCTTTTATAGTTATACATCATATATATTAATACCAAGTATAATGTATGACTACGTATACTGTGTAGCTTAACTATATACATTATACAATAATTATGCTCCAAATGTTAATGTAGTTTTAAATTTATCAAAATTTACAATTTAAAGTAACTTTTGACTAATTAATTGTATGTGATAAATCTATAATTTTAAATTTTGTAAGGCATTTTATCTATAAATTTAGAGGAAACAATTATTTTATATAGTATTTTGGATTGGAAGATTAAACTGCATTGGTTTTTATTACTTAAGAATAATGGTATTCAATTATTTCTGTAACTCGTATTTTTTAAATGAACCTTGCTTTTAAATATATTTATAGACATAAATATTGTTAAATTAAAATACAATTTGAAACATGATAGCTAGTGAAAAGCACCGTTTAACATAATCAAAATTAATAATTTAAATCAAAAAATAGAAAAGAAAACTTTTCATTTTAAAAATACTTTTCATAAATTATCATTAACATTACAAAACAAAGATAATCAGATCTCATCTCAAATATTTTAAGATATTGAAATATTTTATTACATACAAAAAACCTATTTTGAATTTTATGTATTGTAATAAACTCTAAGTTGATAGTTAATTTTTGAAATTAAAGGTTTAATGAATTTATAAATGAAAATAATTGAATGACATTGTAAGAAAGTATCTTAAATATATGTAGCATGTTTGAAAATGAAAATTTTTTATTCACAAAATAATTTATTATTGAAATAAAGCATTTAATCATTAATGTATATTATAAATCAATATTTGGAAAAAATTACACACACACGTATATATATATATATATATATATATATATATATATATATATATATTATATAATATATATATATGTATGTATGTATAATCCTTGAATTAAGACCAAAGCCTACGAGGATAATGTGACCATTTTCATATGAATTAGTTGTATGGCTATTTTAAAAATCATAACTTAAAAATATTATAAATCTATTACTATTAACTTTGGATGCAATTTTGCTTAAATAGATTTTCCATTGAAAACATATTCCATTAACTTCAGTTCAGTTGGAAGTTGCTGTGCCTTTACCTTCCGCCGTCCCAGAAAATTCAGTGTTTTATATTCAAATAATGGTGTAGATGATTAATGTATTCAGGTTCTCGAAAAAAGTGCATCTTCGACTTCTGCTAAACGTGCGAATTACCTACTCGTTCTCAACCCCACCCAGAAAATCCTTAATCCAGGGCGAAATTTTTGTTTGCGGTAGGGCAAAATCACTGCTTTTTGGATATCCTTAACAACATCGAATTAAATTCGGCTGCCCGCCCTTCGGGCTAAACGAGGATCGTCTCGGGCACTTTAATAACAGGAGCAAATACAGCAGAATTAAGAAAAGAAAGAACTCTCACACAAGCATCGGCAGAAAAAAATGGCAGAAAATTGGCCGTATTTAAGCATTTCTTTATCGCACGGTGCATTGCCAATTATGCGACATTTGAATTAAAAGACTCGAAACTACCGGTCATACGCCAGATCGCTACGCTCGGGCTCCAAACGTGTTATTATTTGATAAACTACGGGCCGCTCCCTCAACGCGCCTTATTTCTGACGTGAAGGAATTTTTATGGTTTTCCAAGATTTTGAAAGGAGGAACATCCAAAGTGCGAAAAGGTGGCTGCACAGAAGGCGAACTTGCTTGGGAGATCTTGAAACTGTGCTTTGCAGTGACGTAATTTGCTTGGATGAGGATGATCGTCATCTGGTTCACAATTCACTTCAGAAATATACAAGTTCAGCATGAGAATGGATACGTCTTAAATTTCATCAGAAAATAATTCATTGAATAGGAAAATAGATGGTGCGATGTTTTATTAAGATGATTGGTATTGAAAGTCTATTTTTCATGATCCAAAATTTATCTAATTTGATCTAATGAATCTCTAATCTATGTTTGTTTTTTCCTTTTTCCTTACAAATCTGTTCTGAAAGAGAAAATCAACATGATTATTACTGACAATACAAAATTTATCATTATATTGTTTTTAAGAGAATTTGTCTCCTCTTTTTTTTTTTTCCATTTTTTATTCTGCCACTTTTGTACTTTAATGTATATTGATTGGGTATTTTTCAGAGTAAAGAAAAAGAATTTTTAAAAATCGCATAAAATTTGGAAGACAAATTGGAATAGTTAATCTTTTCCTTTTGAAACGTATTTCAGATAATAGTTTTGTTTATATGATGGGCTTTTTGATTATTTTTAATTTGAATTAGGTGTATGTATGTGTGTGTGCTCTTCTGTATCCCTAGACAACAGTTCAGTTTTGTCAGTTAATTGGAAGCTGCTTGGTAAAAATGTTTGTAATTTTGAAGTGGGAACCAAGCACAAGACCTCCGAATGTTAGATTTGCCCTTCTCAAGGTATTATTTTACTTAAAGGACACTTTGACAATGATGATTTAACGTGCACCAACCACTTCTAGTGAAAGCGACGATCTTCAGTCAAGTGGGGATTGAACACACTGCATTCCAAAAATAAGAACATCTTTCGAATCAACCAAGTCCCCGATACTACTTGAATTAAAATAAAATCTATAGATTTAATTCATTTTTTAAATGGTATTAAAATTTTACTATTTTTTATTAAATAATTAAAAAATCACTTTTCTTTATTACATAATTTTCTATAACACTGAAAATATTCAGTTAAGGAGAAATTAAGAAATAGAAAAATCCAAACATTTGGATCGATAATCTGTGTGTGTATGTGAGGAAATGTATTCCAACAGTGTCTAAGAAGAGGAATGAATAGGATTCAACAGTATGAAAAATGTGACTTTTACGACTTAAGCTGTCACTTGAACAAACAATGTTAACGAGAAGAGCAATCAGAAAACCCTTTCATGTTTTCTGCAGCGCGGTAATGTTTGCCAAAAGTTGCTGGTACAAATGCTACTTGGGAAAGCTTTGGCGCTCATACTGTCATAAAAAGTAAGCAGCGTCAACCAAAACTTTGGGTACGGTAAACTGAGGTAGAGACCTATAATTTGATACAAAAGGTATTTTTATTACTTGCAAACTGTTTTTTCACGACAAATTTTTCAAAATACATTAATTTTACTAAAACTATCAAGCAATTATTATTAAATAATTATTAATTTACTTTTAAAGTACATATTTTTAAAATGAAGTTGTAAAATTTAGAGCTATATATTATCAAATTTAAACAAATGTTCCGTTGGAAGCATTACTTACATGCTACATAGCGCATTATATTTTTATAAGAACAATGGAAATTGTCGATAATTTCAAATGTGTGTTTCTAGATAAAAATCATTAACTTATAAAATTAAATTATTATAAATTTTAAATAATATTAATAAAAAATTTTTAATTAAAGAAATATATAATATGTTAATAATAATTTTCCAGTCCAAAATACTTTAATATTTTTCTTGTCAAAAAAATAGATTTTTGTTTAATGTTTTGCCAGATGGAAACAGTTTTGTATTTAATATTTTTCCAATCAAAATTTTCTTTTTATTAAACTTGCTATCTCTAGCAAAAATTCTATTCATTTTAAAAATTTCGCGTAACATTAAATTTGACTAAATTTTATATATTTATAAAAGTATACTTTAAGAAGATAATTCAATGAAATTTTACGAGATTACTTTGTTAATTCATAAAAATATTTAAAGTTATGTAATGTTTATAAATAAGTAAATTTATACTTTCATAAAAATCTTAAAACTTTTCCAATTTTTCATGTCTTAAACATTTGTAACAGAACATAAATATGAAAACTTCATAGTTCTGAATATTTTTAGTGTAAAAAAATTCGCAATTTTTATACTTTAAATTTGTGAAGTTTAATGAGCATAAAATATAATAACAATATTTCTTAATTTGCTCGATTTCTGATAAATATGCGTCCATTTTTGATAAGATTTAATATTTTAATTGGTAAATTGACTTTTTATACTTTTCTAATTATTCAATTAATATGTAGTACTTTAATTAAAATATTGACATTTAAAACTTTAATTAGTTATTTGACTGATATATAGCTTAATTGTTAACTCAATTATATTTAACATTTAAGTTAGAAATTCGATTAATATTTAGCATTTTAATTAGCTACATGACTGATATTTAGTACATTAATTAGGTATTATTTGGAATTTAATACTTTAATTAGATACTCGGCTGATAATTATCAAATACTACATATTTTAAAGTTATATTTAAAAATAATAACAAAAATTATTTCATAAATACGGAAATTTCAATTTCAATAAAATTATATGTAACTCATACTTTTTTCCAATAAATTTTAAATAATTAGTTTTGTTTCTTTAACATTATAAACACAAATACTAATTAGAATGTATTTTCTGTTATGGATAATGATAGATTTATTTTAACTGTTAAAAACAATAACAACGAACAATTGAAGTAGTTAGTTTTACCCTCTTCGAAAGTTTTATGAAATTTATTTATGGAAAATGTAATTTGTTTTATATAATTATAGGATTTTTTTTTTTACTTTCCAAGAAAATTCTGTAAAAAGATTTTCTTATCATTCTTTTTAAAAATGTAGTTAGTAAAATAAAAGAATAAGATTTTATTAATTTATGATTAAATCGATTTGAATATAATACGTGCGAAAAATCAACTATTTTAATTGATTGAGTATGGGTTTAATTTATTTAAACGTCATTAAAAGTTGAATATGCTTATTATATTTACTTAACAATTTATTGTATTCTCTTGTTATTTACAGTAAATTCTTATAATTGTGAATAAATATCTAATTCTCTATTTAAAATAATTAGTTTTTGTATACTAATTCATCAAAAAATATGAATTTTGTATCTTACCGAATTCAAAATACTGTCCAACTTAAAAATGCCCTTTTTCATATATTTACTCAAACTAAAAGTTTATAATCACAATGTTATTTATTCTATAAAATCTATTTATGAAACTATATTTTTAATATCATACTACTTTATGAGTATTTTTTTATTTTATTTATTCATTTTGTTTTATTTTATTTTATTTTTTGGTTGAAGCTAAGAAGAAACTCTCCTGACGCCAAAGATGAGCTGACGTTATTTTAGTTATAATTTTTTAATCCTTTATATCAAGTACATATTTATTTCCATTTATAATATAATGCATACGATTTCAATTACTATTTATACAATTGCAATTAGAATTTATAAATGATAATTAAACTACCATTTAATTCGTAAAATAAAGAACATTTTCAAAAATAGTTCACAAATCAAAATTAAGATATATTCTTAAAGGTACCCGAAATATTTAATTTTAACCAAAAAATAATCATTTGATACTATGTTCACTAAACATTAAACTTTTTTTTTTTTACCAAATCATTATCTTATTTATCTTAACAGTTAGAGCAAAAAATTATTTTGTTTCTTAGTTCAGTTTTGTTTTTCTGTAATAAATCTTGCCTGATATGCATTGATTTTTTTTTATAAAACCTTCAATAAACAAATTTAAAACTACAAAATAAATGTAATATATGAATTTTTTCATAAAATCAAATTTAGAAATTAATTAATTTATAAAGCTAATTTTAAGACAGCCAAAAAACAAGTGCCAATGATCCAAAGTATTCACAAAAAATCTCATCACTTTAACTCCGATGTGAGGCAATCCAGTTTTATTTACATAGCTATCTAACAAGTTTGAGGAATAAAACAATAAAATAAAACGAATGGAAATCTGTTTTCTTAAGGTGGGAAAAAGTAATACTGTAGTTCTGCGGCAGCAAGGGGATTGTCTAATCGCTCGTGCCTTTGCCGTGCACGCAAAATAGACCCCGTCTTTTTTATCAGATAATAGGCAGGTTAGAAGTCGCGTAATTCGCTTAAACATGGGTTTCAGATCGCCGCTTTACTTAAGATTAATTCTCTGTCAGCGCCGATCTCTTAAATAGCACAATTTCTATGATAGCAGCGAATGTTTTTCGTCTTGTTTCTCGATTCTTTTCTCTATTTGTTTTGAGAGCATCGGTAGTCAGAAGCAGAACCACACTTTAAGTGCTACAAGAGTCACCACCTAACATCTTGATATCTTCTTCATTCGCTCATCCAAAGTAAAATATTAATGGTCAACCCATTGCCAATCACTTAAGAAACTTTTGCTTTATAGATTGCCATTAATTTGAATATAAACAAAGAATATTTGAGACAAAAGGAAGCCGCGTAATTTAATGAAGCACACTATTTTAGAATCATTGTCTAACAAATGATTTGTTTTATTAGTAGCACAAGAGAATGTGGCACATATTAATTTTGAATCATATTATAAAATCCATGATGCATTTCAATTTTAATTTTTCTTTAAGTATTATAACGATGAAATCAAAAATAAATAAGCCAAGTTGAAATAAACTGCATGTGTTTTTGCCTTATTGATAAGTTTTTAAGTTGATTAGTTAAGTGAATCAAAGGCCATTTTTTTGCACCCGAGAACTTATTTTGATTGAGCTACAGTGCTAAGTAAACTCATAAACACTACAAATAACTGAACTGCAGGTGGACTCGAACTCATGTACTTCAGAACCGAAGGTAGAATTCTAATGATTCGACCGCTCTCTAGGATGCTGTGAAATCATGAAATTTAACATTTATTACTAGTATGTATTTATTTAAATAATTTATTTTAGAAATCAAAAAAATTTTTCCATATTCAAATCTTAAATAATATAGAAAATAAAAAAATTGTAAGAATCAACGTTTGAAAAGGGTTGCTTCAATTTGTATTTGGTTTACTTTTAAGATATTTAACAATACTTAAGGCTATTTTAAGTAATATAGAAGAAACAATTAAGAATATAATCACTTTCAAATGCTTAATAAATGCCTTTTTAACTTTTTTATTTACTTTACTTTTTATAATTAAGTGATAAATGCATTATTGGTTAAATGTTAATTAATAAACAACAAAGCACCAACAAGAATCTTTAATCAAAACTTAATTTACATTATTTTAATGACTCAGTTTCAATTTGATTATTCTTCCAAAAAACAAAATAAATCGTTCTAAACTTTATCTTTTACAGTAATTGCTTTCAACTTTATTGTGAAGCTGAAATAAATTTTTTATATAATATATAATCAATACAAACCAAAATATTTTATTATTTATGTAATCTATGAATAGTAGAATCAATGATTTCCTACATTTCAATATATGCTTTAAAATAATTGAAGTTCATCATATATTATTATTTCCTTTAAATTTCTTCAATAAAACATCAATGAATATTCATTTGAAATTTCTGTGCGGAGTAAGTGAAATGCTTCGACACTCGGCCTCTTATCTCTACAGTCGAGCGTTACCGCAAATCGTGTTCAACTTGAGAAAGGGGTTGGTGAAACAGATAAAGTAGAGGAACGTTTTTCCTTCCACAAGAGATGTTAGATAAAAATGCTCGTGATTTCCTCTTTTACTAATGGAGAAAACTTACAAGTGAGAAAAATAATAATAGCGAAAAATTCCCTTTCATTCACGATTTTTCTGAACTTTTTTATTTTAGTGGTTTGATTATTTCCTTATCTCTCTATTCTATTACGCAATTGTTTGATTACGAAGAATGAGATTCAGACGAAGGCTTCCATCTCTTCTATAAGAGACTAACAGGCTTATAAGTAGATATAAATCATATAATTTTTTGTTTAAAAGTATGAGTAACACAAAGTGAGGGAGTAATATAAAATATTCTTGGAGATTCTGTCAAGAAAGTTAAATTTTACATCGAGATTTTTGTAAGATTGTATGTACAAGCTTAGACACAAAAACCAATAACGTCTAAGACATACGAATTTATGTCATTTACTCTGAAAATATGTATGCTGATTATAATAAGTAATAAAATGACATTATAACTTAAAATAATTTTCAATCTCTTTCTTAATCAGAGAATTAATAAATAAAAAATAAAATAAAAAATCAATGTTGATATTGTGTATGATCAAGCATATTAAGAAAACATGATGTATTTCAAACAACTGAAATTATATCTCATTTTCTCCTGTATAAAATAAATATGAACTAATAAAAAAAAATCTATATTATGAATTTTTTTGAAAATTTTATTTTTAACACATACATACATATATATATATATATATATATATATATATATATATATATATATGTATGTATGTATGTATGTGTATATATATATATATACACACACACATATATATATACATATATATATATATATATTTATATATATATATATATGTATGTATGTATGTATGTATGTATGTGTATATATATATATATATATGTATGTATGTATGTATGTATATATGTATATATATATATATATATATATATATATATATATATATATATATATATATATATATATATATATATATATATATATATATATATATGAAAAAGTGATGAGTTTGAAAATAAAAAGTAAGAAGGAAAGAAATATTTTTCAAATATTTGAAATATCTTACGATTTACTTTTCATGTTTGCATATTTTATTTACTTAAAAAACTGCTTATAGTTTTATATGCACACATTATAATTAATTAATATCGCAAATTAAACTGAATTTGAATCTTAATATATTTAGATTCACTCTCACATCGTGTATAAATAAAATCGTAATAGTAATTTATGCCACATAGTTCTGTAGAATATAATTTAAAAATTTATCGCCTTTGAATCCAAAAAAATTTAGAAATTATTTTTTCGTCATATAATTTTAAATTTTATAACTAATTACTCCATATAAAAATATACCAAGAACTCAAAAAGTATTAAAAAACAAAACACTATGTACTCATACTTTTCAAAATAATAAATTATAAGCGAAATTTCTTTATTTTAATCACGGAAACACTAAATGATCACATTAATTTTATCAAGAGTAGCAAAGAATTTTACTCAACAAGTGATAGATATTAATATAATATTAATATTGCTATTGAATATAATTTTCTGAAAAAATAATTTAAGAATAAAAAAAGTTCATTGATTTTTTTCATTTTTAAGCAATTACAATCAGGAACTATAATTTTTAAAATATAACTTTCCTATAAAATTTTCCTAATACTATTATAGTATTATTTATTAATATTTTTTTATATTATGTTACTAAGTATCAAGAATGAAAATCAGTAAATAAAAATATCCAGGTGAATTCGTTTAGTAGTCATTTTGTAAATTAAAACTGGTTAAAAAAATTGTGCTTATTTCGAAAATGATAATCTTATTATTGAATACAATTTTAAAACAACTTTCCCATTAATAAACAGAAGTATTGGACAGAATATAAACATATCTGTGTAAAACAAAAAACCACATACTTATTTAGTAGATAGCTTGATATAAAATTAAATTTTTAATTTGAATTAACTTTCAGCGTTTTCTAAATTTGTTAATAGGTATTTTTAACTTATGATACAATTTTTTGAAAGATTATTCATTTTCGAAATAAAATTGTTATATTACAAATGTATACTTAAAGCAAGTAAAAAAAAATATAAAAAAATATTTTTATTAGATAAAAGTTTAAGAGAATTATTTAGTTCATTCATAAAATTATGTATATTTTTTTTACTAATTCCTAACAAATCATAAACTTACGATCTTTACTTATTACACCGTACATTTTAAATTATAATAATTATAATTGTCTCCTTTTTATGGAAAAAGATTTTAAACTTATACATTTGTAAATCAAAAAAAAAAAAAAAAAAAAGATATTTCAAACTGTTTTTTATCTATATTTTAAAATTCAAATAATTTTGACATAAAAATCAATCGTAATATTCAAATGCATATAAGAATGAATATTTCTTTCCTTTTTATAGAGGAGCTGTTAGAAAGATTTTTTAGCTTTCTATTTATAAATTAATCTATTTATAAATAAATCTAGACTTTCTAGTTATAAATCGAAAATAAAGATTTAAAATTATTTGCCATTCATATTTTAAAATAATATTTTTTAAATAGTTTAGAAATAAAAAAATAATCGCATCATTCAAATACCTATTTTTAAGAGATATATTTATATATTTGTTCATTTTATATTAGAAGAAAATGTTTGAAACATTCTTTGACTTATGTATTTATAAGTTCAAAATAAAGATTTTAGATTATTTGACATTCATATTTTAAATTAATCTTTCAAAATAATTATAAATATGTACTGAATATTCCAATCAATAAATTTTAATAGTAATTTTAAGCGCATATTTTCGAGCTTATAAGCATTCGCTCACATGAAAACTCTTTAAATAATAGCTTTAGAAATATTTATTTTTTTTTCAAAACTAAAATTGTCATTATAAATATAAATAAGTTTAACTTAATATTTTCTGTTCAACTAATATTTGATAAAAAAAAATTGTGCGTCTGAAAATCATAGTGTATAATATTAATTAATCTTCCATATTAAACAAATTTCATTCACAATGCAAAGATTTATCTGAAATTAAAATACAGTTTCAATTAAATAAAACAATTTAAACATTAAAATATATTCTCGTGGAAGAATATAAATCGATATTTGTTTTAGTTAACTTTTAGAGGTCATTATTTATATAAATTCATTATTTTAAAATTTAACCCTTAAATACTATCAATGTAGTAATTAAAGTCACAATTAAATATTGTTTTTAAACAACTGTTATCAAAATACCAATACAGTTAAATATATATTAAAAAGATGTCCCTACATCAAAACAATAATTAATTATAATTTTAGTACTTACAATATTTTATAAACTTTTTAGAAAACAATGAATTAAAAAAGCCTACGATGACTAATTTATTTTATAAACATGTAAAAGTTTATTGCATATGGCCTAGAGTGAATTTAACAATATGCGTATTTTATTTAAACGAGGTGAAATTTACTGCAACATTAAAAGAATATATTTATGAGACAAATTCAAAAAACATCATCCTAATATTATAAATAAAAATAAAATTGAATTTTAAGAACAAATGTTAGTTTCAAAAGTAAAACTATTTTAGAAGGAATAATTTGAGGGAAAACTTTTAAGCATATATTTCAAATATATATGTTTCAAAATTTCCACTCAAATTATTGATGATTTAAAAGATATATATATATATATATATATATATATATATATATATATATATAAATATATATATATATATATATATATATATATATATATATATATTCTTCTAAAATATAAATTTATGTCTTTATATCTAAATTTTTTCCAATTATTACACATTAAATGTATCTAAAAATATAATTTGAAAATGTAGTTAAAAATCAAAATCCATTCTATTTATTTATTATTATAGTATCAAAACACCTTCATTGTATAAATTAACGGAAAGAACGAATAAATTACTTAGTTAACTTCCATACTCTAAGAGTAATGTTAAATTGTATCTTTCATATGGACATAAACATTTCATTTACCTTAAATCCATTAAAAAATGTAAAAAATTATGAGTTGATTAATTTCTGCAAATATAATGAAATTAATTTTATTATTTATTATATGAGGCGTATGAGGCTAATTTAACAACATGTGTATTTTATTTAAAAACACTTTTAATTGTTTTTACTGTTGAAATTTTCATAACTATAAGTCAATTTTAGATTTATACGTTGTTTCAAGATACTTAATCTTCCCTATTGTATTTTTGCAAGTCTTACATTAATGCATTAATATTTGCAAGAGAGTCAAAAATATTTAATCCTAAAATTGTGTACAAATGTAGTCATAATGATAAAATATACAAGGATAATAAAATAAAGGATTATAAATTAAAATGAATTTATAATCCTTCACTTTAAATTAACTGAGGAATTAAATTTTATATATTTAAAAATTTTTTGTACGATTTAAAAACATAAATTTATTAGGTGAAATTCAAAATAAATTAAAAGAGAAATTTAATTTTATATAAAATTATAAGCGTACACTTTTGGGGGAATGTTTTCGACAAATAGTAAATTTTTCATTGTATGATAATATCCTAATTAAAATAATAATTTCATAAATTTTTGTCTCAGTAATTTTTCAAAAATAAATCTTTTGGAAATTAAAAATTTTTTATGCATCTTAGAAAATTAAAAAAAAAGGATTTTTTTATGTATAAAAATTCTTTTAAATAGGCTATTGATTCAAACTTTTTGCCATTTTTAATATACATTATTTTATTATAAATTGATGAAATTTTTAATAATTATTTAATATAATGTGATAAAATGTATCAATTTTATTTTTATCACTAAATATTTTTGTAATCATTGCCAATTAAGATGTAAATTAAGGAATAATTTAAAAATATAGTTAAAAATCAAAATCTATTTCACTTATATAAATGTTCAAAGGAGGAAAAAGTGTTTTCATCAATGTTAAAATTAATAGATTTGTCAAAGTATAAAAATTCTAAAAGCAATGTTTTACAGTTTATATTTTTAAATAAAAAAACAACTTTAATAACCCTGCAATCAAGAATAATATGCTACGGAAAACTAAAAGTAATGAATGTACAAAATTTAAATTTTTAAAGGAAAAAACTATTGAAAATTTCATAAAAGATTTTCACTAGAAATTTCATTTATATTATTTTAATATTAAAAGTAAATATGATAGAATTTTTCCCTGAACATTTTTAAATACACAGGTAATTGGTATTTCTAAAAAACTTTTTTTTCTTTTTATTGAATAAATCAAATTTATCACTGGATTAGCAAACATTCATTTCTATAGTAAATTACATTACATTATTAAACACAACTCAAAAATACATTGATGAAAAGACTTTTATATCAAAAGTGTTTATCTACTATGTTTAAAAAGTATACATAAGTATAACTGTCAAATTTTAATTATTTATAAAAATGTTTTTATCAGTTATAATTATGAAATGAAATTATGTTTAAAAATTTGTATTATTTTTGTAGCATAAATAAAAAAATTGGTAAAAAGAATATATATTAATTATGTATAGTCTATGTGAATAGAATTGTCTTAATCTAAATGAAAAAATAGTAATTTAGAGAGTAAAACAATTTTTAGCTTAATTTTCAATTTTATGTTTACTGTAATCAAATATATTTAATAACTAAAAAAAAAAAAATAAAAAAAAAATAAACATTAAATCGAACTGAGTAAAATCTTAATGGCTTACATTTTTCCGTGATAAACACATTTGGCTTATTTCATTTTTTAAATTAAAATATTTAAAAAAATATTTCTTAATTTCAAAAAACTGATAATGTTATTTTTTAATAAGATCAATATTTTCATCTCAAAATATTATATAATTACTTTTGTCTGAATATGAAGTTTTATTAAATTTTAAATTTATAAAAATTTTATTTAAGAAATTTTAACTCTAAATCACTGAATTGAATACAGGGAACTAAAATATATTCTAATTTTTCTTTCCTTTATGATTTCATTTACATGAAAAATATGCCAAAAGCACAATAGTGGTTTTAAAAGATTGTGTATGTTCTCATATTTAATAGAAACATAATCATCTTTATCTTTATCAGCAAAAATCTCGATAAGTATAAAAGAAAACTTCAAACTGTGTAATAATATATAAAGTTAAAAATATTGATATATTTTGAGAGAGTAATACTATTTAAAGTGTTACTGAAATGAACTAAAACTTGACTAAAACATGTGTAACGGAAATTTGATTGCTTAGTTGCTTATTAACTTACAATAATATTTTATATATAAAATTAATATTATTTTCTAATAAATTCATGTTATTTTCATTTAGTTTGGCATTAGTTACACTAACATCATTATTGTAATATACCTTTACATAAATCATATTATTGTTTACTTTTATATTAGAAAATAAAAATTTTTTCTAGAATATTTTATGAATTAAATATTTTTATTCAATTTTTAAAGGAAATAAAATATTTAACTTATATTTTAGCTTTATCAAACTAATATAATAAATTAAAAATTAGTTATTCCAATAGTTTTAAGAACTTTTTTTAAATTTCCTATACAATACAATGAGAACGAGAATTTTTTAAATTTGTCTAAAGTATTTCCTTTTACATAATAAGTTGAATGAATTTTGTATAATTCAAAACATTTATTTAAAAAATTGACTTTATATTTCGTATTTATTTAATATTATTTTTCTTTGCTTTAAAAAATGTGGTAAAATAAACAGAAAAAAATTCAGTTAGTGTGGATATTATAAAATAAGAAGAGAAAAAGTTTGGAGGGGTCTTTAAAATTTGACTACTATGCCCAAGTATTTTTGTACTTATTCTGAATCAGAATTGAACCAAATAAAAGTATATTACCTCTATACATAGTATAAAAGCAAAGAGACTATGCTTGGATATACAAAAAGTCTTGTTGGTTAAACTGTATACAAAATTATTCATTATAAACTACTTTTAAATATGCTAAAGTTGTTGTTGTTTTTTTTTTTTTATTTTTTTTATTTTTTTATCAATAAATATGTTTTCTTCCAATGTGCTTTGAAATATTTATATCATTAATTAATTCGTAATCATTTAAAATAAAATTCATAAATAATATCTGTATGGGGGGAAAACATTATAAAATAGTTTTAAATTACCTGAAGAAGTCGGTTCTGCAAAACAACTTTCCCTCTCTGGAGAAGCACTTATCGGCGAGAACTCCTTGGCAATCCCAGCACTTGACGCACTTTGCATGCCAAGCTCGCTCTTCCACTTTCGACAAAAATCTGTCTAGAATCGGAGAATCACAGCCGGCGCACATGACCATCTTCATGGCGATTGATTTCTTTCTGCCAAACAAACCGAATTCCGTGAAATTTTAAAAGTACATCACAAAGCTATACCCATTGTATAACTTTGGCTATCAATTTGCTATTTTCTTATCAACAAAATGCATCGCAATATATGAGACAACGTTTTTCATCAAATGAATTTCTTTTGCAATTAGTACAGTGAAGCAAGTTTTAAAATTAAACTCCAGAATTCTTGTAAGTCAAATTTGATCCTTTCAAATAGAAATTTCAATATAATAGTTCCTTCATGGTATTTTTTTTTGTACAATGAAAAAGTAAATGGCGATTTTTTTTAATGATTTACCGCCTATATCTCATAAATGGTCGCCAAATAGGCTTCTGATTTAATGCCTATTTTAGAAACTGCCCCTTGATTACACCAGTTTACTATATACGCAAAATATATAGCTGCAACTTAAAAAAAAAAAAAAAAAGCATTTGTACAGTTAAAATATTCAATAAGCAAATAAAGAAAATTTTTGCACATTATTTAGGAAATCTTTCATTCCAACTCTGATACATACTTTCCAATTAACAGTTTAATAAAAATTTTCTAATTGTGTTTTCCGGCGAGTATGACTAGTCGTCTAATTAGTCGTTATAAAATGAGAAATTCGAGAGTTGCCGGTAAATGTTGGTGTATCGCAAAAAAACTTAAATTCCATTTCACTTCTTGGCACTTATCATTTGGATAATAATTCTTCCACGTTTTCCCCGAATTTAAACTAAAATAGATATAACCATCATCAATAAATTAAATAGAGACGTAGACTTAATCAGATGGATCACGATCTGCACATTTATCTAGCCTTTGCGACGAGACAGCAGTCTTCACGTGTCTGGCACCGAGCTACGATGAGCACTGTCAAATAGCTAACAAAGTGAGTCATGATGCCTCAACTTTCGCAGCAAGAACATCAAGCTACTAGCTGCACGTTCGCTGTGCAAGTTTGCGAAGCGAGTGCGATGGGAGGATGAACATCAGTGGGCGGAGTCGGAGGCGGAGTTTCTGTGCACTGCGACGTCAATCTACCGAGCTCATGCGTAGAGGATCAAGCACGGGCGTTTTGATTCTAGCTCACTTGTAAGACAACTACTCCAGTGGTTTGATAAAATTTATTAGTCTGAGTCCAACTATAGAATTCATTTGTAATTAATGGAACAGAATGAAAAATAATAGGAGAATCAAATTGAAGAATAATGAAATTTTAATGTTCTTATAAATATATCGAAACTCAAATTGATTTTTATAAGTTCTATATGTCATAAATTTAAAAATGTATTCGTTTGGTTAATTTTAGTTTTTTAAATGCCTGAATTTAAATTTTAAAAAAAGGACACCAATCATATTAAAAATGCCAACAAGAAATAATAATAATAATAACAAGTGTTTAAAATTAAGTCTTTAATTTATTGCGTTGTGACTTAATAATAAGTAAACTTTTATTCAAAATAATTTTATAAGCGGAATTAATATTAATTCATAATTTTACATCATTTAGTTTTTGATTTTAATATTTCTAGCTAGAAATACTGCAAAATAAAATATCTTTAAAAGTTTTTTTTCCCCCAAATATTTTGCTCTTATAAATCTGAAAATGTATGACAATCAATAATTTCTATATAATTATCAATAATTAATATATATATATATATATATATATATATATATATATATATATATATATATATATATATATATATATATATATATATATATATATATATATATATATATATATATATATATATATATATATATATATATATATATATATATATATATATATATATATATATATATATATATATATATATATATATATATAAGTATATATATATTTATATATATAACTTCTGTTGGCAAAAGTGGAATTAAACAAAACGTATTGAAATAACTACAACAGAAGCGAAAACATTAATCGTATTCCTCTGTATCTTAATTTACACATAAAAAAGTAGTTTTTAACGTATAATCGAGAATTTCATATATTCATAAAATTAATCTCAAAATTATTAAATTACATAAAATCAGTTGTGATCTTCCAAAAAAAGAAACATAACTCACAAATAATAATTTTAATAATAAGAGAAATTAATTTGTTAAAGAGATTATATCGTAAGTAATTTGGTGCCACAAAAAAGAAGTAAATGTTATTATTACATAGAGTTAACTTCGTTACAATATCACCAAGTTGAACGGCCACTTTAATTAACACATCATCAATTTTTAAAAGTATTACCGAAAAATGGGATTTAAAATATCTTTATCTACAATGGCATCTATTGAGCTAACCAATACTGAACTCAATTATTCTTCATCGTACTATAGTAAAATGTTTGTTACTCTAGTAATAGGAACAACTAAGAAATTAAAAAGTCATTATCTCTTTCTGTACTGTAAGAAAGCTTTGTTATTCAAAATATTTTATATTCTTAACTATTGTTTCATTGAAAAATCTAATTCATTTCAATGGAGATTAAATAAGCGTTTCCAGTTAATATATACATTACTTACATGTATTTTCATGATTTTTCTTTCAATATAAACTCTAAAACTCTTTTAAATTGATTTACTTGATTGTTTATAACACTTTTTTTCTTAATACGATTTATTTTTATGCATTTGTTAAATTAATTTCACAATTAAAGAATTTTTTTTTTCAAATTTTGGTACCAATATTTCTCTATAATTGCATACCGCAGCTCACTTCTCTAATTTTCGAGCTTCTTTAGAAAAGGAATATAAAGAATTTCTTGCTGATGGCGTATTTTTAATTGCTTTTAATCATAGTTATATTTTTCTATGAAAGATAATGTCTAATCGGAGAATAAAATAGAGTAGAAAATGTTACATTCTTTGTAACAAACAGCAAACTTTCGTTAGATATTTTTTATAATAAACGTCCTTATTGCCTGTTCCTCCAATTATAGAGGATTTTTTTTAATATCTTTTTACTTTAGTGGAAATAATTCTCCATTCTGGAATTTAAAAAAAAAATCTATTAATATTTTTCGTTCGTCTTAAATTAGTTGTTTTTTGCAATGCTTAAGTTCAAAATACAGATTTAATGTCTTAATATTCAATAGAATTGTTTTTCACTTTGTCTAGTTTTAATTTTTATTGATCGTACGTTTCGTTTTAAATTAAAAATATTTTACTGAATTTTGCTTGACTCAATGAGTTTTCAGTTCTTTGCATAACATATTTTTCATATTTTTCCTTTTCAAATAATACATTTTTTAAACATTTATAAATTTTGAATCTTTTTTTCTTTTATAATTTCTTTTCAACTACATATTAAAGTGATCATGTATTTTTCAAAATTGATTTTTTTCTTTTTACAAAACCAATTAATATTTTAATACTCTATTTGAACGTACTTGTTATATATATATATATATAAATTTTATTTTTCAAAATTTTGCTAGGAATTAAAAAATCCAATATATATATATATATATATATATATATATATATATATATATATATATATATATATATATATATATATATATATATATATATATATATATATATATTGGATTTTTTAATTCCTAGCAAGATTTTGAAAAATAAAATTAAAAAAAAAAAACGATTTTATAATTTTTGGCCGCAAGCCATTTGCAAAAAGGTTTTTTCTTTTTTTATTTATTTTTTTTAAACACAAGTTAAATACACAAAATCATTTATAAGAAAAATAATTCAAATTTGTACAAATTTTATTTCTTAACAAAATAAAAACAAATTGAAAAAGGTCATAAGCAGAAGTAATGCTTAAGAATTATGAAATTTGTCCAATTCATCTCAATTTTTATGACAAATATGGTTATAATGTTCAATGTAAAATGAACCTTCAATTTTCTCAGTTATACAAAGTGTAACAAAATATTTATTTACTTTATTGAACCTAAAAGAATTTGAAATATTCCAGAATTTAAGTTTGTTTCTATGAGTATTTATAACAAATATAAAATATTAGAAATAGATTTTAAAATTTACAACTTATTTGAAATGTTGCAGCTAATCGTTCTTTGATAACAAAAGTACCTGTGAAAATCAACATTTTTCTACTTTGTAGTAAACAATTCAATTTTTTATAATGGACGACGAGTTTCACTTGAAGACAAATCTAATCATATGTGTGAGAATTTTTAGTTGTATGATGGACACATTATCTCTGATATATTTTTTTTACTATTTTATTTAATAGTTAAGGTGCTTCAGAATTAAGTTATGTTTCGTGAATAATAAATTCACACAATATAAGAATAAAAAGATGAACTTACGTGTAGATATTTTTTTACGAAACCTTCTAAAAGTTACAAGTACTTTGCCGTGATATTTAATTAAATTATCATTGAATCACTAAAATGTTGGAAAATTTACATCTGACAAGAATAGAAAATATAGGTAGAAGATATTAAAAAATTGCAACCTCTTTTGTACACTTTTCCCTTCACCATTTTGACAACATTCATGGGATCCTGTCATTGTACACTTTCTGACCAAAAGTATCCGAGCACCCAGTGGTATGGACTTACAGCGTCCTGAGTCACATATTAATATGATGTTTGTCCCCTTTTTGCATCGATGACAGCCTGCACACGTTTGGGAAGATTTTCCACCAATTTTTGATAGGTGACCAAAGGAATTGACTTCCAGGCGTCCATCACAGCTGAAGTGAGTGCTTACAGTGAGGATGGTCGATGTGGATGATTACGTATTCTGCGCTCCAGTTCGTCCCAAAGGTGTTCTATGGGATTTAGATCGGGGCTCTGAGGAGGCCAGTCCAATTTTTGAACACCCATTTCGTCAAACCACGTCTGTGGAAGCTTCGATGTGTGAATGGAGCAGTTATCCTGCTGCAAGAGAAATAGGCCTTCCCCAAAATATTGCCATAGATTTGGGAGTACAGCATCGTCCAGAATGTCCACATACATCTCAGAGTTCATGTTTCCAACCACAGGAACTAACGGACCCAGGCCAAACCACGATACACCCCCACACCATTATGCTTCCGCCATCAAAATTGCACAATGCAGTCTCTACAGAACGTTTGCCGGACATCCACCAAACCCAGACGCGTCCATCCGACTGCAGACTGTAAAGCGAGACTCATCACTCCAAAGAACAGTTTTCCACATGTCCACAGTCCAATGACGGTGAGCTCTACACCATTGCAATCGATGCTTCGCATTCTGTGGAATGATGTTCGGCTTGTGAGCGGCTGCACGACCATGGAATCCCAAGTTTTTTAACTCTCGACGGGCAATCTTGCTGTTAACACTAACGCCTGATGAACTTTGAAAGTCCTGAGAAATTTCCACCAACGAAAACTTGCGATTTTGTTTCATTACCCTTTTCAGAGTTCTGCGGCTGCGTTCATCAAGTGTTTTCAGTCTACCGGTTCGTTTCACTGCCTAGACGTTTCCACTTCACAATTACATCACTCACAATGGATTTAGGCTTCTGTAGAATGTCCGCAAACTCACCAACTGATCTCCCACAAAGATGGCATCCCACTTTACTGCCACGATCAAACTCACTAAGCTCCTTTGATTTACTCATTGCCTCACAAACGCATAAATACAATCTGACAAACCATTATTAACACTTTTATAGCTTTCAGTTACGTATCAAATTGCGTCACTACCCAGAACCGCTTTTTTTAATGGGTGTCCGGATACTTTTGGCCAGATAGTATATTATTCAAAGCTAAAATTTCTTAGTTGTAAAATTGCAAAAGTTAGCATCTATCCATTTAAATAATATTTTTTTAGAATTAGAGAATTTATATTTTTCATAAAGCTTTATAAAATAATTGCATTTAATAATAAAAATACAATATTTGAAAATGACACATATTTACGTGTACTAAGAGGAAAAATAACTCAAATAAAATTGAAAATTATAAAAGTACATAAAATCTTATCAATACCAACTAAGAAGACGAATAAATACATCTTCAGTATATATCAAAATGAAAAAGAATTCCAATAGAATTCAGCATTTAATAATAAAATAACTTGAGAATACGTAGAAAAATAAGTTATTGAAAAGTTCTGTCAAATATTTCGCTGCAGGGCATCATTTACATTTGAATTTTAATCTTTTGATGGACAGAATGGCAGCATGCTTACATGCAGGTGAACCCTGGATTGTACCTAAAAGTTAACAAGTTTGGAATAGTCGCCAATCAATAAACACCTCATGATTTTGAAACACAATCAAATGGCGTGGTCACTTTCCTCTCCACATCCACGTCACAACAAAGGAAGGACTTTGGACGTGTCGCAGGTTAATCGTCCTCAACTCACAGAGCTCCAGCAACCCAGTGTGACTGGGAGGGAGTTAACGTGGTCACCCTCCCAATCACATCCCTCGGCAAATGATGTTTCATTTTCCTAATCTTAAGAGAAAGCGGCGTGAAGCTGCTGAGCTGTTGGGGCTCGAAGCTATTTAACAAAGATTATATACAATTAGTATTAATCTATAAATTTATGCCGTTCTATAACTCTGTGGACCTCATGTTTGACGAACTAAACTCATTGTTAAATTAGACAGAGAGACCAAGAATAATAAACAAATATTTTAAAATATATTTATCTATTTAATTTTTTGACGGACAGTTTCATCTTTTGAGAAATACGTATGCAGATCACTATTTATGAAATGTGTTCTTAAAAGTGAACTCATGTCGTGGACGCAAAAATTCCATATAACAACCATAAGATTAAACATATGAACGCTTATTAATTATTAAAAAAATAAGTTATACTGTCATAAAACATATCCTGACTTATAATCCTTAGTGAGGATATCCTGAATTATGTATTTTGTTTCTCGAAAACTGACTCGCAATAGATAGGCTTTCTGATATTTAAACTTCATACACAACCTTATATTCATTGATCTGATGCACTTTACCATCACATTTTCTCTCTTTATTCTTACTATCTTTTTATATGACAAAAATGTCTTTGAAAAGTTCATTTATCAAAGTGTATTATTTTAATATTCCAGTACCAGGTATGAATACTAACAAATATATATATATATATATATATATATATATATATATATATATATATATATATATATATACACTCTCTATCTGTCCAATTAATATTTCTTTCATTTTTCTCTGAAAAGCTTTAATAATTGTATTGTCAAACGGATATTAACTTATTCTTTATAAGGTATACAATAAAAAATATCTTTTAAAACCCCGTGATTTGTTTATTTATTTATTTATTGCTTATAATTGCAAAACGTTATGCAAATTTTCTAAGATCTGATTTATTAAGCCACGTAATTGAATGCGTAATTTCCTTTCATCTCTAATCAGTAAAGATAAAATTTACAAAAAAAAAAAAAAAAAAAAAAAAAAAAGATCTATCTCAGCAGATTTTTGCTCCTTTGTTCTAGAACTGAGTAAAATTTCCTATCACTGTCTGCGGAAGATTATGCGCTGATAAATCAATGTAGAATACTCCTTGTAAGATTAAAATAAATTTCCACTTTTAAAATGAAACAGTTTAGAAATAAAAGCAATATTAAATTTAACAGTACGCTTTCATTTGAATTTTATAATCCTAATTCGCTAATTTTCCTTCTTCAGTTTCCAGAGAAATGATGTAATAGTTAACAAGAGCCGCGGAAACAAAGACATGTTCGTGCCAAATTATAACCAGAAATAAGGTATTCAATAAAAGAGGATTATATTTTTTGTTAAATTGATAAAATGAGACTTTCGACCAGGTTCCCCTTAGGCTATACTTTTTTTCCCCCTCAATGGCAGAGTGCAGATATTTACAACTGCAACAGAGTCTATTAATCTATTGTTCCCTGATACCCAAGGAACCGGCCAGAAACAGCGACCTCTTAGCCTCCGAGGCGTTCCCCCGGCTGCACCACAAGGGGTGGGCCACAATCGCACCCTCACACATGCCAAAGGGACCCCTTTATAGGGTAGGCATCATTCATACTTCATTCACACACACAAGAAAAGGACAAAGACTAGATAGAGAGAGAAAGCACATTCATGCCTGAACCGGAATTCGAACCCAGGACCTTCCCATCCATAGTCAGGCATGCTGACCACTAGACAAGTTGGCCGGCTTAGGCTATAAGTAGTATGAAAAATCTTCTGGTCGAAATAATCAGATTTTAGGAGAAAAAAAAAAAACCATTACATCATTTACAAAAGGCAATTTTTCAATTTCCGTATAATACACGAATGTAAGCATTAATGGTAATGAAAATCTCTCTCTCCGCCCATGTGAGCCCAAGTTTACAGCACCAATCTCTGTTTTCGTGACTGAGAGGCCCTGGGGTGCGAAGCATTAATTAGCATTCCGAGTGGTCAGCCTTACGCAAAACTACCAGTGTTTAGTTCCCAAGCATGCTTGGTACTCAGTTTATCGACCCACTGAAGGGATGAAAGGCTGAGTCGATCTTGCCCAACCCGAGAATCGAACCTCGAACCTGTGCCTTGGGAGCGTGAATCACTACCACTAAGCCACCGGGCTTAATGAAAATCAGTGCTCTATGTTAATAGCTGCTTTCGGAAATAAAAAAAATGTACCTAAGTATGAAGGGAGTAGTTCATTACTTTATTTTGTCTACGAATAAAATAGAAACTATCGATAATTTCAATAGAAAATTTTTTTTATTTAAAATGAGAACGACAGCTTGGAAAGAAATTTTATCAGGTTTGTTGCTCAATGGTTATTTTCTGCATAGGAGGGTTAACTAGATCGGGACGAACAGTTTAAATATGATCCTGAAAACACTATAAGCATCCAAACCCATGATGGTATTCGAACCGGTGAACCAAAGGCAAGATCGTTAACTATTCGGTTATCTGCTCGGAGAATTTTCATCGGGATCTTTCCTTAGTGAGGCTATATATTTGGCTAACTTAAAACATGGCCAATATTTCATTTCGAATTTTTGACAATAGTATTAATAATTACTTCATATTGTAATTAACGCTAATTTAATTTTACTGCAAAGTTTCTTATCATTGCAAAGTTGCTTAAAGATGCGACACAATTCCTGAACTCTACTGGCTTCAAGGAATTAGTTACAGTGCTCTTTTTTATTTTAAAATCGTCTTGATTGTTTTGAGAAAAACAAATATATCTATGGTGTTGAATTCTCCCTTTCTTTTACATTCCCATCAAGTATTCATTAAAAATTAACATTTACTATTTTTTTCCGGTTTTTGAAAGAGTATTGTTCTTGACCACTGCAATGAATTTGTTTATGTTTTATCACATGTTTGTCCGATTGGAAATGCACTGGAACATGGATAAAAAGGAGTTCAATATATAATAATTCCATCAATAAGAAGAAATTTAATCTGATATAAAACGAAATTTAATCCTTCCACATTTAATCCGATATTTCGGCGTGAATACATGAGACTTCACTTCATGGCACAAAACAACGTAACAAAAGGCTGAACAAATAATAAATATGGTTATTTTCCAAAATCACAATTTTTCCTCCGAAAACAGGATGCACCTTTCACCCTAGAAGCTCTACGATTCCACTAGTAATTTAATATGCAAATTCATGAATTTCTACTGGTTCAGTACATTCTTATAAATATGTGACATTACTATTTTCGCATCACATGACATTTTTATAAATGATTCACCAAACTTCTCAGAATATTGGTTAAGAGTTCTGCCGAATTAGTTACCACTTTGATTGTTCATTTTTATAACAATTTATTTCTAGTTATAGCAATAAACTTTTCTTTTACTGTCTAAATCCCCCTCCTATATATATTGGGCACATGAGGGATATGAAAATCATGCCCGACGGATCTAGAACATACGAATGCAGGCACTGCACCACAGGAGTTCCATTGGATCTGAAGCATCTCTGTTGCCTCGATCCTCTTCAGTATCGACCCCAACTGCTGCCATCACACCCTTTATACCGAAAAAGCTGAGGATGTGACCAGGGCAGTACTCCATGCCTTTGGTCCCATATGACTTGCATTTTTAACCTTTTTTTCTGTCTCATTGCACTTGTCACACGACAACAACAACAATATTGTTAAAATTGCAATTCCTCCAGTATTTATATATTTAAGAGCCCACAAAAAGTTTTTATAATAAAACTGCAGCAAAAATTTAGTATTGTTACTAAGCACAGGAGAAAGTGGTTAACGCTTTTATAGTCGCTATATTTATAATGTACCTTTATTTCGTGAATGGATTTGTTTTATATTTTTATGATAACCTCGTTGATGGAAGCAGTCACCAAAACCTCACTACCATAATGAAGTAATAGATAATTGAGTGTACGTCTCACATGTATTAATTCAAACTACCCTATTACTCTCCCATAAGCAGCCCGCTCGTCGTTTTCAAGCCTTAAAATTTCTTTTCAGTTTTTTTATTTAAATAAGAAACATGTTCCTTCCGATTCAGATTAAATGAAGTTTACATATTACATAGGTAACATTATTACTAATCGAAGTTACTTTTCTAAGATAAAGGTGAGGTAAAAAGTACTGTCTATTCATGTTGAAAAACTGGATATATGTCAAGATTTAAAATTATGTAACTCTGCATCAAAGATCCAGCTTTCCAATGACATTATTGAGATTAACATTCATAACTCTTTGGATCACTACTTCAGTAGGACCTTAATAAATACTTGGTTGACAAAACTTTTCATTTAGCGAGCGCGCCCCCACACACATATACATATATATATAAATTTTATGGCACGATAGCTCATATGGGCCTCGGCTTACAGTGCCCATCTCTGTTTTCCTGACCGAGAGGCCCTAGGGCGCGAAGCATATGTCCCGATTAGTGGTCAGCCTAATGCAAAATCAGTGTTTAGTTCCCAAGCATGCTTGGTACTCAGTTTATCGACCCACTGAAGGGCTGAGAGGCATACATATATATATATATATATATATATATATATATCAGACCAATATCGGTATTTAGTGCATGCTGTTAAAAAATTTGCTCTTTTTTTTGTAACAAAGTGTATTTTAAAATTTAAACTTTTCAAAGGTTAAATAATAGAAAAGGTTGTAATAATTTCTGCGACTTTTTCCTTTTAAAAATATGCCTATTTTCGTTTATATGATTTGGATAATGATACTTATAATATAAAGATATCCATGATGCAAAATTTCTTAATTTCCTTTATTATCGCTATCTTAATCATTCAGTTCAGGTGAATAGCACACGACTCTCAGCAAATGTCCATTATCTCTTTTAGCCTTAATCAAATGCTGCGAAATTGTTCGCATGGAAAATGTGATTTTCCATAGAACTCTACGCGTTTGCATGGCTGCCAGACCCCACTTGTAATTTGTCGGGTCTAATGGAAAAGGCCGGGGAACCGTCACTCAAGTACTCCCGTAAAGCGGGAAATTGAAACCAATTTTCCGATGGCTCTAAATTCTATTATCGAAGAGTGCTTTAATTTTAGCATTACACACTAGCCAAGTGACAAAAGAGGAAAGGCTTTTTCTAAAGTAGATTTTTTTTTTTCTTCTCAGAAATTTCCTTACAAGATCGAAAAGAGAATTAAACTTTTTTTAAAAAAAATATCTGGAACAAAGATGCTATTTCTTTAACTGAATTTTCAGAATCTCCAAATAAATTGATTTGTTCTTACGATCTCATCGTCCGTTCTTTGATAGAGAATTAAAGCAATTATATATGGATGGTGCATTCCCCAATAACTGGAATTAATAACGATTTCACTTCTTTGAAATTAAAAAAAAGGTTTCGGTTTCAATTGGAAATCTTATTTTATTTTTTTAATTCTTCCTTCTTGTCTTTTGCTCTTTTTTTTATTCAGAAACAAATTTCCTAATCTAAAAAAATATCTCAAAAAACAAAGAAATATAGATTTTTTAATATTATATATATATATTTTTTACAAAAATAGTTACAATTCATTCTTTTAAATATATTTAATTAAATATTTATTCTTTTTTTCCTCAAAATTATGTTTATGAAAGAATATTTTCATTGGATTATACTACTATACAAATTAATAATGCAAATAATATCCCATTTATATTCAGTATAAAATTTTGAGTTTTCTTTTGCTTGTATTTTCATTTAACAAATGGTATAATATAATCGAATAAAATGAAAATTTAAGATTACTTCCTTACTTTCCCTAAAAATTTCATTTTTGCTGGTAAATTAAACTCGTGAATATCTAAAATTAACAATAATATATAATATCTAAAATTAACAAAATCCATTTTCAATAACATCAACAATCGTTCTAGCGCAATTTATTAATTTTGAAAATAGTCTAAATATTTTTAATTGAAAGAGAATCTTGTTCAAATAAATGAAAATTTAATTTATTTTTAAGCATAATGAATTAAAAATGGTTTGACGATGGAGTTTATTCTGCAATGACCTTATCAGTGATTTTCAACAGCAATGAAGAATATTCTTTGATAGCGTTACAGTCAAGGGTCCGCCTTATTTTTCTGAATGTCACTGCAACCATTCCATTGGCGCAGCATGTCCAATTTCGGACCTTGCGCCATAAAACCCAACCAACCAGCAACCATTCCAGTTCTTATCTATAGACTTTACTTTTTTCTCATGATAGTTGCATCATTGGTCATATCCTTTTTTATTTTTTTGGTCTTACGTTTAAATCGTTGTTTTCATGTTTTACCTTAGTGTCACCTACCTAGGTTAAATGTTGAAATTAAATATAAATAAAATATTTTCCATCTGGAGATGATGATCAAGTTTATTATTGTTCATGATTTTTCTCAAAGATAATTTAATTTCATAAATGTTTTCTTTTAAAGATCATAAGTGGCATTCACAATTATTTGCCAAAGTCCAAGTTTAACTATTATTTGTTACCAGAAACTTGATAACTGGTTTATAAAATTTCATTTTAATTCTTTTATAAGGTGTAAGTTCTTAAATAAATATATTGATATAAATAATAGCATTTTTAATTCCTTTTGAATTCTAAAATTAATTTCACGGGTATTATTGGATTCATTATTAGCAAAATCAAGAATAAATGAAACTGGACACCTTTCCAAAGTTAAAAATGATCCATTGTAAGCACAAATAAAATATTGGAACATTTTGTTCATTCCATGTATTTTATCATGGTATTTAATAATGAAACTAACTTCTGCGCTTATAAGTTAACTTGCAAGGAGAATCAATGCAGATTTCCTTCTTCTAAAAAGAAAAATATCAACACCAAAATCACACAACTAGATATTTTTAGTAATAGCCATTTGATAACCAATTGACGAATAAGAAACTCAAGTGACAAAATAAAAAGTAATGGCAATGATAAATCAATGTGCTTAATCAGATTAAGAAATCTCGTGTCGGATAACAATAGTTTGAGCTCTTTTTTGACTTCAATTTACTTAAGTGATATTGTCAGCTCAATTAAAATAGATACTTAGTTCTATAGTAAAGGTTTAATTTAAATAATTATACTAAAATATCTATATTATGCCAACAAAGTTTTTATCTACATTTTGAACAATATGAAGTTACTCTCCTTAGAGGTGCGCACACAGAAGATAATTTTCTTTATAAATTTAGCAAGGAAAAATTTTGAAGGATATATTTAGTAGGAGTGTTTCTATATTTTCTTATTTAATCTAATTTATCTCTTTAAAATTGAGACAATGAATGCCATTCATCATTGGTATTTTTTGGAAATCTTTAATTTCAATGTGTACATTCGCGTTCAAATATGTGTATCAAACATGCTTTCTGCATGTTTGATAAATTCCACTCTAGTAACCATTATTTCCTGTTTTGTTACTTGACAGTTACTAAGAAAAAAAATAAATAAATAAAATGAAAAGATGCAAATTCATCAAAAAGTAATTCTTCTACTTGATTGTGACCACACGAAAATGGGTAATAGTTCCATCCGTATCCTTACAATGCATAGAAATAGGCGACGTAGAAACACTTGATGCAGTCACTAGAACTTTAAATAATTTCCATTATATCATTCTTTTACACTATAAAAAAGTTAATGCAGTATAAAAGTAAATGCCTTTTTCTTTTTCCGGAACAGAATTTTTGCTATCCTACTATTACTATCATATTTCATTTAATTTTCTTCAGTATAGTATTGCAATAGTTCCTTTTTACGTTTTCCACTTCATAATTTTCGAAGTTCAATGATGAAATCAGGATACAACCAAAATGCGATTAAAACCATAGGATTCTACATTCCTAAAGAATAATGCCCATCTTCTGTGGATATTAGTTAATTTACTAGTATCTATAAAATTACCTTACTCTGGATCAATTTAATTACAGTTATTACTTCTTCCAGAGATAATCCTGGAACTAATTAATGATTGTGATCAAGATTCATGTTCTTTTGTGTAGGAGGTAAAAATTAATTATTTTCACCTTACTGATGGATGCCATAGAAATAATTGATGTTCCAATGTCGTTATCTCCCAAGTGGAGAGATTTTCTTTTAAGCTTTTCATACATTTCCTCTCCTCCAATCCTTGATTGAAATGTAGCAATGTAGTTTATCAATCACTATTATTAGATGAATCAATAGCTACCAGTACGTCATCGACAACAACGCCCACAATGTATTGAAATGAAAAAATTATACAAGTATTTTAATAACGTTGCCATGCGAAAAGTTATTTTGATACCTTGTGGAAAAGAACATTTCTGATTTTGGAATGGGTCGATTGTTATTTATAAGGATTATATGGTTTTCTGTATCACAATATTGCTGCTCTCGTCAGTCAAAATCCCATAGAACATGGAATCCATGAATTCAAGACGATCATACGAATGGTGTGCTGAAAGAAAGAAGCCATTTACAAGATAACAAGTGTCTGCAACATTTCGACATTTAGAGAAACATAGAGGTTATGGCTTCAGCTACTTTGGAGGCTATATGACAAACAGAAACGTTTTCAAAGACATGATCAAAGATCAACGAAGGAATCTGGATACAATAATGCAATGATGTGTATTCAGATAAAACCAGATTCTACTTGCATCATTGTAGTATCAATATTTGGAGGTATCGTAAAGAATGTACATTGGTAGAGTGTATTCGATATCGTTATACTGATACATTACCTGAAATGATATGGGTTGCCAGTGGCTACACGTTTCGATCACCTCTAATTTTCATTTTAAACAATGACAGATTTATTTCAATTGTATGTTCTAAGTATAATTAAATATGTTTCAAAATACATATAGATACATTCATTTTCAGAGAAAAAAATACATTAGTTAGAAAATATTTAAAAATGAGAAAAATACTTGGTTAATAATATAATTTCAACAGAATACTTATGTTTATTTATGTAAACGGTTTTAAACTAATTCTATTTTTCTTGATTAATTGTAATTTTGGAATAATTTTTCCAGTTTTATGGTTAAATAAAATGTATCGTTTAGCATAATAATCATATCATTTCATTTACTGTTTCTCTTTCTAACTCTGATTACAAGTCATTTTCAGTTCAAATCATGCATATTCCGTTGCACTCATATTAATGCATTTCGTATGAGTGAGAGTTTCAGTGTACTATATGAACTGATTTAATTTTTAATTTGAAGAAAAATACTGAAAGATTTCAATATACTTTTTTTTTCTAATATATTATATAAAAAACCTAATAATAATAACTGTCTTTTTTATTTCATAAATAGATATTTTAGGGGATTAAATGTGTGACTTTAATTTTTGTTGGTCTTAAGCATTTTCAGTAGATTTGATGTGATATTTTTAACACATTAATAAAAATGACAATAATTACATTTATTTTTAAGAAATTTTACAATTTTGAGATAAGATCTCAATTTAGTTTAAATTTTAGGGATGTATAACTCCTAAAATCTCCCTAATTAGTACTAGAAATATAATTGAGAGTTTTATACATAAATGGAATCCTTAATGATAATTACATTAGCTATTTTTCCATATTGTACATAACTCTAGTTTATTTTGAGGTTGTTTCATATTAAAATAAAATATTTTATTTTATATGCATGTTTCCTATTTTCTTGTATTTACAAGTGTTAAGTCAAGATTTAAACCGATATATTTTTACAAATGCCATAAATCAGTTTTCATATGCAAAAATATCATTAATTTTTTGTTATTTTAAGCAAGAGTACAAATTTGGAACTATTTTTCGCTTTTGAAATATGCAAAAATTGCCTTAAAAGTTTACATTTTACCTTTTTTTATAAATAAATTACTTTACAGTTTTACAATCGTATTTTTTTTTTTTTTGTAAATATAAAAATAAAAGTGCATTTTAAAGACACTTTAATAATTTTTATATTGAAATTATTAAATATTTTGTTAAAAAATTTCTTTTACTTCTCAATGCTTCTGTGTTTCAAGTATAAAACAGACTTAATATTTTTAAAATCTGAATATTCCCTAATAACATAATTTTATATGTAAATTTCGAATCATAGATTAAGTATTATCACTTGGTAGAAGCACATTGAAAATTTATATATTTACTAAAGTTGTTAATCATACTACTAAAAGTAATTACTAAAACAGTATTTTAATATTTTCTCAATAAACAATATTTGTATATACTGTCAATTCATCACTGATCCTAATATAATAATCACACACTTTCAATCATTGCTTAGTATACAAAAGTTATACTATAATGTTATGTAATAAACATTTTATTTAATATAATCAGTCATAATATGCAAAATACACAATTTCATAGCAAGCAGTGATATATGTAACTTCTTAAAAACATATTACTTTTAAAAATGACAAGAAAATTAAGAATTCTAAAATCGACATAACTAAATAAGACTTTTGTTTTGCAATGCTTTTCTTACATATTTGTGAATGTAATAATTATAACTAAATGTTAATAACATTAAAGTAACAAAATGAGTTTTATATACCTAACAAGCTTTACTAAATTTGTTATATTTCAATGTAATTAATTTACTACAACTTTAACAAGAACTTGTAAATTAATTCAGAACAGTTCATGGATCATGTTGGGAACAACTGACAAAAACCACTTAGAAAATAATATGAATTGAAAAGGTCAAGTTAGATATCATATCTGAACAACTGCATTAGGAGTTTTACAACATTTGCTAAATATAACAGGCATACTTAATACTAATTTGTCCATATTGCACACAGAAAAGTTATTTCCCGTCAAAAAAATTTCATAAGAATAATATCCTATACAAAATTTATAATCTAGAAAACAAAAAAATGTTTAATGTGATATTTATGAATACAAAAATGAATTATTAAAATTAAAGGAAAGTATTTGTCATACAATATTATGATTATAATTTCATTTAAATAAACTAATTCATTTTAAACAGCATTAATTAATAGTTATTCACTTATTGCTTTAAAAAGTATGAACCGACTTCTAAATCCAATATTGTAGTAGATAGTAATAAAAATTGTCTATACTATAGAAGAATAAAATATATATATATATATATATATATATATATATATATATATATATATATAACTATTATTATGCAGAATTCTTCACAGATTAAAAATAAAATCAAAAAAGAATGTTATTCAAAATATATATAATATTTAAACTTACATATATTATGAAACTATTTAAGAATTCAGCAGAATTTTTATGCATTTTAAATAGATGATTTTTATTCAATTATACAAAAAATAGATTAAATAAAAGTTAGTAAAAAATTTTAATATAATAAGTAAAATTTCTAATCAGGTATTAGTTTGTATTTTACATTAAAGATAATAATAATAATAATTATATATATATATATATATAATTTAACAAAATTGAGATAAGATATGCATCTTATATAAAATTATAAATTTGAGATGAAACAGATATGATTATGATAGTTATATATTTTAATTTTTATAATATTGTTAACGAATAAGATTGGATAATGCAATGAAAAATTTTATTAAAACAAAATCAAAAGGTACATAAATTGAAAAGTTTGCACTAAAAACTAAAAAAATAGTCACTATGTTTTTTTTTTTCTTCATTAATAAAAAATACAGAATTATTTTAAAAAGCTAAAATTTAGAGATGGACGATTATTCATATAAAATTAAACATGAATATACATTAATACAAAGAAAAATACAGAAAAAAAATGTTTTGCTAAAGTTAATATTGGGAAAATAGAACATTTAATTAATTTCAAAATTAGCTTAAAACTAAAAATTTAAATTTTACTTTCAATATTATCAAATAATTTATTTTTAATGTAGCAATTACATTGATTAAAACAGTTATTTTCACAATAAAAAAGAGCAAAATTTTTTAAAAAATTATAAAACACAATAATTTTGAAACCACATTCCTTTTATTCATAGAAGTGTACCAAGCACTGAATTAGAAAATATAATAAATAAATATTGTATATAAATGCAGTTAAAAATATTTTTCAAAGTAAATTATTGACAAGTGCTTTCTAAAGAAATAAATTATATCACAGTGAAATATTATATTATATACAATTGCTATTAAATTATATATACATGGATGAAATAGAATCTTTCAAATGCAACATGATAAAACACATAATATATACATAAATTTTGAGTTTATTAAGAATAATGATTTAAGTCATATTGAGAAGAGTTTGATTCTTTGGAAAATATAGTACTCTTATGTGATTCAATTTCTTCATTCTGAAAAACAACGACACACAAGATATTAAAATATTTCATTTAACATATAAAACATTTAATGCAATATATTTCAAATCAAATATGCTTAAAACAATTATATAATTCAATCTAAATATTAAGAAAATACATATGATATCATACAAAGCAAATTTATTTGCAGGAAATTTATCTCTGTAAACACTACAATAGTTATATTGAACATGCAGAAAAATTATACATATATATATTTGTGTGTTTGTGTTGCTTGAGTCAATATAATGAATTATAAAACTGTTTTCTTTCAAACATTTCAAAGTTATTGAAATTATTTCAATTATTAAAATTTTTTTGACTAAAATATATTTTAACTTAAATTGAAACACTGAAATTGTAATAAACCATTATAACAACTTTCTCATATAATAAAAAACACAAGTAGTCAAGACTTGAGGCATTTAAAAAGACTGGAAAGAAAAAAATGGTGAATAAAAATTAAAACTAAGAAATTTTATAAAAATTAATGAATATATTTTCCTTCCTTTAATAACTTATGATATGCATCAATTCTTTTTTTAATTTACATTTTAGTTGTATTAATGAATTCAAAAAATCATTTTCAAGAAATAAACTTTCATAAGTTTTTTTCTTGTCCTATACTATTTTAAAGAAATATGTTTTTACAATACTTAAAACCATAAAGTCTTCTTTTGAAAATATAATTTCTGTGTATGGCACCATCTTCTTATTGATAAAGTAGATAATCATGTAATTCTAAATTTATTAATTCATTTATAACTGTAATTGTTTATACCAACAATGGTCACATCATAAGACATATCATTTTTAAATCTATATCAGAAATATTTCTTTTTGTTTACTTAAAAGTATTTTATCTATCTTCTCTTTAAAATTACCGATTGTTGATTTCCAGAACGCTGTATTTTAGAAAGCAGCATGCATTTTTAAATTATAAATATTCATTGATAAATAATAATCTTTTATTTGTTTCAAATTCCCGATTTTTTTTTTTTTCTGAACAAAATTTCGAAGAAAGCTTTTTCTATTATTGAATCACATTAGATTTTGTATTTTAAATAATCAAGGTATCTTTTTTTTTTTTTTTTTTTTTTTTGTCCTATTTGACAAGACATAACATTTTTTTGCAATTAGGATAGTTTTACTAAATTAAAACTGCCAATTTAGAAGCCACTTGAAGAAGAAAGAGTGTGAAACAATCATTTCACATCAACACTAAATATATTTATAGGTTCAAAATTCTCCATTGCAAATAGTTAATGATTTTTCAATTCAGTTTTGAACAATTCAACAAAGTTAACAATTTCAGGCAACTTCAATAGAATTGTAACCAATATTTCTGTAGATAAATTGTGCCTTTTCTTGAAAAAATTTACTAAACTACATAGGTGTAATTTCATGAACTTTTAGTTTTGAAGTAATTTCTATTAATTTTCCTTTCAAAAATATTGTTCACTGGAACATTTTTAACAAGAATTTTGTTGAACTTTCTTTTGATGAAAATTTTCATCCTTTTTAAATAGCAACAATTTTGATGCTTTTCAGCTTTAATTCCTCCCCCCCCTCTCTCTATAGGAATTTTGTTTTTCTGAGTCTTCTTGTGTTAATTATACAATGTTCCAATTAACTTAATAACAATTTAATTGCCAAAATGAAAAATCAATAGATTTGGTTTTGTTAACCATTTTGGTTTTCTTCAACAAAGAAAATAACTTTTTGAAGTAATGTTCTGCTTCATAAAGTAAAGTCAGCTCAAATGCTTATTTGCTTTTTATGTGTCTTGATCTACTACACAATACTTTTACAAGAAAATAATAATGAAATGTTATTCTTTTGAGATTAAAAAAATACAGTTTTTATGAGATTTTGCCTTATCCAAACAAAAATTTAATCCTTTATTTCAATGTTTTTATGACAGTTTTTTGTTATTTATAATACTGAAAAGAATATGACAAAATTTATTTAACACATGAAACTGTCACATAAATAATGAACATAAAATAAGAATAATTAAAATTTCAAACTGATAACTGCAAATAATTATTACTGATAGTCTTTACTTCAATTTCAAAAGATAATTCTCATCAGTAAAGAAACTCACATTTTTTATTTCAAACCAGTTAAATTATTAAAAAGTATAGGTTATACTTCAATGAAAACAATCATTCAGCTTTTTATACAGTTCCTAAAACTATACAACTATATATTTATGCATGCTTTTCTAGTATTTAAAAAAAATACTTCAATTTTTTTTATTTTAATTGCAACTGGTCAAATACATTAAAATAAAGAATTTAAGAAAAATTTTTTAAATATTACATAAAACTGAATTAAAAGATTCAAATTTTACTAATAGATATTAATAAAATTCAAAATAACACTAAATTTATATATATAACAACACATATATAGTATAAATCACGTTAATTTAAACACGATTTCTAATTTAAATTTTTTCAAAATAATCTTATAACATCAGGTTGGGAGAAAAAATCCATTATTTTTACATGAACTTCAAGAATATTTAACATGTTTGGACTTGCTTTGTGCAAATGGTTTACAATTGTTTTATGGCTGATTTCTAACTTTAAATGCTGGTTAACTTTGATTATTTATTATTTTATCGATCTTTATTACAACTGGTCTATTTGTCCAATGAGCATCTCAAACATCAAAAAGATCTGAATGTTTATATGTTTTACAAAGTAATAAAATAATAATATTAACCTTTTCGTCCCGGCGGTACAACTGTTATACCACGAAAGTGAGTGTCTCAGAGGATGGCTGTGGTACAACAGTTGTACCATGGATTTTTTCCCCCTTTCAAGCGTCTGACTTTTTCCCGCTCAAGTTTCTTCGGGCAATTGAGTGCGATTTAATTGCTGCTCTTTAGTGAGTGAAAGTCATAAAAATTGAGGATTTGTTTGAGTGGAGAATTTTGGCAAAAAACGAATTTAGTGGCTCCTCTTTTTAAAAGGGAAGCATTTTCATCCTCACTTTGGCAAATTTTTCATTACAATCAGTTACTTTTTCGTCGCTAGAAAACATATTTTGATGGCTTCACGTCGTAAAGGATTGACTGATGAATTAATTAAAAATTTATTGGAAGAATTAGAAGAAAAAAATTGTGCAGACAGTGATTCTGATTGCTGTGATGAATCTGAATGCAGGGATATTAGTTTTTTTTTATGGCAATAATGATGCAAATTCCTCTGTATTATTTGATTTTGATTGGCGTAAGGCAAAAGCAGATGATAAACTTATCATTTTTAAATTTACGGGGATTACAGTATTTCTGAGTGAATAAAGGATTTAGTTGAGGAGCACGAATTTTTTTATTTATTTTTTCAGAAGAAATTTTAAACTTTATTGCAGATGAAACAAATAGATATGCTTCCCAAATATTAGAGTTACCTCCAGAAAGTAATAAAAGAAAACATGGGACAAAGTGGACTGATATTGATGTAGAAGAATTTATAAAAATCTTAGGACTTTTTCTTTTAATGGGCCATATAGGTAAAGATAACATCAAAGATTATTGGTCGACAGATGAATTGATTGAAACTCCTGTTTTTAGGAAAAATATTTCCCACGATAGATTTTTTAATGTATTGAGATTTTTACATTTTACAGACAATAAGAAAAATCAAAACTAGATTAAGAATATGACAGATTATGAAAATTACGAAAGATTTTTGATTTTTTAAATAAATCTTTTAAGGAGAACTATCATCCGTCTGAAGAACTTGCAGTTGATGAAGTCATTATAAAATTCAAAGGAAGAGTGATATTCAAGCGATACATTCCTACTACACACACACTATACAGAACTACACATATAAAGAATATTTTTATTTTTAATTGTATTAATGGTTTTTCTTTAATTACCAATTTCATATTTATGAGAATCTGAGATTCCATATATTGTATTTTATGATTTTTAACTACCAATAAATTGGTATGTTGGTTCTGCATTGGTCAACTATTTCTAAATTACATAATAAAACCTGGAAAATTAGCATTAGTGTCCTTACATTTTTGACAATTATAATTCCCATAAACAGGACTATTCTTGGTCTAACCCTGACCAAAATTGCTAGTTTTGAGATTGATATTTTAAAAATATCAATAATTAATTGATATTTTCAGATTGATAATTTTTTGAGATTGATAAGAAAATATTATAAGGTAATGTTAAACATTTCTCATAATAACTAACACATGAGAGTGTATGTGTTAGGAAATACCCAATTCAACGATTTAATATTCTTTGAAACATTTTCATTAAGAAACGGTATTCATGTAATATAAGAGCTATTTTCACATTCTAGAATTTTAGATGGACTAATGAAATAAATTTTTTACAAAGAAATAGTTTTGATTTAGTGTTAGAAATATGCTCTTCAAGGTGAAATATATTTTATTCATTAGTCCAATTCACTATTGAATAAAGAGCACTAAATGTCACTTTTTTGTTATGTACACGAATATCGAAATAGATGCTAGACATGTTTCTTGGTTTCTTCCTTTCGACGTACTGTTTATGGAAAATATTCCAGGAGCACATTGTATTTTTTAATCTCACAAAAAAAAACATGTAGGTAGAAATAAAATAAATATAAAAATGAAAATACTTTCCATCATAAATTGAGATGTGGTAGATATTTAAGAAAGTTGCCTTTTAATTGTGTCAGTCTTTCTTCTACGTAATTTTAATTTCTGTATAAAATTAAACTAATCACGATTTTGGTTTTTAAAAATAATATAATAAGCATAGTTTTATAAAAGCTAAAAATACTGAAGATAAGAATTTATTCCCAATATAAAGCTAATACTTTCTTGCTAATATTCTGATAAGAATTTTATAAAAATATTTTCTGAGACTAATATGAGAATAATTTTATATTGGAATGTATTATTTTTGAATGAACATTTTCAACTTCTGAGTCATTGAGAAATGAACCGAATATTACTATTTATTGTATGACAAATGTAATATTATTAAGCAATCAACCTGAATGCTACATATAAAGGAGAAACTCAAGATTCGTCTGGCTACCTTCATTGTGCAAAACGTTTCATACTTAGCATGCAGAAAAAAACATGCAGAAAGAAAAATTCCATTTTTAAGCTTTTTCCTTAAAATGAAGGAAAAAGCTTAAAAATGGAATTTATATAAAAGAATATATTTTAATCCATTCAATATAGAAATTTGTTGTAAATAGAAATACTTAAATCAAAGGAAAACTGAAACCATTTCTGTATTTAACACACAGATTACTTTTAATCTTTTTTAAATGCAACTTCAGCAGTTTGCTTGTACTTACTCATAAAAGGAAATATTTGTTCAAAATATCTTTATTTATTTACTATTTTAATATTAGGCAGGCTGCTTTTAGGAATGTTTTTGAAATATTCAGTTAGTTTATTGCTTATCAATTTTTATCATAACTAACTGCAACTTCATTACTTTAAAGAAGTTTGTAATTATTTTAAATAATTATTTCAGAAAATTCTCATAATATAATAAATTAATAAATTAATATACGCCATATTGTTTTTAAAACAGACTAAATTTGTTTAACAAATGCGTGTATATAATCTTCAAATTCTTATAAAATTTCTTAATGTGGTATATAAAACAACGATTAGAAAAAATCGATAGCTTGTCGATAAGTACAGTATTTGTGGTAAAAGCACTTACATTTTCATTAGAATTACGGCAGACCTAGCGCGGCGTATCTCCCTCAAAAGTTAAAGATTCGTCACGGTGAAACCTGGGGCACTTAAATGGGAGGAAAATGACCCTCTCCTTTTGTCAAGGAAGTAGGAAATGTCATCTTCTCGCGCCGTCCTATGAGCAGTTTTTTTAAACGATGACGCAGGACTCAAAAGGTTAAGAGAGAGAATTCGATAAGCAAAATCAATAAGAAATTATATATCTATAAATAAGTGACTTCTAAGTTATATAAGTTAGAGGAATAATTAGCATAAGAAAGTAATTTTTTAAGACCAGAAACATGTGCATATGCACAATAGGTTTCAATGTGTAAAAATGTTGATATCTCTATGATAATGTAGTTAAAAGATATCTATAATGTAGATAAAAAGATATAAAATAAATTTTAAATAAAAATCATTTGACCTTAAAAAAATACCTGATGGCCAATGCAACTTGAAGTATAAAATTCAAGGTAGAATTTTACTTTGATAAATACATCGAAGAAGGTGATTTCATCTACCTTATATTTCTTGACCCCCCAAAAAAATATCAAAATCTTTTTTGTAATTTGGATTCAAATTTCAAATATGAACAATTATGAAATATTTTAATGGATTTCCTCAAATACTTTTCTATATTGGCATTTTCTATTACTTTTCGTTACACATTCTTGATTGGATAAATAAGTTAATTCCTAAAATTAAGATCTTGAAAATTGTTGACAAAAGCATAGAAATAGGTAATGCATTTATGAATGAATGCAAGCAGCTTTTATTTTACTGCAAATTTCAAAGTATATTAGGATACTATACTATCTTAACCTTTGATGATATTATTTGATTTTGAGACATTTTTAACTACTCAATATTAAATTCATGTACCTATTCTAAAATTTAAATTCACATTTTCATTACATTTTCTTTTATTCAAATTACCTTCACAAATTTTAGTCTGTTAATAGAACTTAAAATTCAACATATTACTTAATATTTCAAAATAAAAATTTTTAAATCTCATTTTTAAAAACTGTACAAAACAGACATTAAAATTTCAAATAAATTTATGCATAATCAAAAATAAAATAACAAAATATTAAAGTATTCAGCTCCTAATATTATCTATTTATTTCATTGCCTTACTAATTTATAAAAGAAAAGAATAATAATAAATATCAAAAAGTATTTTAAGAAGAAATTGTAGCAATATGAATTTTAAAAGAAATAACAATTATTTTCGAATATATACAATATTTAGGCATTTGAAGGAAAAATATGAAATTTTTTAATGCACACAGTTAACAGGCAAATCAAAACAAATTTCGCCCTAAGTTTTATGCCATTCACATTTGGTTTGCTAGTCTTGCAAAAAATTGCTTTGACATTAAAACTAATTATTCACCAGGTTCAATATATCCATTTCTCTGCTTCAATAATTTTTTTTTTAAATACAGAAGTCTTCAATTGTCTGTCACACTCATAAGTCTTAATTGGAATTAAGAATTGACAAAAGACACTTGAAGAAACCAAAACTTATCTCAAGATATTTTGAAATAACACAAATGGATATACAAAATTCCTAATCCCAATTTCAACTGACCACAAGCAGCCAAATTGATGGCTGACAAGTTAATTATTATCAATGTAAACATTATCAATATTACCAAAGCTAATGTTGATAAATTATCTTTGCATCTGGAACTGAATTGCAGTCAGCAATGACTTTTGAGCATCATTCTACAGAATGGTCTTTTATCCTTTAGTAAAAACAAAGAAAGAAAAATGAAGAAAAAAAAACCCATTTGCCATATTTGGAGGTTTTGCTTCTTAACATTTGAATATTGTTAATGATCAAATATTTTTCATTCACATTTTGGTAATAATTGAATGCCACAATAATCCCGTATTTAAATGCTGATGTTTTGTATAAATTTTATGTTTGTTAAGAATTACATAATTTCTTTCAACAAAACAAAGTATTTGCTTCAGAGCAACCATGTACATTCCATATAAGTGACTCAAATTCATGAAATCAAAATATAAATAAAAACTTTCACTTTAAAAAATTCTAATATGAACTATAATACTGAAACATCTTACATTTAATAATTAATAAAGTAGGGGTTTTAATAAATACAAAATAAATACTAGTTTAATAAAATTATTTTACTTACTAATCTACTAGCACGATCTGAAAAATAATCATATTTTCCAGCCAAAACTTTAGCAGTGTCCTTAGCTTTCTGATTTACATCTTCAATCTCTTTTAAACAATTTTCTTTCATTGTAATCAACTTTTTTTCTTCTTCTATATTGAACTGAATCTTTTTGTTGATTTGATCAACAAGAAGCTCAAAAAGCTAGATAGGTGGAATGAGGAAATTATCAAATTTACCTTATAAGTAATGAAAAAATATAATTTTGTGAAAAGTATAATTTAGGAGGATAATTTACTAGATTAAAAATAAAAAAATTGTGATTTCCATTTAAATTATTAATCAAAAGGAAAATATTCAGAAATCAATATATTTAATTATTTGTTCTTTAACTTATAATTATTAGAAATATGTTTCCCACAAAAATGCTTGAATAAAGTTTTTATTGTTGTTAGTCACACCCAAATATTTTTTTAGATATAAGATATTTTAAAATAATTCACACCTCTTCTAATAATTAAAGCAGAAGTAGATTAAAAGACTAAATATTGCATAAATATATTCAATAAATATTTAACACTTTAATTGAATTTAAGAGATACTTGTGTTAATAAAATAAAACTGTTAATGAAATTATTAAAGATCGACTTTCACTATTGTCATTTCAATACTGTTTTTTTATTAATAATGAAATATGTAAATATAAAAATAGAAGTAACTATTTAATTCTCATAAATAAATAAATAAAAATATTATATAAAATCAGTGAAGAAATACCTTATTCATAATTTCATTCCTGGCAATAGATTCCAAGATCCATTCTTCTTTTCTTTTTTCCCAAACTTCAGCTGCTTCTTCACTATAGAAATATATACAAAACAAAAAATAAATATTTTAGTTAAAGAAAAGTAATGAATTTCAGTATCTGAAATTACAAAATATACTTGAAATTCAGGAACTAATTGAAAAGTTTCTTTAAATTATCTAAGATATAATAAAAGTTTACAGGAAGCATTTTGCAAAACTAGGTAATTCCTTAATAAACATCATTTTACATATGAAATCAAGTCAAACACATAGCTATTTAGTGACATCTTAAGAAATAAATGACAATTTAAAATTTTGGAAATATACTGACTTGAATAACTGTTGTATTTCAAGCTCTCTTTCTCTTTCTAAAGCAATTTGCATTTCAATCTTTTCCTTGTCAGATGAAACATTACTTAAGTCAAGAAGAGCTAATGCTGTTTCTTCAACAATTGAATTATTTAAATCAAGTATAGATAGAATAAGTTTATAATCAAAATCCTAAAAAATCAGAGTAACAATTAAAAAGATATAATTGCAACGGAATTATATCTTGTAAATAACACTGTTAAGTTACAATTGCATAAAAGTTGCACTTTAAAAAATACATACTTATTAACATAATCTGAGTAAATTTTTTTAAACAGTTTTATGATGTTTACCAAACAGGTTCACTTTTTCCGACCTTTGAGCTTTCTCTTTCAATTTTTGATCTTCCATCTTTTTCAAATCATTCTCTACCTCAGCCAACCCTCTATTTTTGGGATGTCCAACTTTTATTTACCCTCCATTTTTACCTTCATACATTTTCTTTGCACCTCTTTCATCATTCATTCACTCCAGATATCCATGCCATTTTTTTATTTTCTTTTAAAATATATTTACTGTATTTTTTCTCCATATAGAACTTAATTCTAACATATTTTTTATCCTCCACATACATCCACCCCTAATAGGTTCATATAATTTTCTTAAAATTGTTATTTCATGCGTAATAAGCAATTTTTCTTCATTCTGAGCAGTATCCCAAGTTTCCACTGCATACAATATATCCAATTAGTATTATTTTAAACATTCTTGAGAGTCAGATGTTTTAAGCAGCTTAATCATAGAAAAATAAGAACTGTTTCCAGTAGCTAGTTTAACCTTTGTCAAAGAGTTAATTTTTTCTAATGATAACTAAACCAAGATTCACTAATCATTCACTTTTTCAAAACCGAGCTAAGTTTTTACTGCACAGATGGCCAAACTACATCCTCCATCCATAACAATATAATTACTTAGTTTCTTCTCTTTTAACCAGAAGTCTCAGTCTTTGCCTCCTTTCCAAGGTCTTTATATTTATTAAATAGACATTTTTCAGTTCATTATTGTGCCACCTCGATATCATAACATAAAATATGCTTTTAAACAAATCATACACAAGATTAATGAGTTGAAGAAAAAATGTAATACATATATGATCTGTTTTTTAATATTATTTAAATAAATAATGCTTAATTTTTTTTTCTAATAAATCTCAGCAAAACTTTTCATTTTAGTTCTAATAGATATATATTTTGTGTTTCATTTCTATTTATAAAACTGTGTTCCTCATGTACATTCTTGAAATGTATCCAGTTCTATAACAATATTCAGTAAATAAATATTCCTGTATATTTTTTTCAAATTTTATAAATAAATACTTTTTACTTAAAGTTGGGTTTTTATTTTTATTTTTATTTTTATTAACTTACTGCTTTAAATCAAGAATATGAAATTTGATTTAACTATGATATTAAAATTCTAATGTTAAACTTCATATAAGTATTTTCGTAACAAATGATTAACAGGATAAAGTCTCATTGTATGTCTTACTATTTTTTCATAAATTTTTCCAAGGATAGTAAAATTCTTCTATCTCTACTTAATGATCTAATTCATTAAGTTAAATAAATATTACTTTAATAAATCTAAAATTATCTTCTGCAAATAAAAGTATTTAAAGCTTGTTAATTTTAAAGTAATATAATAAAATATTGTTAATTCTAATATATTTCAGCAATTATTTATAGTTATTATAATATGCATTCTTTTAAAAAAATCATACAAATTAATGACAAAAAAATTTAGTAAACTTATAATCTAACTCAATTATAAACTTAAATTTGTGTTTCAATTTTAGTGTAATGTATTTCTCATTTTAAAATTGAAAAAATGCTATTTGGTATAATTGTGATATTAAAATTTAATATTAAATTTCATATAATTATTTTAATGACAAATAAACGAGTAAACAAGTTTAAAATCACATTTTTTTAAAGTTTTACAATTTTTCTTAAAAAAAAAATAGATATCAAGTTAAAAATTCTTCTACCTTTAGATAATGAACTAATTCCTTCAGTTAATTACTTTAACATATCTAAATATCTAATCTTATTTTTGAAAGATAAAAATAACTTTTGGTTTGTTAAATTTAATGTAATATTTTAATTAATTTTTAAAAAAAGAAAAAATATTTGATGGTTTTATGCATGCAAATTTTGTTTAACTTTTGTTCATGTGACAGCAATGGAGAAGATTTCAATGGGTCTTCTTTTGATGACTCATAACTCATATGCTCGGCCTTGTATTCTAGGGGGTGTTGGTAGAGCCTAACTCAGGGCTAGGTTCAGTAAAACAAGCTGATCTATTACAATGCATTTTTCATCAGAACAGAATTTCTGCAACTGTATAATCATGTTTTCAATCTATTAGTAGTTTTTGTTCATCAGCTTGTTTTTTATTTATTTATTTTGTAATTTTACAAATAGATTATGTACAGAGATTACACATTTTAAAAGATAAAGATAATATTGTTATAAAGTTTTAACCTTCTATTTATTTAAATGTGAAAGGGAAATATTTTTAAAATATAAGTTTGATCTTATTCTAACCATTGACAAACGATAGTAGATATATATTGCTTTTTGCTTCAACAGTCTATATTTACTGAGGTGCTTAAAAATTTCTAGGATTCTGTCTCAAGGCATTAACGTTGTTAACATGATCTACAATAAAAAGGCATTGCAGAGGGAAAAAATACTATGGATGTTATAAAAAACAATATAATAATTATTATTCATATCTCAGCAAATTATTTGCTTCATAATAAACTCTATTTCGCAATACTTCATCTAAAATGTAATACATATTTAAAGTAAATATAATTAAATAATACATACTAAGGCATGCTTCACTTCACTTAACATTCTCCTTAACTTTTCTTTGGGTTGCCACATAGATTGTATTCTATAAGATATTTTTAAAAATAAAAAGGCCAATAAAAAATAAATTTACAAAAACATTTCACAATAATTATAAAACATCCTTTTCTTTAATTCACAATACCATAAATTGAATATATATAAGCCGAACACATAGAATCTAATAAACTTTTAGGAATAAAAAAAATGCAATATTTGCAATGATTTATTCTATAATAAAAGACATGAAAAATTCTTAGGAAATTTATTTCAAGACTGAAATGGATTTTATAACATCATACTTTACATCAAGCAAAACATTTAAACTCTTTATAAATAAGCTTTAATTTTTTAAGGATGCATTGAACAAATATTTATTAAATTACTAATTGCATAACAGTGCATACATTTATTAATTTATGCAATAATTTTTTCTTCTAACAAGTCAATTAGGAATAATGGAGAAGAAAAAACAGTTTTGTCATGCTAACAAATATATTAATCATTCTTATATTTCAATAATATTTATTGATTCTAAAGATCAACAGAAAAATTTTAAACCTATGTTTGAAATGTTTTGTTTCTTCCTTTAGTAATTAATCTGAAACTTTATAATATATCAGCATTCATACCAAATTCCTGATTATTTTTCAATGAGGGTGAGAATTTAATAATCAATGTACAATCATATAAAAAATGATTTTTTTAAAATAAAAGTATGAAATCATTGAAGCAAAATGGATCACAATATAAATTAGGTAATTGATGAAAAAATACCCTTTTTTCAGATAAATACTTTCCCTTGAAGTGAAACACTGCAACTTAAAGAAAATTATGAAACTGATAAAATTATTAGAAAAATATAAAAACTGCTCAGTAAACAAGATCAATTAAAAAAGCAATAATTACATTCTCAAAAAGTATTAATTCCAAGTCACTCCAGAAATGAAATGATGACAAAGAAGTGAATAAAATTTATGACTGCATATTAGTATTGATGCATTAAACTACAATAGCTAGAACTTCTAAAAATCTAGTAATAAATCATTTTTCATAATCAAGAATATGTTATATCAACATCTTTAAAATATTTAACTCATTGCTGATACTTCTGTACTTTTTGTATGCATTTTCATTGAACATAAGAGAAAATTTTATTTCAATTTCCACAGCATTCAAGTGATATGAACCAGAAATATTTCATACAAACTCACTTATTTCTGATATTTTCCTTTATAATTTCCTCTAAAACACTCACTTTCACATGCCAACTTTTACTTATGTTAATAACTCCATACTATCTCAAAAGTTGTACTCAGGAATACTAATGTGAATGAAAATTGGATTTGTATCCTATAATAATACATTTATATAATAATTATCTCATTCCAAGTAAAATGATCAACATGAAAGTTTAAAATTATAAAAGAGTTGCTTCATAGCAAACAAACACACAGTTTCTCCTCCTTCTTGAACATTATGAATAAAATTACTATATTTTTTAAGAAATATTTATTCAAAATATTTATCCCTTTTCCTTAATCATATTGTATTATATTCATCTTTGAATTAAATAACCAGAACTGAATAGATAAAGCAAAATTTATAACATTTAAATTTTTATTACTTGGTGATCTTATAAAATATATAGAATATTAAAGAAAAAAATAATGAGCCAGTCATGAATAAAATTAAATATAAAGGAAAATCTATCAGAACAAATATGCTTACTTTTGAAATGCTTTCTTTTGCACATCTACAATGGCTTCTCTTTTTCGCTGTAGGCAAAGTAAATTTTCTAAATGTTCAACAAGAATTTTCTTTTCTCTTTTCAATTTCAAAGACTATAAATACAATCAAAATTATCAATAATCTATGTTCTAAATTTTGGTAAGGAAAACTTTTCATGAATCTAGAAAAATTTAATTGTAAAGCAAGATACTGAATATGAGTACATTATTAAAAATATTTTTCATTGATGAAAACAATGTTTTTATTAATATGATTTTACTAAATTAATCCCAATTTAAAAATAATACTACACTCAAAAATATTAATTTCTTTGTAAAAAAAATTATATTGAAGAAAAAAGACTATTTAAGAAGACAATTTACAATGTCTTTGCTTCCTTCTTAGAAATAAATATCAAAATAGTGCAAAATTTGTCCACAAAAATGAGAATTCCATCAAGTATTTGTTATAGAAACCTACATAATGTGTGTGTTTATATATATATATATATTGCCTTAGATAAACACCTTAGATTTATTAATGTGGTGTAAGATCACCTTTGATATGTAATACACCCCAAAACATTGATTCATACAAGAACTGAATATTGTTTAGAGGAATATTGTACCAGTCTTTGTGATAACGATGTGAAACAGACCATAACAGCTTATTATGTTAAGGTGGAGTGACTGATCAGGCAAGGGTAGATAATATAATTTCATCTTTGAGTTCATCAGATTATGATTCGATAAGTCCCACTGAATGAATAAGAGTTTTAACATCTTGGAAAATTCCATTTCCTCCAGAAAATAAGATATGTACCATGTAGGTTGAATCTAGTTAGCTAAAACGTTTCTCTATTTTTCCCAGTGATCTTACCTTCCAGATTTATGATTGATCCAGAAGAAAACCACACTATGACTGCCCATATCATGAAAGATCCATTTCCCCATTTAACAGTTGGAAGAGAAAACCATGGTCATACATTTACACAGATATCCTTAAAACCTGCATCTCTTCTGTCGTAAAAAAACATCAAAGGCTTTAATACTTTCTTTTATTTATTAATCAAATGGATTTTGTAAGTGTGACATCATAGTAGACAATGTTTGGCTGTATCATTAGTGACAACTTGCTTGAGAATTGTTATTCTGCCATATATATTATATTAATGAAAGTACCTTCTAACTGTAATGATTGGCACTGGAGAAACTAGAAGCTGATTGAGCTCAGAAGTCACTTTTGTTAAAGTTGTTAGTGTTTTATACATTACAATTGGCTTCAATTCTTATATTTTAGTTTCCTTATCCATTAAGACAGCTTTGCTGACCTTGCCTTACATTCTGTGTGTATGCTATCATGATTTTAGACACTATACCCTTAGAAATAATTAAAAATCGTGATGTTTTTGTCACACTTGCTCCAGCTAGGCTACACAATATAGCCTCTTGAAAAAAATCAAAGATTTATAGAATTTTAATAAAGATACCATGCTACCAGAATACATACATTTCTATTTAAAAAAAGAACTGGTAAGTATTTTTATATATTCTATTGGTAACATTCAAAAATGTCAATTTTATTTACAAATATTTGAATTATTTTGATAATCATCTGTAAGTGTATGTGTGTATATACGTAAATGATTGCTTAAAAAGAGATGCTGAATCTATAAATGCAAAACAAGTAAATAATACTTTTAAAGCAGAGTTCTCTTCAAAAAAGTAAAAAGGCTATTTTACTGTCAAGATTACCACTAAAAAATATTTAACATTTCAATTAATGTAAAATGAAAAATACTTAAATGAAACTAGATCACTCCCAAATTTCACATTATATATTAAATAAAAAAAATTTGTGAAATCAATTTCAACTTGGTATTTTATTTACTTATAAATTCTATCTCAAGTGAATGACATCAATTTACATAAAATTGATAATTATAAAACTAAAATTCTTTTATCTGCAATATAAAAAACTATATTAAACTTTTGAATTTTTTGTATTTAAATTGGAGACTACTTTATTACTTATATATAAAATTGAATTTGTTTAATAATTTCTTTAACTGCAATAAATTCATTTTGATCCTAGAACTAAATCTGTAATTTATTTTATATTAATAAAATGTTAGAAACAAAGATGCTTATTAACAAAAGGAATAAATCTTGGAAATTAATTAAAATAAAAAAAAGCAATAGGTTTCAAAACATTAAATTTCACAACTCCCTTATATTTTTTGTAGACTTTTGAAATATATTTTGATTGGAAATCAAAGCATACTTATAATTTTAATTAAAATGTATAATTATAATTTTAATTTATTTATAGTATTAATTTTGTATAAACATGTATGAATGTTTATACAAAATTCAAATTATCATAAAATAGTGCTTAAAATCTTAGTTAAACATATAGCAGATCAAAAATTTTTTGTAACATTTAAATAGTTTCAAATTTATGAATAATAAGAAATTCATTCATTAACAACTCTAAGAAATGTGATTAGCAGAAGTGGAATTAAAAATTAAATTAAACATTAATAAATGAGAAAGGCAAAAGTGTATTTGTAATACAAAGAGTAAAAATATTACATTTGTTGATCTGTTATAAAATATTTGAAATAGAAAATTATGATATAAAAAAGCAAGCAACAATTCTTAAAAATCTACTGAATTAAATTACATGCATCTATCTTAATATTATTAATTTCTCAAAAAACATTAATATTAGAAAATAATGTGAATGGTACAATCATTCCATTTTTTACAATGGGATTATGAACTAGATTACTATTTCACAAATTATTCTAAATTTTTTGAATTCTAAATTTTTTGAATTACATTCTACACATAGCACAAAACATAAAACTAATGATAATGCAAGATAAAGTTAATTTTTTAATAAAACTTTGCAAATAGTTTAAAATGTGCAAATTTTAGTTGAAAAAGAATTATTTACATAATATTAGTGATCAAAATAAAATATAATAGTAACTATGACCCTTATAATAAATAGAATTTGAAGAGGATTTAAAGTTATTAATTCAAATATTTAACCAAATTTGCTTAGATAAAAGATTAAAATATAATTCCTGAAAACAAGTTTTCTCAATTACTTTTTAAGAAAACATTTCCACTAAAGCAATTTGAAGTAGTTTAACAAAAATAATTTTAACTGGCAAGAGTGCTAATAAACCAAAAAATTTTGAGATTGGCTAATAACTCAAAACGGAAAACATAAAATTAAGAATTAGATAGGATTGCATTAAACAAGGTATAATACCAATTTGGCATGTTTATAAATAGTTTTTAACCTTCACATCTCTCCAGATTTTTATATCACATAAATTTCCCAGGTTAATTACATAGAAATTAGGAAATTTGAATAACCTTTCATTGTTCACACAGATGAATATAATCTTGTCTAGTAATTGGAAAGAGTAAAAATATAAAATCATAAATACAAATTCAAATTCTATTACATACTGAAAAAAATAATAATTGCTGTAAATTTTCATGACACACTTGTACTTTTACCATACAAGTTGTATGGAAATATTGATTCAAATTAAATATTTTTTTTAAATATATTCAACATACAAGGCAAATTAAATTTGAATTTTTTATGTGAATAAAAATTTGTTTTATATGTAACAGGAAGAAAATAAAAAAAGTAAAATTACAAAGTAAATAGAATATACAAAGAACTTACATCATTTTCAGCAACATTTAACTCATTTAATTTACTGTGTATTATATCAGACCATTTTTCCTGTTCTTGCAATTGCAAAATTTTGACTTCTTCTGCTTCTTGTGATGCTTTTAGTTTTTCTAATTCCAGTTTTTTATATTTTTTTTCTTCTTTTTGCTGCCTTTCCAAGCTTAACTAAAAAATACTTTTTTATTTGCAAACAACTCAACTTCACATGTAACTCAAAGAACAAATGTATTTAAAATGCAAAGAAATTTTGAAAAACGCACTAATTAAAATTAGAGTATTTATTATTTACTACTGACATTTCTCTATTTTCATATATTTAAAAAGAAATTTTGAGGGATTAAAAAATTGTTGAATATATGTAAAAATAATAAATCAATATTAATAGAAAAATAAATCTTACATTAGTATAATGAGAAAATATCAAATATGAGCAGGAAAATACATAATCTGGATATAATACATCAAGCTATTAAAATAAATATATGAATCTAAATCATACCAAATTTATAAAAAAAATATTCTTAAGCTACTAGACAATAAAAAATATATTCTTATGCATAGAATTCTAAAAATTTAGATTTAATAATAATTTAAGTTTCATGTTTGATTTTTAAAATGAAATTTTAGGAAATACTAAAAATAAATATTTGATCCTTTCTAATAAAACAGACATCAATTGAAGAGATGTAGACAACATGGTTTGCAAATATATCTAAAACAATTTTTAATTAATTAAAGCTTGATTAAATGTTCCCTTCCATAAAAGAAAATAATCAAATGATTTTAAAGAATGTCATTTGTTTAGAGATTTTAACTATAAAGAATTGATTGAAATATTCAAATTTCATTTGAAGCAAATGAAAAATTTTTCATCATAGTTTTTACTTTTCTAATTCTTATTTTTTTAAGCCAAATTTCCACTTTTCTAAAACTTACTTTTTCTAATTCTTTTTTTCGTTGTTTCCATGCTTCAGTGACTTCTTTTTGAAGTTGTGCATCATCTTTCTGTTAAGTTATGAGACATTTCAATTAAAAAAAATGAACAAAAATATTAAAAGCTGTATTTTAGGTTAAATTAAAAAATAAAATAAATACATTGAAATGAAAAGTTCTCATTAAATTTAAAAAACATTTTAAGTAAAAAATAGTATATAAAAATTTAAAAGGAAAATTCTAAAATTGAAAAATTAGAAAATGTTATCCTATATAGTTTAATATAATTATACTATTTGAATACACAATTTATTTTGAAGTTTTAATAAATAGAAAACTTCAAAATAAATAAATTAGATTTTGTTTAAAGCATGGTTTTAATATAGTTTGCTGAAGTAAACTTTAATATGAAAACATTTTGTAAAATTAGTACTTTAAAATTAAGGGATGTGAAAGATATATTTGAAAGTTGATTGTTACAAACTACTTTAAAACTGTAAGTCATTTATAATATTACTTTTTAATAAAAGTTACTCATTTCAGTCAGAATAACTGTTACTTTTTAAACTAAAATTTATAAGCTATTATGTTCAAAATTTTAAAAGCATATATATAAATATGTGATGATAAACCTATACAGATTTGTTTCACCATAAAATTATATATACATTATAAATCTTTACTAATTTTTTATGTATTAATCACATTCCAAAAGAAAGAATCCATTCTCTTTAAAATATGAAACACTTGTACAGAAAAATACAAAACAAAGATTGAGCAATTTTATTTTAAATATATAAGGATTTTATGTTTTCAGTTAATTATGAATACAAAATTATAAAAGTATATGAGAGAAATTTTTCAAATATATCTTTCAACATTCAGGAAGAACTTTTCAGAGATTTATCAAGCTAAATTAAAAAAATAATCCTATTTTTTTTTTTTTTTTAAACAATGAAATAAAATTGTCAACATGATCAGATAAAATGATTTTATGAGAAAATTTATAAGATAAAAAATGCATATGTAATACACAAGTTTTAAAGAATAGATTAATGACACCAACCCATTCCTAATTAAACAGATAAATATGGGATCCTGGAAACAGATAATTATATTTGAATTAAATTTTGCATGCAAAAAATATTAACAAAAAATAGAAAAGTCAGTATCCATTTACTTTTACACTCTAACTCAAGTTTTCTGATATACTAAATGTTTTATAGACTCCTTTATTTGTACATATACAATTTTTCTTAATTATGCATGAAAAACAGTTTATTATCCAATTTACACATGGATGAAACTAAAATTATTTTTTTACATAAAACTGATCTAATTCTTGTTATTCATCTAGAATATGTGTAGAATTTATTTTACACTTTTTTATATTTTATTTCTTAACATACATTTTAATAAATTGCATGAAATTAATGTCTTAGTTTTTTAATTTTAAATATTATTAGCACACAGTTATAACACAACAAATTAAATATTGAGAATTGTGAGAGCCAAAATCTTAAATTATGTGGAATCACATAGTTTTGATTAGCTAGCAACGTGAAAAGCTGTAGGTGAAAAAAAAAAAAAGGATATTGCACCAATTGAAAGAATTTTATTAACCCTTTTTTTCCTGATAATTTTATATTTAGTCTATAATATTTTTCCTACAGGGAAATTCATTTTTGTAAAAGAAGTGAAATGATAAATTTGTAATGCTATTTGACATACTAATTCTTAACCAAAAAAACTTAAATTTTAGAATTAAAGATAGTTTTAATTTTACTTACAGGTTAGGTAGGATTTTATGAAACAAATTAATAATTTACATCTTAGAATTTTTTAATACATCTTGCAAAGACATACCTCTCCTGAAATAGATGTTTCCGATGAAAATACATGATGCATATACCTTTTCTGCATCTGAAAATACAAATGGATGAAATATAAATGTGCATACATACACATACATAATATTTAAATACATATATTGGTTTAATTTGATTTCAGAATTAAGTTTAAAAAGTGTATATACTTATGCAAATGAACACATACTTGTATAGATATGTACATAAAAGAAGGCATTCATCTCAAATAACAAATATGTAAACATAATATTCAGATTATTTTTAATTGTATTAATAAAATTATACTTTTATGTAGTTATTTTTTTTTATTTTAAATTGATCAAAACTAAGAATATATAACATTTCTCTACTTTTTTGATATATGTAACAAAAATATAAACAATGAGTAAAAGTAAAATACAATAACAGGAAAAATTAACTATATTTTGATATTTTAAATCAAAATATATCATTAATTTCTTTTTCGGTGCTTCAAAAAAATAAGAGAAAGGTTTTATTTTTATTAAAGAATTATTATTATTAAAGAATTTTATATTAGAGGAAGGATATTTTTTAACACTATGAATAACCTAAATATCATTCTTAAAAGTCCATATAAATGATATTGTGCAATTACAATGCTAACTAATAATATGCTAAAACTTTACATAAATAATACATTTTTTACAAAAATCTAATGTATTTATTCAAGTGATTATTTTCATGTCACTGCAGTTACCAATATTAAAAATTATCCTTTTATACTTAACATACTCAATGTCTAAAAAATTACTCAAAACCTTATGACAAATTTATTAGTATTTATAAGAAAAATAATCTATTTTTAATAATTGAATAAATAATAGAACAATTATATAATGCAAATAATATATAGTTTTAAAAGTTACTTTTAAAAATTAAGAAAAAAATGTGGTTACATAAAATTTTTTTTAAAATTCACAGTCTTTAGTATTCCTCCACTATACATACACATGCATATACACTCATAAAGATTTTAATTTTAAATCACATACCCAATAAAAATTTTATATAATGAGGACAAAGGGACTATATAGATAATAAGGAATCTTATCTTTGTTTCTACAAAAAAATTTGTTTAGTCTTTACAATCTCCAGATTCAAACCCATTAAACAATTTCAAGTGATTTTGAAGATGAATGAGTTCTAACAGTTTTCAAAATTAAATTTTTAAACGATTTTAAGAAATGAGGAAAATTGAAATATTATGTAACAGAAGAGTTGCTATTACAACTAAGGATTAAATTACAAAATATTGAAGCATTTCAAATTAATTAAAAGAGTATTTTATTAGTGTCACACACTTTTATAAATGGATATTTTATAGAAGAAAGTTTCATGATAATTATGCCATTTTTATAAAAATATAAATCACACAATTATTCTTACTTTATTCAACGGTAATAATGCATATTAAAAAGTAATAATAGCATATTAAACAGTTGGAGTTGCAAAGATTTATAAATTGAATCACAAAATTTAAATTTCATCAATATCAGGTAATTAAAAATAATTAAGGTTTCAAAAATTGAAATAAATAAATCAGAATACTTAAATATTATTGAACATATCATGTTTAAAGTTATTATTTAAATTAGACTTAACAAAGATTAATGATTTTAGTAAAAAACACACACATTCTGTTCAGCTTCTCTTCTTTTTCGCTGTAAGTCTTCAATTTGCTCTTTTAATTTGCAGATATTCCATGGATCTTTATGTCTTTCTTTTTCTTTCAGTTCTTGCAATTCTTTCTAAACATTATATACAATTCAAATCAAAAATCATCAAATCAATCACATGTTAAAAGTTTAGTCAGTGAAATCATTGTAAACAAGAAGAATCTAAATTATAGATATCAGTGTTATAGTATGAAAATTAAATCATAAAAGACAAAAATGCAGATAAGTATTTTACCATATATTGGTCATTTTCAATAGCTAAAAGTTGAGCTAACTTTTGTCTTCTTAATTCTATTTTCTCCTTTTTAGCAGCTATAAGATTTTCTCTCACCCTGGATTCTTCATTTGCCCTATTATATATTCATTTATAAAAATGATTTTAATACAAGATGGAATTACAAAAACAATAAAAAATCAATTTTAACAATTTTATAATATTTTTCCCTTAAGATTGTAACATAAAACAATATGTGTGTAAAAAAATATTTCATGTTATTTCAACTATAAAATTATTTTAACCAAATATAACAGTAATAACATTTAATAATAAGCAATTATCATAGATCTACAAACCATGGAAAAACCTCAAGAAAATTATAATTTAGTTTGATTTCAAAGTTAAAATGAAATTCATAATTGCTCACATTTTATTACTTAGTTTCTACTTAACAATAAATTATCATATATTTTGGTACATAGTAATCTTAAGAAAATGTAAAAGCCTCAAGAGAAACCTTATCTGAAATATATAAGAAAGTAGGCACATTAGAATGGACTGAATTAAGCAGTGACAAATTAGGTAATTAAATTCCTTAAAAGAATAGAATGGACTTTTATAAAAGAATAAATTTTGTTAATAATTTTATATAATAATGCTTAAGCTATAAACCACAAAATAGATTTTAAATAGCATTTCATAATATAAAATTTGAATTTTATTTTTAAGTTCAGAATTTATTTATTATACATTTATTTGAGTGATTTTCAGAACAGCATTCATATAAATATATCATTAAGATCTAGAAAACATTTTCCATCTAAAAAAGATGTAACCTTAAATGGCAGAAGCTAAATCCTATTTGCATTCTTCATGTTCCCAAGATCAGTAAACCAAGTAAGATTCTGGTAAACCTTAATCTTAGTTTTAATAAAATAAATTTCAGAAACTGCACTTCATAATAGTATTATTATTATTATTTTTACTTCACTTAAAATGAAATTGAGGTTTTAAAGAAATATTGTATCTAAATTTAATAAATAGCTTTCTAATTTATTAGAACTGCAGATATATTATTGTAAGTATATTAATTAAGAAGTCCTTGATTATTTTTATGTTATAAAAACATTTTTTTGAAAGCAATGTTACTTACATCGTTAATTTAATGCTATTGATCACTTGTTCTCAACATGGAAACATTAAATATGATGTTTGTTTAAAACGTTGTATATCAACTCTACTAATAATATGAAGTACATTTTATGCTTTGTTTATAAATTTTTAGCCTCATTATTAGGCTCTCTATTTTCACTCAATGTAGATTTAAAAGTAATATAACGTAGTTTAGTTAATTGAATTGTGTGATGTAGATCACTGACAGATAAATTTAATTATTTTTAATTAAATTCTATTTTATTAATTTATGTCAAACTAGTAATAACTTAAAACTTTAATAAAGAAAATAAGATAGTTTTATTACAATAGAAGTTTGAATCATCGCTTATCTAATTGAGTGCTATTACTATGAGTGAATTATTACTGAATTCTTCAACTTTATTATTATAATAGCAGTAAAAGCAGTAAATAATGTAAAAATTTAATTTATTTTCTGAAATGCATGAAAGATTAAGAGTGAGGGAGAACATTCTACACAAATTTGAATATAGATTTAAAGATATTGAAAGTACATATTCTGCTTTGGGAAAAATATTAAAAACTACCCTTACTTAATATGCATATGTTAATATGTGTAATTTATCACATTGTAGTTTTCATCATCATTTTGTGTAAATTCATCGCAGCAATAAGAAAAAGTTTTGATTGCATGTTTTTCTTATGCTTTTGATTAAATGACTGATTGCTTGGACTGATAGATTTTATGGTCCTCTTTTCCCACATGAAAATTAATTTGACTGTAACCAAGTACTAAATGAACCCTGAACCACCACAAACACTCATATTTAAAAGTAAGGATTGAATTTATAAACTGAAGGTGAAAATGTTAATTATATAAATACTGATTCAACTTTTTTTTAAATAAAAGTTTAATGTATTTGTTTTCAAATTGAAAATTAGACACATTTTGCTTTTCCCATTACATACATTTTGTATTTGCTACCAAATGTGTTTGACGTTATTGTAATAGAATTTTTTCCTTGCTATCATTAAATGGCAATTGGAATAAAAATTTTAACAATGACAGCATATAAAACAGATTTCAGCAAATAACTTAAGAGCAGGAGTCAATATATTTATAAGCATATTGGACTAAATCCTATGAGCCAGAACAGTGACAAACTGTGGTTTTAATGTGATTTATTTTTTTCATTTCTGGTTAAAACTTAAGTATGAAGTTTTGTTTTCAAAATGCATCATTTGAAGTTATGTTTTGAAAGTTTATCAAATTGAAAGAGTAGAATTTTAATATTAATGTGTAGGGTAATGCTAAATTAAATTTGAGTTTCTTTCAACTGTATGGCAAGTGGTGAGTATTTTTACTTTTTGTGTCATTCTTGCATGTAATAATTTATTGAGTACTGAGTAGAAATATTTGACATATATTTAGAATTACTGAGAATTGTAATGCTTGTTAATTAGAAACTATTTTTCATTAAAAAATGTATGTTCTTTAATTCATTGATTTAACTTTATTGCTCAGCTGTCTTTTGAGCTAGATAACATTTACATTGATGTTTTTAAGATGGTCAATAAATTAAAACAAGAGTTTCCATAAAAATGTATGTAATTTACATTACTGATTTAGTTATTTCCCAGTTGTCTCCTATTCCAGACTATATGATATTTAGTTACTTCATATTTGTTTTGTAATATACAATCTCTGTGAAATTAGTCTCTAGTTATTAGTTTTGCAATACTTTTGTAATTAATTATGTATTCAAAATTTTGATACTTCAAACATAAAAGAGATACAAGATTACAATGTTTAAAATTCAAGTTTGAGCGTGATTAGGATTTTGAAAATTGTACATTATGGAAAGTTTGAAATTGCCACAAAAATTTGAAATTGTGCCAAACCAGTAACCGTTTAGCACAACTTCAAAATTTTGTAAGATTTTACCGAATATTGAAATATGCTTATTAAATTTCTTAGTATAATTGAAAAGAAAGGTATGAAATAATTTAGATTGTAAATATTTTATAGAAATCAAATATTTGTATCAAAATATAGTATTATGCATCAAAAATTTATTAATTTTAATTGATTCCTGTGTTGTATTGAATTGTGTATAACAGAAGTCCCAAAAACAAAGAAAATTAAATCACTTTGTACTTAACACCAAAAGACTATAAAAGTGAAAATAAATATTTTAAAATTATAATCACTTTTCAAAAATGTAAGATAAAGGTAAATTAAATACATTATCCATTTAAAAATTGGAAAAAATTTTAACCAAACAGAAATACCAGAAAATAAGTGACCATACACTTACAATAACAAATTTAAACCTACATGTTGCTTGTAATAAAGGTCTCAACTCTTTATTTATATTTAATTAAAATCTACATAAATTTGTTTACAGCAGACTTAAATATACAAAATTAACAATGGTTCCCAAAACTTTAAATTTGAATAAAAATCTTTTTAATAGAAAATGCAAATACAGTTAAGTCATTTCATTATAAAATTTAATAATAATTAACAATGAAAATATGAATATTTATATTAATATAAAATATTTAATTTGTAAAAAATAAATTTATTTCACATATTCTGGAGATAGTTTTTATTCATTTGTCATAATATGCATATCAATTCTAAATTGCTTATTAACTGAAACAATTAAAGAATCACATAGTGAAAAGTTGAAGGTCCCTAATGTAAAAGGTTTGTAAAATTTGTTCATTCTTTAACAGTAATTTTTTGCACACAAAAGCTACTTAAACTTAGACTTAAAATTTAAAGTGTATTTTAATCAGGTATCTAAAGTGGAAATTAAACTCATATATTGTTGAAGTAGAGGTCACAGCAGTAACCATTCAGTTGCCAGTTCAGTTTTAAAAGTTGGGAAAGTTGAAATTTGAGAAAATTGCCAAGAGAAATGCAAAATAATAAAATGTATATACATAAAAAATGCAAAATACAAGAATAAAAAGTCAAGTAGTACAATAAAAAGAACCTAAATATGGAGATCTAAAACTATGTTTAATTTCTGTAATATCAGATTTTAAAGGAAATGTATATTTTGAAAATGATAATCTATAAGATGCATGTTTTTTTGCATAAAATTTGGATAAAAGTAAAATAAAAATGACTATAAGATAAAGAAAGCAACTTTACAAAAAAAAAAATATCAAAGAAGATTTGTAAAAATAAACTCTTTTTACAGAAAGTAAAATTAATTTATAGAAAAAAGCATTAAAACAAAGCTATTTTTAGACAAATATAACAGTAAGAATTTCACAAATTACATCTTTATTGAGCTTTACTATATGTATCAACTGAGTTAAATTCAAAGATGATCAAATTTATCAATTTTTGAACAGTTGATATATTAAATTCACATACCTTTATTATTCTAAAAAGCAATGATAAAATTACAGCATGGTTATAAAATAAAGTGATTAAAAAACTGGTTTTAGGTTTATTCATGATTTAATTTGCACATAGAACAAAAAAAAAAGAGAGCATTTCATTAATAAAAAAAGGAGCATTTCCAAAATTTATAGATATTGAAGATCTAAAATTATAGTAAATGCTTAAAGTACTTAATACAGAATTTACAGGAACAATGCCTCTATACATATTATTTGATTAGCAATAAATTTCTATTTATCATTAGAATTTTTTATTGACACAGTATTCAATTTAAATAGTAAAAATATATTCCATTTTAATTTTTATGAGTAGTTTTATTATATAAAATATAAAGTTTGTCAATTTATTTATTTAATGATATACAATTTTTTTAGACCTAATTATATGAATTTCTAACAATCTAGAGTCTGAGACCTAACATTCTAAAGTATTCTTTCTAATGCTACACAAAGGAATTTCTTTACACATGAATGTTTAAAATATTCAGATAAATTTTCAGTTCCTCATAGATACTTTAAAACATCTTTATTAAACTTGTAAGCTTCTCACAATTTAATTTTAGATTCTTTTTACTTCAAATTGTCTGTTATATTCAAACAGAAATCATAATTTAATAAGCAAGAGCCAGTGACTAGTTAATTTTATTTTAGTACAGGAATGCTTTTATGATTCTATATTGTTCATAGACATTGTTATGATGGTCCTAATAAAGGAATAGAAACATGATCTCCAAATTCTAAAACTTTTCCTTCTTTTTTTTTTTTAAAAAAAAAAAAAAAAAAAAAAAAAGCTTATTCTAACACAGAAAAAAGTGCAAGTAAAAGCAAATAATGGGAGACTCAATGGCTTCTATAATTCTTGTTTATAATTATTTTTATACATTGCAATAAAATTGAAATCATTTACTCAACAAAGAGTTAAATTTTAGAAAAATATTAGAATTATATTAACTGTTTATTGAACTTAAAGAAAAACTACATATCAACTTTATAATGATGAAAACATACAATTTAAATATCTATACAATACACAATATATTATTATTATATACAATAACAGCAATTCTAGATTTGGTTCAGTTGCCTTATGTAATTGAAAACAATGCAATAAACTTGCCTGGGTGTCTTTAACACATTTCCTTCTTCTAAATTTTTATATTTACAGGATTTAAGTGCTAATTCTCTGTGATATGATGCTATTTCTTTACATTTCCTTGCACGAACCTCTTCCTTTTCTCTTTTTGCAACAATAGCACGTTCAACTAAATCTTTACGCTTTTGAGACAACCAATAAGATGATAATGCCATCTAAAATAATGTATAAATATATAATATTTAGGAAACAAAATATAATAAACAGCAATGTATGATGTTTTAAAGTAACTTCAACCACAAAATTTATTTATATATGAATTGTGAAACCTAGATTTTGATTGATTTTTATATATATCTTTTTAACTTATACATAATAGATGATAGCAAATTATAAACATTCCATTAATTCTTAACTGAAAAACTGCAAGGTAAAAATTGTAAAAAACATCAAACGGGGGATTGAAATTTTAAAATAATTTCTACTATGATTGAAAACATTTCAATCTTTGAGTAAATAAATAAAAAGATTGTATAAATATATAAATTTCAAATATATAAAAAGCCAAATAAAGTTTTAAATCAACACGATGATTATAAGTCAATATTCAATGCATTTCCAATAATATTTCTTTTCTGAATCAATAAAAGTGATGCTATGATTGACTGTTATATGTTCATAGCCTTTGCTTCGTAATGAGTCACATGCCTTCCAACAATTGGAATAAATTGTTGTTCCTGGCTCAATCTATTGCTTCATAATATTAACTAGCTTCTTGAATTCTATCAAAAATAATCTTCTGTTTTCTTTCTCAACATCACTCTTCAACTTCACCAATCTTATATTTTCCTCCTATATTCTCTGAAGATAACTCGATATAATAGATTCACTAACGAATTGTCTCTAATCTTCTAAAGCATGACTGCTAACTCTCTTTGAACATCAACAGTTATACAACAATAAAGAATTATATGTTAAAACAAAAATCTCAATCTTCAATTTAATGAGAAATCAAGAACTGTCTTACAGTATTTTGAGCAGCACAAATATTTCCTTCAAAATTCCCACAGTGGAAGAAAATACTTATCTGAGAGGCTTTTCTTAGCTGAAATTCTTATTTGATTCCTGCATTTTAAACATTAATTCTGATTTCAATAAATCAAATTTATGTAAAAACTCCAAATGAGAACTACTTTTTTCTCTTACATTTTAAAACCAAAGAAACAATTTGCTTCTCCATCTTTACTTAAAATTTTCTTACCTTCTTAGAAATTAAATGTTGAATCAGAATACATTAACATTTAAAAAAAAAAAAGAATATTATGAGCATTGAATTTATTTCTTTGTTGCTCAACTGTGATTTTTTACACACAAAGGATAATTACACTAGGAATTACACTAGCTCTCATATGAAAAAAATCTTATCAGGAAAAGAAACTAAATTATTTTAGGTTTTTGGAAATTGTAGGAAAAATTAATTGGGATGAGAAAAAAAGTTACTATTTCAACATGATTTCTTAAATTTTTATGCAGATTTTTTTACTCATTGACGATTTTTTGGCGGATTTTCTAATATATCTGGCAACCTTGTTTATAGAAACAGAGTTATACAGAAAATTATATTTTGGTAACCCTAGTATTTACACAATTGTTCGCATCATGATACTTCATCTTGGCAACATTTCTTCATCGCCAAAAAAATTCCGAATTTGGAATCATAGATTATACTGACCCTGTGTCTGTTTTAATTTTTAAAATCTTAGTGTTTCAAAAATTTATTTACATTTATATTATTTACTCATTTTTATTTTATTTAAATATGTATGCAATTTTAGAAAAACAATTCATTACAGCACAATATTTACTAGTCAACATTTCTTCATCGCTAAACAAATTCAAAAATAGCCCAAAGAAAATGCATGGCACCTGTACCAACTTTCAATATTTTTCACAAAGGTAAAAATTTACTTACGGTAACCCATTAATTTTTCGGTGATTTTTTTTATATCAAGATAGGCGCCAAAATGTGAATAACAAAATAGAAACTGTAAAACTATGTTAAAGTGCTAAAAACACCAGGGTTACCAAAAATATAATTTTATCGCCAATATTTGTTAATAAATTTTCAACAAAGGAGCACTCTCGAATAACAAGTTGTTAATCTTTTACAAAACGAAGAAATGTAGCCAGGATGTACTGCGACATTTCACAATGACATAAATATAAGATTTGCCAAAATAAAATTTTCTGAATAATTCTTATAAGTCCCCACCTTTATAACGTAATCGAGGCTGTACAATCAGGTTTCAAGATAAACTTGGCAATCCGCAAAAAATTACCAAACTCAGAATTTGGCATGCTGAATTTAAGCAGCCATGCCCAATTAGTTACTATAAAAATTTTAAAATATGCATATTTTATCAAAATATAAAATTTAATACTAATATCAGTAGGTTATTCAAAATACTTAAGCTTTGATTTATAAAAAAAAAAACTGCAAATTCCTAATTAACTACCGAGTAAAATGTGGGATATGAGGTAAATAGAATTTTTTTACCACCAATTAAATAAATACACAACAACATAAAATTATATTAAAGCATATAATATTGCATAAGTATCCACAGGACATAAAGTAATGTACTATGTCTCACAAATTTTGAGCAGAGTAAACATTAGCAAATTGCAGAAATCTAAGAAGAAGCTGCACTTTAAAGAATGTTTTAGATTAACCAAAAAAAAGGATTAAACGGAAAAATATTTTATTTAAGTAAATTAAAATATAATAAACACATAAGAAATTCAGAAGTACAACAAAAAATTTTTATAAAAATTTATTACACTTTTAATGGTAAAAGTATAAAATAAAAAAGACTCACTAAAATCACCCGCTAAAACAGAATTCAAATACAAAACTGAAAAGTAAATAAATAAGTTAACATTAAGTTTAGATGTTTAAAAATGGTAGGAAACAAATTTTTTTTTCTAGGATTATTATTAATATGGTAATGCATATTTCTAGGTGTAAACAGAATTTCGATTGTAAACATTTCCCATGTATAAGACACTAATCAAAGAATTAACTCAAAAATATTCACGCATTGTATTTTAAGCATTAATATAAATAATCAAAATTATATGTTTGATAAACTTTCAAGCACTTCAACTTTTACTTCCATAAAGGTCGTCCAGTTTATGTATAACTTTTATACCCGGAGCTGTTCCTGGTTATTAAGGTTTTCCTTTACGGAAAATTAGCTTGAAAGATCTAATTAGGTGTAATAATAATTATTAAATTTTATTAAAATGGTTTCTTTAGTATCGCGAGTTTATCAAGGTATATTCAAACGTACATCTACATTTGCTTTAACTATAATAGTTGGCGCTTTCTTTTTTGAAAGAGCTGTTGACGTTGGTTGTGATTATGTGTTTGATAAAATTAATGAAGGTGTAAGTAAATAATTAACTTTTTCATATATTAATGCTGCACTTATTTTAAATCTGTTTTGACAGTATTTATGTTTAATGAGGTCATGAGAAAGTAATTAACTTATATTTAGACCTACTTAATGCTGATTTAAATGGATCGTTTTTTATATTAAGTTGTTCATTAAACGATTAAATTATACATAAAACTTACATTTTAATTATATTAGAAAATTATATATGTATATAACAGATATTTTCTTTCTTGAGTAGTTTTATTTGTATTGAGTTGATTCAAAAAATAAATCTGAGAGTGCACGAATATATTTTTCAGTGACCGATTCCTCAAAAAGCATATTAGTAATGTTTCTTAGCACTGACTTTTGCCCATCATCAGTATTACTACTTACATTAATTCTTTTTTGATGTGTGCTAAAAATTTTAGGAGTAATAACGAATTAGTGATATTAAGCAAGTATTTTGTTAGTATATTTAAAGCAAATCACTATACTAAAGTTGTGGTGCAAATTTCGTATAATCCGGGTTGCTAAGCTTTGAATATTTTTGGCAATGAAGAAATGTTTCTGAGAGACATTGAGATGTGCACATCAATGTAAATACTAGAGTTGCCACATGCATATGAAAATGTATGAAAAAAAAAACACCACTCATTGATGCCCTAGTGTTAAATAGGTTTTTATGCGTATGAAGATGCTAGCAAGTTTGAAGGAATTCATGTGGAGGTTGCTTAAACATTATGGACAACTTCAATATTATATGCGTAAATTTTTTTTTTATGTAGATTTAAATTATTAGTACTTTCATTTAGCACCTCGATGATTAATTTCCAAATATTTCACAGTGATGGTAACATATAGTTTAATGAATATTTGGATTTATTCAATTATTATGCATGTAATTTAGAATTTAAGATTAAAAAAAATAGATACTTAGTCTTTCACTGATTATTTTCATATGATGCATATTTTAAATTTGATTAAAAACTGAAATATAAATTAAAAATATAAAAGTTTTATTTGTTTGAATAAAGATATAAGTAAGTTGCTGTTTTTCACTCTCATATTTAAAAAAATTTCAAATTTGCAACATTTGTAGGGAAAATAATTGATAGGATAATAAGTAAATATCAATGTTTATGTAAATCTCTGGAGTTTATCTGAAATGAAACCAAAACAGTTGATGTGCAGAATTATAAAATGCTACCCAAAAATTGAGATTACCAATATTAACTCAATGTTGAACAATGAGGGGCACTGAGTTTTCTACTTTGTGAAATATGCTGCAAATGATATGTTTGATATTGTAATAAAAATTATCACTAAATATTTTCTGTTTAAAATCAAAACGAGAAAGTAAAGCATTGTTGTTATGTTGTGAATCTCTGACACTTGTCTAAAAATTTTAATTTTATTAGACATTGTGTGTTGCTAGATTAAAAATAATACAATTATCTCATTTTTATCAAGTTCCATATGTGAAGTATTATTTCCTGCATATTATTGAAAAAAATTCATTAGTGAACATGGTATTCAATTTTAATGCAAATGAGATCATGTTTCTTGTCACTACCATTTAAATATACGTAATAGAACTTGTTAAATAACAAAGATTTTTCTTCACTTTTCCATCATACCCATGTATGATAATCACTTTAACAGAAAAGGAAAAATCATAAATTAGTTTTGTGAATATTCTGCTTGCATTTGTTTAAAAATAGTTTTTATAGAAACTACTAAAAATAATATAAACATTTTATGGAATAAATAATTATCACTTATTGACAGAACTTATTTAAATGTCATTGTTTAATTCTGCCAGAAAATATGTAAATATAATGTAATATTACCTTTTTTTCAATAAAGCAAAAAAAAATTAGCTGTAATGGACTGTGTTTTGCCCTTTGTGATTTGTGTGTAATGCTGCTGTTAAGTGACAAAATTACTACCAAGCCATATTTTGCTCCAAACTAACTTTAGCTTTCTGCAGCATTTAGCTTGTTTACCATTGCTTATCATTTCCTGGTCAATTTTTGCATACAAAAAAAATTACTTGTATTAGATTTAAAATAAAATTTTGATCCAATAAAACCATTATATAGACATATTGTTTTTTCTTCGCTGAAACAAACATGCTATTTCTTTAGGATCGATAAACAGGAATTTGATGGAAAAGTACTAATTTTTCTGGTTTAGTTTTTAACTGAAAGTTTATTTAATGATCTCAGATTTCTACTCAACTTTTTGGTATATTGTTCATTTTTATGGTTTTCATGATAAATCTCTAAAAAAATTAAACTGTTGTTATCTAAAATGACTGGCAGACTGATTAAGAACTGATGTTTTATACTTTCAACATTGTTAAAATGATTTTCTTTGCTGTTCCTTATAGATTATACATAAGCTGATAAACAAAATAAGCTTATGATTTAAATTAAAATATATTTTATTTCTAGTGCTTTTAAAATATATTTCTTGTGGGGGGGGGAATATGTACATTTTGATGTCCTTTATTTGAAGACACTCTATAAAGTGATTTTGTTCTTTCACCACAATCTCCTATATAGGAATGGTTAGTGTTCTGGCCTTCAGTTTGTTAGTTTTATTCCTACATTGGAATGGATATTGTAGTCTTTCGGAATTTGTGTTGTATTTTAAGTTTTGACTGATTTAGCTCTCATGTGTAAAAACTGGCTAAAGTTCAAATAAAAATTAAATTCCCATTTCACATTTTTCTTCTAATTTCTTCAATAATATTTAGTTACACACTTTGTAATTTCTACTGAGTTTTCATAAGCAATTGTATTTGAAATCTTAAATCGAAAGTGGTGTTGAAATAGCTAACCATACATGATCTTATTTTATTCACCCTTAAAAGTAATATATGTTATTCAGTTATGTATTTCTATTCTTTATCATTTATCTAAGTAAAGAAGCTTGGCTAATTTAGTTCTTTATTCAAATGTTCAAATAAATATTTAACAATTTCAATTTTGAATCATACAATAGCATACATTTTAGAAATAATTTTTCTTTTGTGCATCAGTTAAATTTAAATCAAAGTCTCTTGAATTAACTCTTCAAATTAATATACCAGTCAAAAGTTCTAATAGTGCACATCATAATTTAACTTTAAAAAATTTAAATCTTAAATTTAATTACTTATTTATCAATATATATTAACAATACCTGATAGACTATTCCATAAATGAATACAAATCTTTAAGTCAAGATTTATAAAATTTGCTTAATTCTAAGAATGGTACAGGCTGTGCAATAAGCACATTTTTAATAAAAACATTAGTGTATAAAATTCTTTTGCTAGTGTGAGTGGTGGTACTAGACAATAACTCTGGCCATCAAAAATATTTATATTGTATTTCCAAGCAGTGTGTAGTTATCCTTATTTAAGAAATTACTTTTCACAAATTGTGTTAACAATAGGGTTATGATCTTTGGAATAGAAATTATCAGTTCACTTTCAGCCACTGCTGATTAATAAAAGATGGGTATTATAATGTTACATTTTGTTTGGGTGAATAATCAGAAATTATCAGAGATTCTTCCTTTTCAATACTTGAATGTAAGCCTCCTATCTATAAAAAGTCCTTCTAGAAGGCATTATGTTATAGATTTTCTAAGGGACTTTGTAAAGCTATCAGGCTGTCTTCTACATAGCATTGCAATTATCTTAAATTAAAATTTACTGTTGGTAAAATAAACTTCAAATAGTGACACTATCCTCTAAAAATATTCTATGTAGTGGTTCTGAGGGAAAATAAAAAATTCCAAGCATTATTAATAAGTATTCACTATTATACAAGGAGTGTCTTTCAGTATTGTAAAGAAAAATTAAATTGTTTAACCAATTTTTGATGCAATATTTTCCCATATGATAAGAATCAAAGTTTTTTGAAATCTTCGATTTTATTGTTCTTGGCAATGATATAGATCCTAATAATATCTAACTGAATTTAGCTATTAAAATGATTCTTCAAATGCTAAATCAATTATTCAGTCAGTAATTAATTGATTTATATATTAAATTTAATTGATCTTTGAACTCATTTCTCGATATTTCATGTTATAATGCTAATGACTACTGACTTATCAGCCTTAATACTTGCTACCTTATGTAATATACATTTTATATGATGTTATAAGCTTTTTTATTTTAAATAATCAATTTAATTTTGTTACAATTATATTTGCTTTTCTTGTTTAATTATACAGCTTTCTGTTCAATGTAATCAAGCTTTATGCATGTATATCATTTTTAGTTATAATTAAAGATAAAAACAATTTTTAATTTCTTCAACATATATATATATATATATATATATATATATATATATATATATATATATATATATATATATATATATATATATATATATTTCGGAATTAACAGTAATGTAGCTTAAGGCAATGCATGTAATAGAATTAAACCTATATTCTATGTACAAGTCATTGCCTTAATAAATCGAGTTTTCAAATATTTTCAAAGTAACTTGGAAGTGTCTGATTGAAATATTTGATACTTCATCTTAAAATTGATCTAAATTGCAGATGTAAAAATTAAACTAAAGAATCATTCTTTTGTTTTAATTTTTAAATCTGAAATTTGTAAATTGCTTTTAAAATTTTATTATGTAATTCATTTAATAAGAGAATTTAAGTGTTTATTGCCAATAAAACAGAAACTTTTAAAAAATGGATCAAAATAGTCATTGAAGAATTGCATTAATCTAGAGATTTTATAATTAGTTTATTTAAATGAATAAAAAATTCTAGCACAATTAGTTTAGTTATAAAATAAATTAAAAACTAAGTTATTGTGAAACCTCTAAATATTGGCTAACTAGATAATTATATTAAGTAGTATATTATGGTCATCATTTAAAAGTTTTACTGCATTTGTTTTCATGTTGATAAATTTTTTGTTTTATTTATTGGAAACATTTTATAAATCTTTGAATTTTGTATTTTTTATTGTTATCATAGTTCAACTTTACTTAATTATTCTTTTTTTTTTTTTTAACAGAAACAATGGAAAGATATAAAGCACAAATATGTACAAGATTAATTTTGGGAGCCATTAATTCCATCATCATGACTGTAGAATCATGTGAAATATGCAATGAAAATTAAAAGAAGTTTCTATTCTGTCACATTCTTTAATTACTCATTGTTAAATTAATAGCATTGTATTTATTTAATATTAAAGGGTAATATTATGTCTATTTTCATTATGAGTTGCAAACATGTTTACTTTATATAATTATAGATAGAAAATAATTCTGTGGCATTCATATTAAATTACACTGATTATTTCTTTCAATAAAATTTTTCATTTAGTAATATTTTATGGTTGTTTTAATAATTTTTTACTTTAAAATTTTTGTTACTGTCATATTCATAAGTATCAAAGTAATTTATAATTTGAGACAGTTCATTCAAAAGTATGAAAAATTTTAAACTTAAGTGTTTACAATCTTCAGTCAGGTAATTTTTCAGTATATTATTTAATATTAACACCTAATATTATCTAATATTAATAATGGATTTATAGTGAAAAAAGATAATTGCCCTGAGAAATAAACCTAGTTTCTTTATTAAATACCATTTCATAATTGTTATTACTTTAAGCTGTATTTTTGACTTCAATACAGAACATTGGCTTCTTCTCTAATTTAGTTTCTTTGTTACAAGAGCTTTTTTTTTTTTTTTTTTTTTTTTTTGCACATGAAAGTTTATTAAACTGGAACTTGTGCTTTAAAGTCAATTCCTATACACTACAAACATCCATGCCCATGGAGGGATTTGAACCCATTATTTTTTGATCTGAAGATCATAGCACTAATTATTAGACTTTGTTCTAATGAAAGGCATTTTTTGCATTACTGTTACTTCGTTTATTTCCTTTCCTGAATGTTGGGCAACACTATCCATTACTTGAAATATGATTGATTGAGTTCATTTCCTAAAATTCTCGAGTAAATTCCTAGAAAATTACTTTTCGATATTAGCTTAATTATATAAATTTCAAACTATAGTTTCATTTTAAATATCCAGCTGAATTTTTAATACAAATGCGAATCGTTAGGCGGTTCCTCACGTTTTATTCCTGAGGCGTTGTTGCTTAAATACACTTCTCTGTATTCAGCCCAGAGTTGGACTCTAAATTTTCAAAATATTTAGGCTGATTTTTTTCCTCTAGTTTCTTCAGTCAAAAATGAAACATCTCATTTCGACGACAACAGACAGGCACAGAAAAACTGGCGGGAACTATTCTCGTGATATCTTCACTTCGAGAAGAAGGCAACTGAGGACGGAAAACTTTGCCGTTATATTTTTCCAGACGTTCTATCAGATCTTCCGAGACCCGCGAAAATTGAATGCATAAATAGAATTTTTTTTTTAAACATAATTCCATATTTATTTATTATTTGGTATTTGCATATGACGTCCTCTGTATCATCGCGGACAAAATTGTCTGCTTACTTTCTGGAGGAAGATTGAAAATAAATACGAGTTTCAATTCATTATATAAAAAAATGTATATTATAATCCTTGATGAATTAGTGTTAATCGTTTGCATACTGAAAGGAAAAGAAGAAATTAGAATTGCTCAAGAATATAGACTTGTGTGGTAAAAAAAAAATAAATTTCTATTTATGCATCAGGGTCATTCCACAGAATTTGAAACCAGGGGAGAAAAAATTTTTTTTAAAGATTAAGGTAGCAAATACTTCTTTTATACTGAAAAAAGTGTGATCTTTCTCATACTTAACTTTATTTTTAAGTCAGATGCTTGGTTTTAATAATACAGTGCATTTTAAATACCCTGCAAATATTTTGAAATCTTACCTTTAAGGTATGACAAAAGTTTGTTCTAATTAACTCATCAATATTTGGTTTAAAAAATCTATTTTGTATTTATTACTGATTATTAATTTATTTTTAATCAAAATGCACCTCATCAAATCAGAAATTGTGTTTTAATTATTTTTTTAGACATAAAATATCCAGATCATATTGAGTAGTCACATACATGACCAAGACATGAAAAAGTTTTTTTACAGACTGCATTTTTTACTTTACAAAATCCATATTTTATTTGCAAAAGTAAATCACTTTAATCTATCTAAAGCCCTAAAAAACTTTAATTTAATTCCACTTAATAGTAGAATAGACAATGGTCAGGTTTGTGACAAAACCAATGGTCAGGTTTGTGACAAAATCAAGTGATCAGGTTTGTGACAGTGTTAGTATGTTAGTGTTTGTAATTTTTCTCACTAGATGGCTGTTTTCTATACTGATCAGTACTTTCAAATATTCTAACCAGGTGGCAATACTAGTCTTGTTCAAAGCACATGTTGTTTATGTACTGAAATTCACATTACAATCTGCAAACATCAAATTTAGTCTGCATTGAAACAATATCAGAAGATGAACACTGATCAGAGAGCAAGAAAAGCTGAAAATCAGAGAAGATATTATGTGAAAAAAAGGAATGATACCAGTTTTAAAGAGAAAGAAAAGGAAAGACAGAAAATGATAAGGAAAAGAAAGGCTATAAGTATGACCAAGAAAGAGAAAAAGAGACAAACTGAGGAAGCCAGAGAAAGACAAAGGAAATGTAGAGCTCTCAAAAAGGATCAAAGTATTTCTGGTTTATCTAAAATGACTTCTGCCTCTATCTCCCAAACTTCACCTTACAGAACACCACAAAGTCTTGGCAAAGCTGTAAAGAAAAGCTTAAAAGCATTACCAAAATCACCTAGTAAACAATTGGCAGTTGTCAGTGATCTGGTAGATAGAGTGGGTTTAAAATTACACAAAACCATGGAAAACAAACTCACTGACATTAACAGTAATCAAGATAAAGCATTGGTAGTAGCATTTTTATTTCGGCCTGACATTGTATATACTGCTCCAGGTATGAATGATGAAATGACTATATGGGAGAATGGCATTCAAAAGGGTTCAGTAAATATTTTCTTACAATGCATTTGAAGGAGGCATATGCTTTGTTCAAAGAAGAAAATCCAGGTTTATACATTGGATATTCAACATTTTGTAGTATTAGACCACAGAATGTTCTGCTTATGAAAGATACTCCTTGTGACCAATGCAAGTGTAAAATTCATGAAAATTTCATGTTCTTACTAAAGGGACTAAGGATAATATATAGCAATGACTTTTGGGAGAAAGTCTTGTGCAATTCAGTTTTTAAATTCTGACTGTTGGAAAATGAACTGTGTTAAGTGTAGTAGTGGACAACTGCTTAATGAATTTCTGGAAGAAAGGGAAATAAAGGATTCTACAACTGTTCAGTGGCATGAATGGGTAATGTCAGAAAGCTCACGGTTATATAAAAAAACTCATGAAGGATGCAAAGGAGAACTAACAGAATTGATACAATCAAACTTCAAGAATTTTCAGCAACATGTCCATGTAAAAGAATTCAAGCTGCAGCATTCCAGTCTGATATTCAGCAAAAGATACAGTTGTGTTACAAGTTGATTTTGCCATGAATTATTCATGTGAATGGCAAGGGGAAATACAGTCAGCACTTTGGAGCAGACAAAGTGTGACTTTATTTACAGCTGCAGTTTTTGAAAAAATGAAAACTAAGTGTTATCTAATTGTATCCGATACCAAAGATAAGTCGAAACAGACTGTTTCTGCTTTTATAACCAAACTCCTTGAGAACATTGTGTTCGAATCTATAAAACCTAAGTTGATAGTATGGAGTGATGGTCCATCAAATGAATTTAAAAATAAGTTCATATGTTACTTCATTCATATTTTATCAAGCACCGAGAAAGATTTTCATCAATTGAATGGAAGTATTCAGCAACTTCTCATGGAAAAGGTGTAGTAGATGGTGTGGGTGGTAGTGCAAAGTCTCGTGTGTATGCAGAGGTCATGGGTAGACGAGCTGTTGTGCAAAATGCTGATAGTTTTGCAGCAGTGGCAGCAAAAGTAATGCCAAATGTAAAAGTCATTTCTGTAATGCAACATGAAATTGATCAGTTTCAGATTATGTGGGATCTTGCAAAAGAGGTGTCGGGAATAAAAAAGGCCCATGTAATAAATTACCAAAATAAGCACATATATTTATTTGCTAATGCCCAGTCAATAGATACCCCAATACAGCAAGTTTGTTATGGAGACATTTCCCATGATTGTGAAAGCACACCATCACTTCAATCAACATCTGTTTATGAACAGAATGCCAATATAATAACAGGCACATTTTTGCTTGTAAAAGTATGGGGCAAAAATCATGGAAACCATATGTTGCTCAAGTATCAGCAATTGAAAACTTTGATCTTAGTGTTGTTTTCTTGAAAAAACAAACTGAAACTAATTTTATATATCAAGAAAATGATGTAGCATATATCCAGAAATATGATATCCTTAAAAAACTGCCTGTACCAACAATTAATAATCGTGGAGTTGTTGTATTTCCTTACCCAATAATGTAAAAAGAAGCAATAAAGACATGTTAGTTCATACTATGTCACATACATGACTACCTGTCACATACATGATACACAGAGTTTTCTTAAATTTATCCATCAAAATACAATTTTAAATGAATTGTGCTTATGTATATTTCTTTGGTACTACTTCAATAATTATTTTTACAAATCTCACTAAATTTGACCCATATGATTCACAGAATTTTAAATAAGAAGCATTGCAAGTGTGATCCAACTTCCATATTTTGTCACATACATGATCATACATATTTGTTTGTTTTTTAAACTTAAAAGAAAACACAGAATATCTATTATTTATTATTATGTATTGTCACTTCATATTTTACTTCAGTTAAATATATTTTCACCTTATTTACTACATTTATGTCTAGAAATACCATAATTGTATATGTATATATCCTATGATTGTCACATACATGACTGTGGAATGAGCCATCACATGTTCTTGGGTATCAAAAGATCTACTAGAACGTATAGAAAACAAATTGCCACGTTTTCGTCCTCACCTGTCATCTCGAAGTGAAAGTATCTAATTGTATCAATTGAATAAAGTTTCATCTATGAAAATACCTCATAATTTTGATTCATGATCAGACATAAAGGTCAAACCTGATCTAGGACTCTACAACATCAGTAAAAAGATGTTAGATATTTTAATTATATAACGTACATAAATCTGTAATCAAGTACACTTTATAATACAGCAATCTTTTAGTGATGGATAATCAAAGAAAATAAATTTTTCTTAAAGTTGCTATTCCATGTTTCCAGAAGCATGTCTTCTCAATGTATGATATGAGCATATTTTAGGGTTGATAAAATGCCATTGTAAACCGAAAGCAAATCCCCTTTCCAAAAAACAAAAAAAAGCCTGGAATTATTGTTCTGAAAATAGTAAACAATCAGGAACCACTAACTGGAAATTTTTCAAATTCAATGTCTTCTAGTTCATAAATCATTGCAGTTTTCAATATATTTTTCAAAATCTGAAATTGTTCCAAACGTAATAATAGTTATTTTCCAAGAAGGAGAAAGTTTGATTGGGCATTATCAAGTTTATAAAAGTTGCAGTACTTAGAGCGTACCTACTTCTGTTCTTACTGTCAAAACATGCACCTAAACAGATTCCTCGAAAAAGACGGAGGGCGTTTCCCGGAACGAGAAGCAGCTAGCTCTTCATCGAACAGTTGCCGGCTGATTGGAAACCAATTAATTCAGTTTCTTTTTTAGAAAGTTTCTCATTAGAATTATAAGTTATATTTTAATATTTATAGGGAAATAAAATTTATTTCCTCTTCAGCTCAAGTTGAGCGAAGACTTATTGCCTTTTCAGAATAGAAGCTTACACGGAACACAGAAGCCATAAGTCTGGCTTCCTCTAAAATTCAAGTATTGGATATTCTACAAAATGAAGATCTAAACAACATGGATTTAAACATGGCAGAAAAAAGAATTTACGGAGCTAACTTCCTTAGAGGACCGCAGAAAATGATATGAACTGTCTCTTAGCTGCAAAAGAAAATGGGGTAAACACATTCAACATATTCCTAAAAGCCAACAATGGAAGGTCAATTCCGAAAAATAAACCCCGGGAATTGAAAAACGAACTGATAATGAAGATAAAGAACTTCAAAAAGATTTCTAACAAGAGACGGTCGACTACTGATGACAACGCAAGACATGGAAACAGCTACAGAAATATTAAATATCAAAGAGTTACAAGGGGTACCGGTACACTACGAAATCCTATGGGAAAGCATCTCTACCAGGTTTCTGCTATTTAATATTCCAACGGAAACTCCATTGAAAGAGATTGCAGAGGAGCTGAGCGCTGAAAATAAAATCCAAATTTTAGAATTAAGAAGATTCAATAAGAAAAACCGTGAAGTGTCTCCGGTTCTGGTATCTATTCTGGGAATAAAGATATCAAAAGAAATAAAACTGTTTTTTACCAACCACAGAGTGGAGCTATTCATAGACAGACCTCACCAATGTGGTAAGTGTTTCAAATTCACTCATAACTCTAACAAATGCCCTTATGAAGTATTGTGCGTACACTGTGGAGACAAAAATGGAGAAATATGCTTAAACCAAATGAGATGCTCCAATTGTACGAGCTCACATAGAGCCGATTATAATGAGCGCCCAACTAGGGCAAAAAAAAAATACTCAAATTTAAGGCAGAAAATAATTTTACACTAAGCGAAGCCAGAAGGCGATTCACAAACAAAAACACTTCATTCGCAAAGAAAGTTTCCATGCCTACAGCCAATCTAGACATAGAATCGATGCAAGGGATCTTTGATAAATTGGCCCTTAAACTGATAACCTCAATTGAAAAGATCATAAGAACAACAACTGACTAAAATTTGTAATATTTTTAAAAAATCATTAGACTCCACAGTGAATAAAATCAATGAATCCGTCTTGACTAAAATGAATGGTGTGGTTAATTTAGAGATCGTTTCAATCTCTCTTGAAAGAGAAAGAAAGAAAAAAATCAAAGATAATAAAAAATCCCAAATCCTCAAATTCAGACCAGATGGACTACCAACAATATGAAATAGAGAAAGCGATTGATCTTTCAAATCTCTCTGTTGGATGATTAGAGTACCTACTTTTTACCTATTTAATTATATTTTCATATTTGAAGGGATTTCAAATAAAAAATTCTTATATCAGTTCTATATAAGTGCTATAAATCTTCAGTTTATAAACACTTTTTCAAAATGCAAATTGTACAGTGGAATGCGAGGAGCGTTACCAACAAAATAGACATATTTAAGTTAGAACCTTTCATATCCGCAGATGTATTAGTTATACAAGAAACTTTCCTGAGACCAAAAGATTTATTTAATCTAAAGAAAAAAATAATCTATAGAAAAGACAGAGAAAATAGAAGCGGGGGCGGTCTAGCGATTGCAGTGACAGAATCATCATCATCAAAAGTAACCTATAAGAACATATATAGCAGCAGTGAAACAGAGAGAGATATTGATAGTGAAAATAACTAATAGGAACGAAACCATCAACATATTGAATATATATTCACCCGTAAAGGAAAAATTGAATATAATGAATATCGAGACATACAAAAATACATAACACACAAATGCCTAATTTTAAGAGACTTTAATACCAAACATGATTTATGGGGAGGGGAAACTAGCACTCATGAGGGACAAAAATTGACCGACTGGATAAACGAACACTATCTCTGCATACTGAATTTAGCCAATCCGACACATATTTCTCCTGCAGGAAAAGTTTCAATTATAGATCTGTCATTTTGTACCTCTAACTTATATCCACAATGCCATATAACAATAGAAGAAGATTTATTTTTCAGTGACCATTTTCCTATAGCCATAGACGTTCTTACCCCAGATCAAACTCCAAAAGTTCACAGATGGAAAGAAATCATCAATCAAATAAACGAAGAGTTGTGTAGTGAAAGCAACAGTTCATATGACAATTTCCATAATATTGCAGTCAAAGCTATAGAAGAAAACAGCCATGAGCAGAAAATACTTGAAAAGCAGTACCCCCCATGGTGGAATGATTTATGTAGTAAATTTTAATTTTCTAAAAAAAGTGTATCTAAAAAAAAAAGCAAGAAATACCTTAAAAAACAAGAATTGGGTTTTGTACAAAAAGTTTTCTGCAAAATTAAGACGCACCATAAAATCCTCTAAAGTCAAATATTGGGATGATGTCTGCAAGAAGCAACAAGATTCGTACCTATTTTTCCGAATATTTAACTCTATGAATCGTCGATACAGAGATATCCAAAACTCTAACCTCTTAATAAATTTTAATAACCAAGAACTACATTCACCAAAATCTCAAAGTGAAGTTTTTGCAACACACTTCAATAACAAGATACACCATGAGCCAATACCAATAGACTACTCTGGACCAGAAAATATGATTTTAAATAAAAAGTTTACAATCAACGAGCTCAATTTAGCGATTAAGAAAACTAGAATATCCACACCAAGAAAAGACAAAATTTCTGCAAAAGTATTTAAATCCCTAAATGAAGATAACACACGAAAGATACTCAAAATCTTTAATGATATATTTGATCAATGCTTTATTCCTGACAGCTGGAAATCGTCTATTATAATACCAATTCCCAAACCAAACAAACCACAATCCATACTAAATTCATACAGACCTATATCTTTAACCTCTGTTCCTGCTAAAATATTTGAAAGAATGCTGTCCTATAGAATCACAAATTTCCTAATTACTAATGAAAAGATAGAAGAACGTCAGCTAGGGTTCATACCTTTCCGAGACAGTCAAACTGCAATACAACTTTTTCATTATGATCTGCATCAGGCAAAAGCTCAAAAGAAATTCATCATTGCAATATCATTGGATATAAAATCTGCATATGACTCCGTGTACATTGATGGATTAATATACAAATGCCTACAGCTGGGAATAACAGGAAAAACTGCCAAGTGGATTCATAACTTTCTACAAGATAGAAGGCTGAATGTAAGATGGAGAAATACATGCTCGCAATCGGTTCAGTCAACAAAAGGAGTACCACAAGGCAGTGTGTTATCTCCCATTTTATTTACAATCTTCATGTCAGATTTCCATGAAACAATCCCTCAAGGAGTTAAACATATAATATACGCAAATGACATACTTATTTACTGTACAGATGAAAAATTGGAAATAATCAAGAAAAAACTGCGAGATACTTTGTATAACATAGAAAAATGGAGCAATTACTGGAAACTACAGGTAGCTTATCAAAAGTGTTCAGCAGTAAACTTGTCCAGGCGCAGAGAAAATCCCGATTGGTCAATACAATACGATAATGAAAAAATTAAGTGGAAAGACACTCTAAAATTCTTAGGAATAATATTTACAAGAAATGGAAACTTCCGGTCTTTCGTAACATACTTAAAATATAAAGCAGCTAAAAGAATAAATATTTTAAAAGCACTCTCTAATAAAAATTATGGAGCAAGATCACATCATCTAATACAGTTGGCAAAATCATCTATCTGCAGTATTCTACACCACACTAGCAATATTTTTAGCTTAACAAACCACTCAGTCATAAAACCTTTAGAAACAATACAAACGTCGGCATTAAGAATTGCATTAGGATTACCCAGATTCACTCCTAATATTCTCCTACGAAAGATTGCAAATACTGGCACAATAGAATCTGAATTTAGGAAAATATCAAGCAAATTTTGGTTAAAGCATATCTCATTGGAACAACAATCACCTCTCAAAAATATCATCCAAATCAGCTTCAATTCAGTTGAAAAAAGATATCACATAACCTTAATGAAAACAGTAGAGGAAGAAAACATTAAAATATCCCACTTCATTCAGTTTAAATACCCACAAATTCACTCTCCAAACAATTTCTCCATCCATGTAGACAAATACGATTTCCAAGATAAATTTCTCACCAATCAAAAAATTATTCAATTTTTTAATGATTTTGGCAAAAGCCTAATAGACCAACCTAACAGAATAGCCACAGATGCATCTAAAAAAGAAGACATAACCTCTATTGCTCGATGGTCTGAAAAAGGATCATTTGGATGCATAATTAATAATATAAACTCGGTCTTTTCTGCGGAAGCAATGACGATCTGTCAAGCTATAGATGAATTAATCATTTATGAAAGAAGAAATATAATATATACAGATAGTAAATCTGTCTTTATGGCACTGATGGAATGTAACCAAAAATCAGCAAGTATAATATTAAGATTAAAACACAAAATATGGCAAGCTTCAAAATTCTTCAAAGAACTTCAAATTATTTGGGTTCCAACCCACAAAGATATTATAATAAATGAAAAACCTGATAAACTAGCCAAAACGGTCACAAAAGACAACGTATATATAGAGTGGATTACCATAGAAGACTTTTACTCATACATCAAAAGCAACATTAAAAAAACCCAAGATAAAATATTCAAAAACAGTAAATATTACCTGAGGGTTGGAAACATCCCGGAGTGGAGCTCGATGGGAAGATCTCTCGTCTCGCGCAAAGAGGATGTACTACTCGCCAGAAGCCTTGCTGGTGTTCTACTGACTCCTGCGCTGCTTTACCGGTTCAATCTGACTGATTCAGACAGATGCAGTTCATGATATGCAGTTGATAATGCTGAACATATAATCTTATATTGCCCCAGATGTAAACAGGACCGCAAACAATTTTTGCATAATTTAAAAATACAAGTGCAAATAACAAATTACAAACAGTTGGTCGAAATCATCACATCGAACCCAAAAAATCTGAAAACATTTATCAAATTCCTTATAAGTATCAACAGATTTTGAAATAGATGTTCCTAGAATAATAGACAAAAGCCGAAGCAGCTAAAAGTCTCAGAACAGCTACCAACCAACCAATCAACAGATTCCTCCCAACCATCGTTTCACCATACAGTGAATTTCAGAAGCAATCGTGTTTTTTATTCGATCCCTTTTTATTCTCCATATGAGAAAAAGTATTATATTATCCTACTAAATCTATCAGCCAATTCCTCCAACTAAAATGCTTTTTTTTATGCCTTCGGTTTCAATACTCAGAATAAGAGAACCAAGCAGTATATGCAACATTCGCCTACATGAATCGAGACAACCCTGATGAATCCCAGTTTGAATTATTTGATTTGGCCCCATTAGTTTTCTTAGCATCAAAGAAACTGATTTTCAGATGTCTTGAGATTATTGGAATAACACATATTTGTCCGAGATTGATAAACGTCTGTCACAGATTGTTAGATTTATATATATATATAACTCTATCCTATTAAAAAAAAACTTTTTACTGCGAGGAGTTAGAGTTATTATTTTTCTGTCTCAATGAGCTGTTAACACTAGATAATAGTTGTAAGTTTTTATAGACATTCTTTTCCTAAACACACACACACACACAATGTTCTATATATACTATATTTCCTATATTATAAAACTAATTCCAGAACTTTGAATTGGCTTCTTTCCTTTCTTTAAAATTCGAAATTGAATTACATTCCACTGGATGTGAATCACGTTCCATTATTTTAAATTTTTGAAATTCATTTATACTTTTCTTTCGGATTCAGATCTTCTGATAATCAATTGTAATATATACATGCTTTTAAGCAGTGTTTTTGTAATATTATTAAATTATCATTAAAAATTATAAGTGACTAAATTTTTCAAATGAAAACAAATATATTTTAAAAAATTCGATTTCAAAATCTATAATATTTACTTTTGCATTCTAATTATGCATTTGTATATTTTTTCACATAGAAAATAAAACACATAAATGACCTCTGATCATATAATATATATTAATTTTGCAGAATATGTGAGGGATATCTTATGCAAAAATGATCTATTATAAATATTAATTATAAAGCGAAGTTAAAGAGGAGAGAGCATTGGAGAAACCAACTGTCTTGTCTCTGCCTCTTAGATTTTCCAGTATTCGGTTAATAAAAGTAGACACATATGGACGAAGAAATATCTAGAAGACCTTATTAAACGCATTTCTGGTTGACAGGCATTTATATAAACGATAGGATTAAGAGTTTATGTATGAGAGTGTGGTATTAAAATCGTATCCCTGTTGAAATTCGCTTAGTTGCGTCGATTGTGCACATAGTTTTTATTAAATGTATTGATGAAAAAGAAGCAAATGGCGAAAGACCAGATTTTTCAAGGCGGACAACAAAACTCACAAATAGTGGCACCTAAAATGAAGCTGTGGAGATCCTACATTCAACCTCTGTTGACACTGCGCTATATTCAAATTGACCTAGAACTCTCTATTATCTGCTTTACTATTACTCCATATTTTCTAGCCACTTTCAATAAATTGTTATAAAAGTTTCATAATGATTTATTGAAATTTCTAGCCATGGCTACGAATTTCATTACTTAGGAAGTTATCCATTAGAGTAAATTATTATGCTGAAAGATTTCAATCACATCGTTAATAAGAGTCTTGGACATTGACTGACACTTTGTGGTATTCAAAGACGAGTTTATGAATCCCATATGAGAATCTAAAGCAGCGGTGGGCAATATTTTTAGTGGGGGACCACAAAGTTTAAGAAATTCTAAAGGAGGGCCAGAATTATAAAAAAATGAATTCTATTTTAAAGCTGTTAATCATAATATTATAAAAACATTGCAGCATAACACACAAATGTTACAAATTGCTTTTTACCTTAAATAATATTTATTTTAACTTTTATTCGAAGGCCCTGGTATGTTAAACCTGTGAGACATGGAACTGTTTTTGATTTTCCATGATATTTTCGCGAAAGCAGATTCCAGTTGTGATGAAAAAACTTTCAGTAGTGTTTTCATACTAATGAAAGCGAATCTTTGTCTTCTAAAATTTGGAAATCAGGCCATTTGTCTGATTTATTCAGATTTATTCTTTAAGAAATCTTGTATTCCCTTTTTTAAATTCCAAACCCGTTCAAATGCATATCCACAACTTAGCCATCTTATTTTCGTGTGATAAAGAAGGTCAGAATAATCTGCGTCGACTTCAATCAGAAATTCTTGGAATTGTCGGTGTACCAAGTCCCGAGATCGAATCGTAGTAATTAATTTTCAAACCACATTAAGTACATGGGTAATATCTATTGCAGCTAACAAAGGATGTCTTGGTGAATTACGCAATGTAAAATAAAACATCGTGTTTAGGATTATGGTTCCGAAAAATACTTGAAAATCCAGAGCTCTTTCCAACCATATTTGGGGCTCCATCTGAAGTTATATTGCATAATTTTAAAAAGGCGCATTTAAATTTTGAAGGTCTTCGGAAAATTCGAAATAAATTATTTGCCCCGTGTGACTTTTTTCTTTTATCGATTGCAGACAAGCTTTTTAGCACTATCAAATTCGTTATCAACGCCTCTAATGAAGATTAATAATAACCGTGCAACGTCACTTCTATCCGTACTTTCATCCATTGTCACTGAAAAATATTTAAAGTTTTCTATACGCTGCCTAAATTGAGTGGACAATGTTAGATGTAATGGCATCGATTCGCTTTGTTACTGTTTTTCGTGATAAACTGACAGACTCAAACTTTTTAATTTTTTCTGGACATAAAATTTTGCTTATATTCACCATACAATTTCTCACAAATTCTCCTTCTAAGTACGGTTTGTTATGTTTAGCTATTTTATAAGTCACAACATATCTAGCCAGTGTAAAAGCCTTTCGAGTAGTATTTTTCTTTATAAACATATTATATTAAGCAAATATTGTTTTTAATAAGATTTCCGAATTTTTTTTTCTTTCTGCGTCATTCATCAAAGCATATTTAGTTTTTGAATGTTTGGTGTTGAAATGGCAAACAAGATTTAAATATTGCCAGTGCTTCATAACAAATAAGACAAATTTGTTTACTGTTGTATTCCGTAAAAAAATATTTCCAAAATCACTCTTCTGTAAGCAAATGACACTCAGAATCGACTTTTCTTTTCTTTTTTTTTATACTCTATAATATTGAAAAAGGTTGGGTTTTTCTAAAATGTAGGAATGTAAACCATTACGCGAACAAGCAAGAACAAGAGATAAAATAAACGACAAGAACAAAACACGCTCACCTACGTGACAGTGACAGCTGGCGAGAGTTTCTGAGTTCACTCACCCGCACCTCTCATTTACGTACGCTTTGCACCCCGTATTATGCAACACATGAACTACGAGGTTAGTTTAGCTTCTTTTGTAGCCTATGCCTCTATTATTCTACTAAGTAAAATCAACTTTAAACTTCTCGACCGTCAAAACGTAATTGTAGCTGGACATGTACTATCTTACTATCCATGTTGATAAACTTCGGCGTACCGGATTGAATACTTTCGTGGGCCGGAGTTGACCCACTAGTCGTACTTTGCCCATCACTGATCTGAAGACATCGGGCAGATAAAGGTAATTCAATAAATATAGTTAAAAGAGTATACCGCATATTGACATAGTTTAATGATTCAGATTGTAATCAGATAAAATAACAAATCCCTTCTAGTATGCATCAAAGGCACATTGATGGCCCAACGATCCGTTTATGAGGTGTTGAACGTGTTATTCTACCAAACATTCATTAGTAACAAAGGGCCTTTTTCAGCAGGACAGTATGACGTCTCTCATAGAACTTTGTAGCAAATGAGTTTTTCATTATATCCAATTGCATCCTTGACTTGCAAGATCTTTTGATCTTTTATTTATAAGGCATACTTGAGATGTCATTGGGACTCGTTTATTATCTTCTTTCGAAGATGAACATTGGAGAATGATTCAGAATATGCTGAATTTTCGTCCTCAGGGGATTTAATGTATTTAGCAATCAGAACACATTTCACATTATTTGTGACAGTTTTTTTTAAAAACTTTGTGATTTTTTTTAACGATCAGGATTTTTACTTTTATCAAAATAATTATTATTTTTGGATCCTAAAATATTTATAATCTGTAATCATTAAATAAAATTAGTGAACAATCAAAATGAGATTCAAATTACAAATAATTATTTTTATGAGATTATATCTGTTCTTATTATTAAATCTTCTTCAAAAGAAATTTTCAAATGTTAAATTTATAAGCCATTATTAGAATAAAAAATGAAATTTAGCTTTTTAACGCAATGATGGTAAATGGTAAATAGGGAATTTACTCACGAAAAGTTGATAACAATTTGAAAAATCGGTCATAAATTAGTAGGATATTTTCATACCTACATAGCGGTGCAGGTGAGCCCCAGACTCTCGTAATTTTAAACAACAGTCAGGTGTCTAGGTCACACCTAAGTTGACACCAACCTAGTGAGGGAGTACGCATGGTCACCCTCCCAATTACTGCCAGCGGCAAGTGATATTCCACTTTGCTTATCTTAACGGGTAATGGAGTAAAGCTACTGACATTTTGCAGTTCCTTGAAATCCAAAATAGTCATGTGATTCTCCTACTTTTTGTTAAGACATTGATGAAGTTTCGTAATGCAAGCTTCGTCGCAATCCTTACTATGCCATCGATGATATTGTTTGAGACGGGCTTTCCTAAAACAGTCAATATATGTTTTTCTCTTTTTACTGTCTTCTTGTTTGTACTCAAGTTTATAATACTATATTTGGAACCAATTTTAAACTTTAGGTGCCATTTGAATTAGCTTTTGCGTATGAAATAGACCTACAACAAATAAATCTCATATCAATTTTTGCACATATATTTTCTAGAGAAAAATCTTAAACAAGCTTTAATGCCTTGAGAATCTAGAGTTCAACTCTGGGCTGAATACAGGGAAGTGTTCTGGTGAGGAACTACCAATTCATTAAACTACTTGAGATTGACAGCCCCTATTACTACTATAGAAACTGCTACTAACCAGACGATTTACAGAGCCATTTTTGTGGTTAGACAGACAGTAAAATAATAATTTAGTTTTGTTTGAAGAGCTAGAGATGCAATTGAATTAATGAGACTGATGTCCTACTGAACTTGATAATGTTGTTACTTTAAATATTTATGAAACATAAACTGGCAATGTCTGTTAATTATTTACTAACAAATCTCACATGGCGACGAATGCAGAACGGTATGAAGCTACTTTCGTAATTATTGGGGGTGGCATAGCTGGTGTTTCATGTGCTGAGCAAGTTAGTATTTAAATACATTTCACTTTTCGACAATGTAGTAGCGATCATTTTATTTTTTCCACTCTTCTGTTTTTATAAGCAGATTTTGTAAATTGAATTTCCTTAGTTTCTTGAACAAACACTGCTCATAAATGCCGTTTAAACTTGATCCCAAACTGGTTTCTGTATGAGTAGTTATTTAATTATATTTTAATGCTAAAATTTTGGATAGAAAGTTTGTGTGATTAAGTTTCATTGCATCGATTAAATAAAAATTCTACTAAGAAATTATACGTTTTCTTAAAATATATAATATATATAAAACTTTCAGTAAATTTAATGCGTGGTGTTTATTTTTTATGCTTGTGTTTGGTAAATTTTTGTATATATATATTAATTAAATATATTTTTCTTTTACACATTGTAGTATTGGACAGTATAAATCAAAGAACAATGTATGATTGAAACTAGATTTTATACTTTCACACATCTTAGATTTCACAATGCGATGTTTACACCAAATCTATGTTTCACTCATCTCATATTGCAATTCAACAAATGAAAATTATTATTCATTATTACTAAATTAGAGGAATCAAAATTGAAGAGATATTTTTGTTTCCTGTAAGTTATTCAAAATGATAACCAAGTAGCTTCAATTAAATTTTGATGAGATCTCAATAGGTTACAAGCTAATCTCTTGTGGAAAACATGTAACCCACAGCTCAGATTGTGCATCACTATCAATACTAGGTATTCAAGCAAGGTTGGTATTTGACAACGTTAAATTGTGCAGGCACAAATGCCATATAATCCAGCATGGCAAATTCTGAATCTTTTTGGCAATGAAGAAATATTGCCAAGATGATATATTGTGGCATCTCGTGATGATAAAAATATTGGTTTTGCCAAAATAAAATTTCTACATAATTCGTATAGGTCTCCATGTTTATTATGTCATTGAGACATAATAAAGACCAGCTTGCCAGATAAATAAAAAAAAAATCTGCCAAAAATCATCAAATTCAGATTTTGGCATACTGGATTATATGCCATCTGTGCCATTGCATATGGTGAGGTTTAAGTTTTGAAATTTAGTTTTGTGGGGTGAAATTTAATTTGGCAGGATAACTGTGCAGTACTTGCCAACAAAATTGGAAACTGCACCAAACGCATGAAATTTCATGGTCTTTTACTCTAAAATAAGCTGCCAACAGTATTAAATACTTTTCCCTAGCAAATGACTTGCAAATAAACTAATAGTTCGGTTATGATTGGAACTCAAAATGATGTGGCAAAAGCCATTTAGTTAATAACATTAGATGCAATGAATTAGTACTTTTCACCAGGAACAAATTCATGAAAAATAATTGAGATTTGATTAATGAATAGATTGAATAATAGATTTTGAAATTGAAATGTGTTAATAAATGTAAAAGGAAAAATAAACATTTAAATTTAATATGTTTTCTATTTTGCTATAAAAAAATTATTTTCTAAAATATTTTTTTTGAAAATAGAACAAAAAGTATTGAATTAAATGAAGAAAATATAATTTTAATGATATAATAAAAACTATGCTAGTAACTTTTACTTTATTTATATTTAAAAGATAAGTAAAAATTTGATATTTTATGCTTTATTTTCAGTTAGCATTTGAGCAACCAAATGAAAGTGTGATTTTGATCTCAGCATCACCTCTTGTTAAAGTTGCAAGAAATGTAGTAAAGGTAAAGCATTTTTATTGTATTTCAAAAATATTTATAAAATTACATTTTATAAAGGATATCAAGTATTGTTATCAATGAAACATACCTCCAATTTTAATTATTAATTCTTCATTATTTTAATTCTTTTTATGAATTCTTATAAGCAATTGCACATTATTTTTGTCTTATTTTATAATTAAAACTAATATTTAAAAAAATTTTTTCTACACTCTTTTTTGTATTTATTTTCATTGATATATTGATATGTATTTCTTAGATATCTGAGAGATTAGAAGAATTTGATGTAAAAGAAGAATCGTATACATCACTTGAAGAGCATCATAGAAAGTGTCGTGTCATTGAATCATCTGCTATAGAAATTAATGCTATTGAACATGTAATTTATAATATAAATTTATAAATTATATTATTTTTATTTTTGTTGCAGAGGCTTTTTGATTTGCCAATTGTAAAGAATTTTTTTAAATTACCTCTACATATGTTTGTAATTAACACTATATATATATATATGTTTGGATTATACCATGAATAATAAAACTATAATCTTACTTTCAAATTGATTTGTATTTGTTGAAATTTATTACACTTTCACATTTTTTCACAAATACTTAATTTAATTTTTTTAATATTCATGGACTTTTCAAAATTAAGCATAAAATAATGTCTTTTATAAGACTTCTTCAATAAATTTAATTGCATTTTATACTTCTAAACCATTTATTTTAATTATATCATTATTATGTAGTTATTATTAGGAAGTTACTGTACATGATATATTATAATTAAATCATGTACAGAGTGACTTCCAATCTTTTTTTAATGTATTTTTTATTTATGTTTAAAAAGTATATTAAAAAAATGAATCAGGTGTTACAGTTATGATACAAGGTTTTTTTCTTTTCTTTTTCTTAAAAAAATTACAGTGAGGCAGTGTAGGGTTTTAGTAAGCAAAGTTTCAAATAATTACGCAATTAATTTTATAAGGTTTAATATTTTTTTTTTTTTTTTTTTTTTTTTTTGGCTGAATGGAAAAGATTTATATATCTGGCAAGCTTTGAAATCTATTAGATAAGTCTTAAAAATCTGTATGTAGTAAATGTATTCCAAAGACTCTTGCCTTTAAATTTGCACTCATAAAAACTGGTATAAATATAAAAATATTAAATATTGTTCCATTTCATTTATAACATTTTAGCATGTAAAGTGGTATTTATAATGTTTGGTATATGTAGAGTCTTATGTGCCTAACTTTTTATTAATTAAATTAGTATAATGAATTTCCTAGGTATAAAAATTTTTGTTTTACAATCTATTTTGCAGTATAATGAAATATAAAATATGTAAATCCATGTAGGAGCATTGGAATATATATATGTTACATGTGTTTCATGAAACAACTTTTTACAAGTATTGTATATAAAATGGTTGTGCTTTTATTATAAAATATGAAATAAATTATGATCTTTTTTAAATCATGCATTGTGTGATAGAATTATACCTTATTATTTATTATTTTTTGTATTTAATATTTTAAATATTCAATTGACTATTATCATATAAATTTTTTCTTTGATGCAGTTAATAATTTGCTTTTAATGTGATTAGTCAAACTGAAGCATGCTTTTATTTTTAAACATTTTGAAACATTTCTCATTATTTATATTTATTAATTCTTATTATTCATCACTTTAGATTGTCTTTCTCTCAAACTCAAAATCCGTGAAATATAAAAAATTGTGCATTTGCGCTGGAGCTGTTCCAAAGGTAAATTATTTTGGAAATATTTTATTTATTTATTTTTTTTTTTGAGTGCAACTTATTCATAATTTTTAAATATTTGCAAAGTTTTAAAGGCTTAAAATTATTTTTTATCTACTTTTTAATTATTTAAATCAAGGAATCCTAATGTAGTCCAAATGGAATCTCGAAGTTTCATGAAAGTTTAAAAAAGATCTGATTTTTTAGAGATTTATTAGTCATTGAAAATACAAAAAGTTCAAAATAGTTCAGAAATAATTAATTTAATGAACTAACTTTCCTAATTTTATGTTCAGACATTTAGTCAAATTTTAATCGTTAATTGTTTTATATATGTAATTATTAGCATTATAATTATGCTGTATTCTGTATATTATCATCTGTAGCACTTGGGAAGAATAAGAAGATTATGTATATTATATAAAAAAATGTGAAGTGTATCTAAAAAAAATCATTCTGATATAGATCCCTCTTAAAAGGGTGTATGTCTGAAAGCTTGGAAACCTCTGATTGAAGAGCATAAAATGTTTTTTTTATTTATGTATTAAATTATATATTTGTTTATTGATGTGAATATTCTAACTAAAGATTCATATCAATATGTTTATTGATATGAATCTTTAGTTTTTCAAGAAATATATAAGTTTTTTTCCAGTTGATGGCAAATATATTCATCATTTGTTTGTTTGTAGATAAACAAGTTATCATGTAAAATGTTTAAATAATTGCTAGGAAAATGTATTTTGTTCAAAGTTTGAAAATACTTTGAATAAACTAGTGAAACATAAACCTAATGAACTATGAAGTATGGTACATGTGATTTTTTTAGTTATTTGGTTATATTATTCTCATTATGAATGCCTACCTTTAACCATTGTCCTGAATCACAGTGAATACTAGTTACATTATAATAATGGAAATGATATAAATATAAAGATATTTAATATTGTTCCATTTCAGTAATAACATTTTGGCAGGTAAAGTAATATAGTGTTAATGCTGATAAACCATTGCAAATAGTATTTCATAATTTCACTATCCAACTAAATTTATTTTCTTTAGTTTTTCACAAAATAGAATATATAATGCTTTAAAAGGGGTGACAATATTGAGTTATTGAAAATTATATTTATTCTAAGATAATGAAGTTGCTTTATTTCTTTTTTCTATTTTAGCATAATTATTTTTATACTGTTTTGTTTAAATATCAATATTTACTTCATTCATTTATATAGATTGCAATACATTTACTACATTTTATGATAATATTGTGTGTATTTATCTAATATAGTAAAGTTTTGGGTGGGAATGTTTCTACATTTTTTCTATGAAATATGCTGAATTTGATTTAATTCAAAGCTGTTTTCATAAAAACCTTTTAGAGTAAAATATAGACTCTGCTGTTAAAAGTTGGACACATTTAGTATTAGATGTAATTTAAGCATTTTAACAAAATAAAAATTTACAGCACTTGTAAATGCTGTACAGTATAATTTAATAATCAGCTTTGTTACACATAATGTTCTTTTGTCTTGTGCCAACTAGGCTGAATATGTGGGGTGTGCTGCTCCACTTTTTCATACTGAACCATATTTGATGTGGAATCTGACTGTTTCAGTACACACATGCCATAGGAACCCATTTATAGGGTAGGCAACCATTCACACCTCATTCATACACAGAAAGGACAAAGACAGGATAGATAGAGAGAGAAAGTACATCCATACCTGAACCAGGATTCGAACCCAGGATCTCCCTATCTGCAGTCAGGCACTCTGACCACTAGACAGGGTGGTCGGCGTTACACATAATACTGGCTGTGTTAATAGCCATATTTTATATTATTTTCTGAATATAGTTAGATTGTAAAATTCTATATTGCAGCTTTTATTAAATTATAAGCTCTAGGGTAGTTAAATAAAATATATAAAATTTAATAAAAGACATGTTTTGTATTATTAAAATTATCTTTATTAAAGTTTGAATTTACCAATATTTTTTGTCTGTATTCAATGTAAAAAGACTCATATACTGGCTTATTTATTTTAAGCATCTTATGTTCCAATTAGTATAAATATCGTTGAAGAAAAGTCTAGGCTATATCATTTAAAAATAAATTAGAAAATTTTAAATTAAAAGAAGAAATGCTGAAAAATATCTTAATTTTTTAAGTTTTAGCTAAAAAATTGATTTTTTTTCAAAATATTTCTGAATTGAAATTTTAATATTATCATTATAAAAATACCAGTTCAACTTACCCTAAAAAGATTAATATGTTGATTTGAATATGTTGTGTGTTTAACCATTTTTATGTGTAAAAATTTGAAATTATGAATTATTTGAGCATTTAGAACTATAATGCCTTGATTTTTTTCATATGAATATGGACATGAGTGGTAAATTGTTTAAGCATTTAGAATTATATTTTAATATTTGGAGGACAAATTCCACAAAAATAATTGTCAATTAAGAAACATGTAATGTGTTTTACACAGCTTTAAAGAATATAATCATATACATTTTATGTGTTGCATATGTTTTTCAGTATTGATAAATGAATCTACATGTTTTCTTGAAATAAATATTTCAATCATTCTTTAGATGGAAAAGATCATGTATAATTTATAAAAATCGTGTATTATATGCCTTCTTTGTTCTCATTATTTATAAAAATATTTAAATATTTTCAATATGGATGAATTACAATGTTTTCTTTTTAAAAAATAAATTTTTTGTCCTCAGTATTATGTGAAAAACTAGGACTTAAAGAATAACATGTTTAAAAATAATTTTTAAACAATTATAAATTATTGTTTAATATGACTAAATTATTTATTTAAATTGCTTTTATTATTTTATTTATTATAATATATTAAATTACATTACATATTATAAAACTGATAAAGAAAAAGTTAAATTTAATTAGAAAGTGTTTTTGCACTATGTTTAAAATATATAGATTACGTGTTGCAGCATTCTCCTTTGAAACTGTTTGCTTACTTACAGCTGAAATTGATATTGATTAGTTACCAACTGTCTTAATAATTTTAAAATTAATAATATGCTTGCATTTAAAAGTAAAGTTTTAATAATATTATAGCAACATATATTTTTAACATAACTAATGATAAATTCTTTAGTTTGCTAAATAATTTTTACAAATGTTAGTTAATTTTTTTTAAATTTTATATTTAAAATAACATATTTAACTAATTTATGCATCACATGTTATTCATATTTTTTAATAATGCAAATATGAGAACTCATGTTCAATATTATTATTTCTAATGCCTTCAGAACTTGAATAATTTAAACATGTTTATTTTTTCAAGGTTATTGCTAAATATAATCCCCTTGTACTGGGTATCAGAGACACTGAAACTGTAGAGGTAATAATTTTAATATTTATGCAAAAGTTTTATCTTTATTTTTAATGGCTTTTTTTAAGTATATTTATGCTAAATAAACAGTTTTTTTTTTAAATTTAAGTTATATTTTTTTAACTAACAGCTTAAAATATGTAATTTTAAATATTAAAGCTTAATCTGTTGTTCCAAAACAACTTGGAACAACAAATTTATTTCATCATGCATTTTAAATATTTTTTAATTAACTGAAAACTTTAGCCCTAAATAAGTGCTTAAAAGATATATATATATATCATTGTTATACTTTAAAATTGTATTTGCATGAACAAAAATGTGAACCAAACCCAAACGAATAAACTAAAAACAGTTATAATATATTTGTTTTAAATAAAATTTCTTACACGATTTTAATCTTAGTATTTGTAGTTTTTTCCATTTGCAATTCATTTGTAATGTTCTTCAAGATGCTTTGTATGCATAAAAGAATAATATATTTTGAAAGGGCCTTTGTGTGTTTTTAATTCTTAATATATTTTTATTTACAATTTAATTGATTTTTTTGATCGAGGATTTTTTTTAAATAATGTAAACTAATGAAAATAAAAGTTAATTTGTCATAATTTAACTTAATGAGCATTTGCATATTCCTTAAGGTAAATTAATAAACCATCATTCAAAATATTAAGATAAAACTCACTCAACATTATTATAATAAGTACAAAAGATGAAATTAATTTAATTTGAACTATTCTTTAATTAAAAACCAAGTAACCAAGTAGATAAATATTATATTTCTAAGATTGCATTATGTTCTGCAATGCATCTGGAATTTCAATAATTTTTGATTTAATAAATTTTGAAATTTAGTTTTTAAATGGAGAAAACTATTTCTATATGAAATTTGTAGATTTTAAAAAAGATTTTATAAAAAATCTGTAAACATTAAAATGTTTCATTTATTTCTCTACAAAGAAAAATAATAGCTTTATATCTCACTTTTTGTTGTATAAGTTTGTTATATATTTTTGGGTAATTAGTCAGAAAATAATCTTTCACATGTTCATTTGAAGTATTTAAATAAAATTATTGAGTTTTCTAAAGCACTGCTTCATTTTTTCAATAAATGTTTTTATTAAAATTCATTGTAATTTATTAAAATTTTAATCAATGTTTTCATTTATATATAGATTAATTTAATGTCAAAAATAAAATATATTTATTTTTGTTTATTATAAGATGCTAATTTGTGAAATAATCTTTTTATATATAATATACTATTTAAATTTAGTTTTCACAATGTCTTGAGCACTTTGATGTAAGACACATTTTTTCTAAAAAGAAGACCATGATTTCAATTTAATTCTTAATATATGATCAAATTAAAAATATTTTATGAAGTTCTTAAAATTAAAAATACATGTTCTTCCTTATAAAGCTGAATAAGAACGTTTTTTTATATAACTCTATAATCAAATATTTAATATACCTTTGTATTAATAAATATGCACTATTTTATATTCTGTAAAATTAAATCTAAAAAAATTAATTCTAAGATTTCCTGTGCTTCAACTTATAAATATTAGCAGAAAACTTATGATGTAAATTATAGATATGAACTAATTTAAAATAATTAAATGTTTTGGCTTTTTTCATAAAAATGAAAATATATGTTGTCAATAAAATTTAGCTACCATATATATATATATATATATATATATATATATATATATATAATTTTTTACAAATAGTAATTATAATTGTTTCCTTTATTTCAATTATAGGTTTTTCAAGAAAAATTATCAAATTCTAAGCGTGTACTCATTGTGGGAAATGGCGGCATTGCAACTGAGCTTGTGTAGGAAATTTATTCACTGTATTAAGTTTTAGACTTAACATGAAATAAATTATTTGTATTTAAATATTGTTTTTAGATAAAATAATTTTTGTGTTAAATATTTATGTATTTTTAAGTTTATAATCCATAGTGGTATTGTGAAAGTATGTACTGTGTCTTGTCAGGAAAAAATATTACATTAATATAAATTATAATTTACATTTATGTAATTGAACTGGAATTTCAACTTCAAATTTTTAAATATTTTTTAATATAATTTTAAGCTTAATTATGCAGCAATTAATAACTATAATCATAAATATTTTTTGATTCCCTATCTATTGGTTTAAAAATATTTATTTTACCTTTCATTTTAAATTCTTTATGTGCTTTATCAAATTTTTATTATTGTGAAAACACAATTGTAAATTTCAGAAAATAAGTTAAGATTATCTCGGAATTTTTTAAAAAAAACTTTCTTATTGGAAGCGATTTTGAAAATTTAGATCTAAAAGGAAGCACTATTTTGATTCTGTATTAAATTGAACTATTTTATTGAACTTCAAATTTTTAAAGTGATATTAATATTAATTTACTATTGTATTTAATTAAAGTATATTTTAATATTTTTTCGGATTGGATTTATAAGTATATAAAATAATGTTTGCTTGAATATAAAATTCATTATTTGTATCTCTTCTATACTATAAGAATAAACGTATAGTTATAAGTGTAAATAATTCTTAGTGAATAATAGGATACAATATAAATAAAATTATTCTTTGAAGTTTTAACTTCAAATAAAATTATTCTTTGAAGTTTTTTTTTTATTATAAAAAAATGTTTAAAAAACATTAGTGAATCTAGCAGATGTTGAATACAGGTCATATTTTCAGGAAGATTTTCATGAATATTTTTAGATATTTTTTTAAATAAAAGTAATTATTAATTTTATAAAATGCACACATGATTTTTTAATACTATGTTTTAAATTTTAGATATGAAATCGAGAATTGCCATGTTATTTGGGCTATCAAAGATAAATCAGTTGGTGCAACATTTTTTGATGCTGGTGCTGCTAAATTTTTCCTACCATGTCTGAAAGAATCAAAGCAACAAGAATCAGAACCAATGAAACGAATGAAATATACTTTAGAAGGTATGACATTTGTACATTAGCAAAAAGTTATGTACTTGTTAATTTACTAATAATATTGGTTACTTATATCTTCAACCGTAAATATCATGTATTTCTTAATTTTATTTTAAAATTTTTTTATTATATGTACTATAGTAAATAATGAATGCCAATTTTATGAGGTAGATTCCTTTACTTTAAACATTTCTATATTTATATTATATACTTAACTCTTACATGAATTGTATTTGTTTTTATAAAAAAACTACAATGAATTTGCTTATTTATTTATATGCATTGAAATAATTCCATGTTGGTAAATCTGCAAGCTCATGCAGTTTGAATATTTGAAATTGTAAGAAAATAATTTAAGAAACGAAAAACTCAATTTTGCGTCTGGGAAATAATTACCTAATTTCAAATGAATTTTTTTTTCTTATTTGAAATCATTTATAGTGTGAACATTGAAAGATGAATGAAAGTTTTTAGATGTCAAATTGTTTATTTTATATTTGATTCAATTTGAATTTTCTTTGCATATTTTATTATTTCTTTATATGTTGTTTCTGGTTTCTGTAAAATGTCACCTCATATAGGAGAAAAAAAGAAAATAGATTTGAAACAGCACTGACAAATTCTTGAAATTGTTAATTATCACATTTTCTAACTTTTCCATGATGTTTCAAATTTTTTTTTCTTCTTGTCATGTTTCTTATAATTGTAAGGGAAATATGCTTTCTGCATTTTAGAATGATAATGGACAAACTATTCTGAAAACTATTTTGCTCTATACGCATACTCAGATATGAACATAATTATCAATACTAATACAGTTTTCTAAAGAGTCAATCATTCTTCTTTCATTATAACCTTTTTGTGTGAAAAAAAGCATTAAAAATTGAAATTTTGATGTTATAAGATTATTAAATGTATATTTTTCAAATTTTTTTTAAAAATTTTCCTCTTTTTTGTTTTATGTTAATTTATTTATTCTTTTGAATTTTTGTATTTTTATTTATTTATTTTTAAAATTTATTGAAAGTAATTGGTGTAAAGTTTATTATATTTACTCTTCATAATATTTTTGCAAAACTACTGGTTATGAAAATGATATATTTTAGTTGTTTTTTTTTCTTTAATGAAGACTTTATAATTTTAGTTTTCATGAGATATTATTTACTTACTTACATGGAAGCATTTTTTCATATTTACTTGAGATATTTTATTTTCAGAATCTTATTAGCAGTGTTCATATTTATGTTTCAAATTATAGGGATTTTAACAGTGCAGATTTTATAAAAAAAAAAAAAGAAAAAAGAAAATTAATAAAAAAATTATATCATTTAAAGAGTGTACTGAATTTTTGAGCTCCGCAAACGATTGAATTATTACTATGTTCGTTTGATTATGTGCATAACGATGATTTCATTAGTTATGAAAGAGTCAAGTTTGTTAAAATGGAAAGGGAAGGTAGGAAAATTGCTAATACAAAAGTAATACTAAATGTTGTAAGATGAGACTTTTTTAGATGAAATGAATGATTATTAACTTCTGGTTACATTTCCATTGCTCATTCTTGGCTCTTAAAAAAGAAAAATGTCTATTTGATATATTTTACTACTTTTAACTTATCTATAATTCTAAGTTCATTCTCAACTGCTCTTATAATGTAAATTTTATAAAAAATCATTTGTAATTCTCATCAACTATCAGATATATTCTAGCACATTGCTTGAATTTAAACCAAATATATAGTCATACAACTTTATTGCTTATCACTTTTATTTTTAAATATTTTTAAGTGTCTGTGACTATTTTCTCCCTAATCTCACTAATTTAAATTCTTCATTAATACTGATTCTTTGTGCTAATTTTTTATTTTAATTTGTAACAATAATACCTCGTTATCTTAAAATATTAATCATGTCAGCTTTATAACTAATGTAATAATAAAATATTTCGTGAAAAGAATTTAATACTGAATATAATATTTACTAAAATGTTTAATATTGTAAAATTTTATGGCATATCACTTTTTATAAGTTGAATCCATGTTATGTATTATTAGGATATTTTGGAAAATGGTTCATAAATATAAAATTTTTAAATGTTTCCTAAAGCATAATGACTTATGTGTATAAACATTTTGAAACATCATTATGATTTCATAGTAGTTATTGAAAAAAAAAAGCATTAATCTCTTGTACTTATTTGCTTTATAATTTTCGTTTCATTTTGGGTCATTGTAAAATACTGTTATCCATCATATTGGAAAAATGCAGGGTATAATATATTTATTTGATGTAACACATGTAAAGAAAATTTAAATTGTAATATTCTTAATTACTTTTGTAAGCATAAAAATTAATTACTCAAACTGAGGTTTCATATTTTTGATCGAATGGATTATTTTAGACAAGTTCAGAAATATGTTTATTTTATATATTTTGTATGTAATGTGCTTTGCTGTAAATTAAATTCTCAAAAATTTTTGTATTTAAAATAATTTTTTCTATTATTGTTATTTCAACTAAAATTTAAAATTTATTAAGTATAAAAATTATTGTAATGTGTTCAATGTTATACTTAAGTCATGTAAACTTTTGCACATATGAGAAAATATTAAATTTTTGTTTGTGTAAATGTGCATTTGTTTCATTTGGAATAAAAAAATTTATTGTTATTTTTGTTCAAGTTTTTAATGTAAAATAAATCAACATTTTAATTGATAAGTAAAAGAAAGAAAGACTAGCCCTTTGAATATTTTTGTTGATATATCATAAGTGTGTTATGCTTAGTATCAATGAAATTTATCTTTATAGAATCTGAGAAATGAATGAAATCTTTATAGACCACTACTATCATCTATACAAATGCAATTAACTTTCCTATTTAAGTGTTTCATAAAATAATATACTAATTATTTTTATGTTAATGAAACATTGCTTTTTTAAAATAAAGATTTAAGTGTATCTCAAATTTAGGCTTAAGTTCTATGTACTGAGATTTCATTAATTATGTTTTCATGATATAAAATTATTTGCTTACTATATATAAATAATATATAATAAAAATATTTGCTTACATCTTGTAGGAATGTACATCAATGAATTACTTTAATAATTGAATTTTTAAGCCAATAATTTTCTGAACATTTTTATTCAAAAGAATCATCCTAATTGGCAGGAATAAAATTTCATTCAATTTCAACTGACAATTCATTGTTCTGGTATTATTTTTAATGGCATGCAGTAATTTTAATTTCAAATAATCATTTATGTTCTTTGTTAAGAATAAATATATCTGATATATCAACTATTATAAAATTTTAAAATCAAGATAAATTACTTTAAAAGAGTTAAAAGATTTTGCTTAATTGTTAATTATAGTTATTTTTTAAAATCAATATTAGTTAAAATAAGTTAAATTTGTTTATTAAAATTCTGATTTCATGTATTATCAAAATCCAAAATAAGCGTGTTAGTTCTTGTCAGAAATCATTTAATATGCTAATAAAGCTTTTGAAATTTTTATTCCAAGAAATTTATAGTATATATGATCTTTTTGCTGGCAAGTATCTTTAAAAATGTTTTTAAATTGTAATTAATATTACAAAATAGTTTACATTGTTTTAGTACAACTGCTTTACTATAAATTAAAAGTAGATAAAGATGAATTACTTAAGAAAATTTCTGCTATGCTGATGTCTTAAAAGGAATACAGAACATTCTAATTTTTTAGAATGGTTGGTGTTTCTTTTGAATTTACAGAATTAATATTCTATTTTATTTATCATCCCTACTGTAATTTTAATTTCTATTGTATTTATTATCCTTTTACCAATATTGTAATTTTAAGCGAATGTTTTTGTTTTAATTTAAGAAAATGAACTAAAAATGGTAATTGTATATAAGTTTTTAAAATGATGAAATAATTCATTTTATTTATGTTCATTTTTCAGGTACACCTCATTTATCGCAGCCAGTAATGGGCAGTGCTTTGGGTCCTGATTGGTCTACTGAAGTTAATATGAAAGGAAAGACACTGGTGATTATATTTTAGCATATTTACATCCATTCATATTTATTTTTTTCCAAAAAAGTTTCATAGTTATTTCAGTTTTATTTTATTAATGAATGATATCTATTATGTAAATATTTATGAATATTTTTAATTATCTGTAAAGTGTTTTCTCTTTCTTTTTTATTTTTATTCATTTTTATTTTTGTACACTGCACATAAAAACTTTTTTTGGAGACAATTATATTTAGGATTAAATTCTTTTAAAAATCAACGTCATGAATTCAAAAATGATTTTAATCTTTATCCATAGTATGTGAATTGATAATTTTCTAAATAAGCTCATATGAATCTACTCCTTGATATTATATTAAATTTAAACAATTGGAGTAAAACTACAAATAGTTCTAAAACAATATTTTTTAAAATATGTACAAAAAATCATTGTTATAGAATTTAATTATTATGGCTGTATTATGTTTTGTAAATTAAATTTTTTTAAAATTAATTTTAACCAATTAAACTGTGTTTATTAGCTATAAATAAGTAAATATAAATTAAGCACTTAATATTGAAAAATTAGTATTTCCTAATTTTAAAACATATAGTTTTTCATCGAATGTTTTTCCATGTCATTCTGGAAATATAATTATGTAGTTTATAAATATATTATGTAATTGACTGTTGTATGAAGCCTTAATTGATTCTATATGTTTTATATTGAATTTCTATGTTCAAATTTAATCAGGGATTTTCTTAATGAGTTGTAAAAATGATGGAATGGAAAAAAAAATTTTTTCAGTATTTTCAGGAAAAATGCATATTATAAGTATGTAAAGTATTTTGTTGATTAAAAAATATGTTTAAAAATTAATTTTAGAAATTTTTATATTCATATGCCAATAAGTTCATAATTACATTTTTCGTATTTTATATTTATTAAAAATGTTTTGATAATAGTAGTAAATTTTCAATTAAATATCTTAGGGAATATATAAAAATACTTCTGCATAAATGTAATTTCAGAATATTTAATTTTGTATTGTTTCTTAAACTCGTATTAAATACGAAATTTTTGCATTTCATCACGGAAGTTACCTATAATTAAAACATGTACTTTTTGTGTTATGTTAAATTTATTTAAAATTACTAAATAATTTTTTGAATATTTAAAATAAATTTATTCTTAACATTCAAGCTTTATGTTGTGGTTATTTAAATGTATTTATTGACTTATTTCAATAAATATTAAAAATGAATATTTAAAAGAGCTATAAAATTTTAGATTTCAATAAAGAATCTTTAAGAAATGTAGTATCTGTTGATAATTACACACTTTTATTCATTAAGAAAATACATTTAACTGAAATAATTTTCCTATCGCACGTTTTCCATTTACATAATACATTTTTATTGTGTATTTGATTTAAGACTTCATTTTAACCTGATCATAATATTGTTTTGTGCAATCTAATTTAGAAAAAGATAAATGTCATTATTTTAGAAATAAAATATTTATATATTATTTGAAACAAAATTTATTTTCAGGAAAATCGTAATGTACATGTTGAATATGAATGTGAAGTTAAAAATATTTACAACAAAGACGAATTTCTGCAAAAGGGTTTGAAAGAAAATATTCTTGATTCAAAAGGTTACAAATATTTGGTTTTATTATGTTTGTATTCTACTTTTTATGTTACCCGTTTTACTATTAAATAAGAGAAAACTAGTGTTAAAATATTATTTTAATATAAATTAGAAATAATTTAGTATTTATTAGTGTAAATTGTAAAACTTAAAATGTTATTTTTATTAATCATCATTTAGTGAACTATTTATATACTCTTGTTAAGTCAATATAAATGTTCAAATTACTTCAAAACATTTTTGAGGAATTAACAATTTTTTAAAACACAAATTACAAATCATTTTAAGGATTATACAAGGCCATACAATCTTTTGATGTAAAATAACTTTACTCATTTTACACTATATTATGAAAACATATAACAATCTGTATGATTAATATCACCATGAAAATATTTTGCTGTGAGAAATAATTGAAAGAAACCTTTTTATGTCATACTTAAACAATATATCTTTATTATTCTTCACTTTATTATTTAAAATCTTCGATATAATAATAATTGTTAATCATATTTTGATTATCAAAAATATTTTCAGATATTTTAATTGTTTTGTTATTTTACATTTTTATCCTATAAGTAATCCATTGATATTAGGAGAGTCGATCAAAATATCATTTTAAGACTAATTTATAAATCGATATAATATTCAAAAATAATCAGATAAATAAAAACAGTTTTAAAACAGAAAATGGTTGTTGTAATTCCCTTATATAATCTAAATTTCACATTGTAAATGTTATTTGTGTATCAATACATGCTCCTTTTCAAAAATATGTTTAAATAAATGTTTTATTCTTTAATTTAAATAAAATGTTTATAATATGTTTTATTCCTTGATAATTAATTTCTTCCAAATGATTTTAATGATATTAGTATATAGGTAAAATCAGTTGATTATTGATAAATAATAGTTTTATCCATATTATTTTATAGTATTGTTTATGTCCATGTTTTAGAGTACTACTATTCACTATTAGATGCTTGAACTATGATTATGCTTCATTTATGATTTAAGTTAAAATTCTAGATACTAGAAGAGATGATTTTAGAACTTAATTAGTGGATGCTTAAACTTATTTGACAATTACATTTGTTGTTGTCTTGTGCCAGCTATTCTAACAATATGTGGTGTGCTGCTCCACTTTTCCACCTTACATTCTCATATATAATAAGAAGGAATACCATTATGCTGTGTAATCATATGTATTTGTATTAGCATGTCATATAAGAGTGACTAAAGTAGAATCATTATATCTTGTAAAAAAGTATGTTACTTTTTTAAAATAAATTCACAAATGCCTATAGTGTTATTTTATACTTTTGTTGAATGCCTTTCTTAAAGATTTTCAGAAAATGTGTGTGTGTGTGTATATATATATATATATATATATATATATATATATATATATATATATATATATATATATATATATATATATATATATATATATATATATATAATTTCTTAGTTTTATGCATTTATTTCAAAATATTACCTGAAGCATTATCAATTGCTTATGCACATAATTTTATACCACACAAAAAAGATTGAAATATTTATCTGAATTTGATATGTAAACCTTTATTGAAAAGATGTATATTTAATGCATTTATTTTTGTAGAATGTTAGCGTGTTACAATTTTAAAGGATTATATAAAATTTATTATATATAAATTTTTCTAAGTGATAGCAAAAATATTTAAACAATAATTTAATATAACAGCTGTTAAGTTTAAACATTTAAAATGTAATTATTTAAGAAATGTATTTAAAATTTTAATTTAAAACAATATTTGTTGCATAAAATTATTAAATTTCTGTAAAAGGATTTGTTTTTGCTTGAAACATTTCAGTTTAAAAAAGTTAGTGTGAGGTATATTGGGTAAAATCTAAATTGATATTTATTTGTAGATAGACAATATTTTCTTTATTTATATTTAAAACAATGTGTCCAAATGTGTACATTTTTAAAAGTTTTAAAAATGTACACATTTGGTTGTGTAAAATTTGTTATATAATTTTACATTGAAAATTTCATATATATTTGCATTTCTGCTTTTTTTTCTTAATACTGTTCTGATGAACATTGAAACTGAGATGTAGGTTGTTGATTCTTTTAGGTATTTGGCCTGTTTATGTTGAACTAACGAATGGATCTATTTTTGGGTGTGACTTCATTATAAGTGCTACTGGTGTAATTCCAAATACTTCTTTCCTTGTGCAGAATGAAGTAAATTTTTATTTATTTAACTTTTTTATGCATTTTTTAACGTATTTGGCCAAAATGCAATCCAATTGAAGCTTGTCTTAAGATTTTTATTTTTAAAGTGTAGATAATATATTTTAAAATGTTAAAAATTTATCAAACACATTTGCATTGTATATTTGGAGAAAATTATGAATAAATTTAGTAGCTCATTCAAAACACAAATATAAAGACATTTAGTTTCCTGCTGGGGAACTTAGAATCTGTTCTTTATTATTATTTGCAAAAATCCATTAGAGAAGTATCTTGTAAGAAGTATAGCTGACTTTTATAATATTTTGGTAAAATATTTTGTATTATTAACATTAGAAAACTATATATCTATATCTATCTATCTATCTATATATATATGTATGTATGTATGTATATATATATATATATGTATGTGTGTGTGTGTATATGTATATATGTATGTATATATATATGTATATATATGTATGTATGTATATATATATGTATATATATATGTATATATATGTATGTATGTATATATATATGTATATATATGTATGTATTTATATATATATATAAATAATTTTTCTATAAATATTTAAAACTTTTATAAATTATAATATTTGAGTAATGACTATCAAACATAATTATATTTGCCAACCGTTAAGCCTTTTTTGCAATAACACAAGCTTCAGATAAAACTTGATAACATTTTTATCAGCAAAGTCGATTTTAATTCATGATTGCTTGCTACTTTTTGGAAACTTGATTAAGAATAATTAAAATGACATTGCTTTTCATTGTCACATAGTGAATGTTTTATATCTTCCACAAATCAACGGTTTCTTTTCATTGCTGTAATATCCTCTTTGTATATTACCAATGATTTGTATTTTTATGGGCTACTTTGCTACTACTTCATTTATATAACATTCTAAAACATTATTTAATTCTATTTTAATTATGCAAACAGCGAATGCAGAGTTATCAATATAGAATTGAATGTAAATTTTAAAATATTATAATATTTTTATACTTGAATCTTTCATAATCTTCTAATTTTTTTTATTTTCATTATTATTATATTAATTCAATATTCAAGCTGTCTCCTCCAGTTAATTTGCACAATTTTATTAGTTATTAACTGTAAAAAAGAAATTATCTGATGAATAATTTAGTTTTCATTATTGCAGTTTTCTTTTGCGGATGATGGGGGAATAAAAGTTAATGATCAAATGAAGACAAATTTAGAAGATATTTTTGCAGCTGGTGATATATGCACTGCTTCTTGGTCATTGGCTAAACATTGGTTTCAGGTGCGAATGTTTTATGTAATTTTTAATTATCAATATTCCTTATTCATATTAATATTTAATTACATTAATATTCTACTTTTAGTTTAACACTGAAATAAAATCAATGTTTTGTATAAAAAAAATGATTCTGTTTTATGAATGCGTTTTTAACATCATAAGTATTTCATTATATTTACTTCATGGTTTATTTGTGAGAGAAAATCAATCTACCTGTTAGTCTTTAGATAGCTTGATTTTCTCTTTCCATGAATTAACTCTCATTTATGATTTCACTCATGAAGTTACGACTTCATAAGTAAATAAAATGCAATTGATTATTAGTATTCAGTTTTTCATTTGTAATCCATCTAAATGTGCTATTTATTAAATAAGAATTTATTGGATATGAACATTTTTAAAAACATTACTAAAACCCCCATCAAAACCACAATATAAATTCATCATAAAAAGATGACTTGATAATTGAATGGTTTGTGCTTTGGTATTCAGTTCAGCAATTTATAGTTTGACTTCCATTTCAAGTAGCAATATTTGATATAATTTAAAATCCATTTTCACCCTGCATTCTTTTTGAAATAGGCGCTGAATGTGAAACCAGGTAAGAATAAAGAAAATAATCACAAAATTGAATTAGAAAAATTCATTGATACAAAATATGCTAATTAACAGAATTTATTATTAGTAATATGTTAAAGAATAATAATAGATTATTGGTTTTTGACTTACAATCCATGTTTGTCATTTATATAGTATTTTTATTGTAATTCTAATAAATTTCATTGGGGTGGAGTTTGGGAAAAAGGTCTTTGTGTTATTTATTCAGATTATATTCAGTTGTTCTTAAATAAGTGATGCAGGCAAAGTTTTCAATTATTTTAAATTAATATGAATATAATTTTGTCATATTGTTAACTAAACATTATAATGATTACATGTTTAATGTATTCATAATAATATACGAATATTTATATGCATGATTACACACAATCACAAATGAATATTACAAATGTAAGTGAAATAATTACTATAAATGCATGCAAAAACTTTATATATATATATATATATATATATATATATATATATATATATATATATATATATTATTGTTAAATATTATATACAATTTTGATAAAATAATATTAATTATTAATTAAAATAGATATTTTAATAAATTAAGTTTATTAAACTGTCCTCTCCAAACATAAAACATTAAAGCTGTTTATCGCTTTGTAGAACATATCACATGCTTTGAACATATTAGTTAAAAATCATTCATTCAAATTATTAACTTTATAGTTTATTTCTATGCCAAATATAAAATAAAAATTTCATGCGATGACTTTTCTAACATTTTTGAAAGATTAATATTATATAAAATTAATACAATTCAAATTTAATCAAAATATAGAATTAAAATCCAATTTTACTGAAATGTACTAAAAATTCAAATTTCAAAATTGTGACGATTTGGAAACTCTGAATGATCAACCTATTTCGATTTTAAATTTCTGACCAATTATAATTGTCTGTATAATATAGTTATATTAATAAGAGTGAGAATTCATAAAGTGAAGATTTGCATTTGAACACCATAAATGAATTAAATGAGTTAAATAAAGTTTTGTATATGCTTTATAATTGGTGTAGTTTAATTTTTTCATGTTTATATTTAACCTGTGTAAGTTATAATAAAATTACAATTTATTTTAAATTTTCTGAAATGTATATATTATTTTATATGATTATATAAAACATTAATAAATATATTGTGAAGTGAAAATGAAGTAGTACCTAAATCTTGAATTAAAGTTTAAAAGAAATTGAATATTGCAGTAATCTTTATATAGCTAGATTTTCTAAAACTTGAAAACTGGGTCTCTTTTTTACTTTCCATCTTTTGATGACATCAATTATAAAATAGTATTTTTCCATAAAAGTAAATTCCCATCAATTTTGAACAATTAATATCTATCAATATTAATGGTTCAAAATTGGTTATATTAAATGCATTACTATTACTTAAGTATTAAATTATTGCTTATAATTTTCTTAACAAATTTAGTCTCTTAAAATTAACCTAAAAATTTTGTCCATACAAACCCTTACAAACCTATATAATTATCCATACAAGAAATGAAAATCTGTAAATTTAGCTTAAGAAGTAGGATTATTGTTTTGTATTATAATTTTTTGGACAAGCTGAAATTTCTTTTTCAGCTATTTGTTATAAAAATAAATAGCTACAATTCAGTCCATAGTTATGTTAGTGAATGACACACCTGTGCTTACATAAATACTGTGGGAAGTAAGTACTTGGCAGATATGAAATATTTGAATAAAAGAATAAACAGGAAAAACAGAGACTATCAATTTTATATAAGTCTCTTTTTAAAATAATGACATTAATAAATGCGTTTATTATTAAATCAAATACTTTATCTCTGAAATCACATAGCAATTATTTTGATATATGTTACTTGGTTTTTTATGATGATATTTAATTTAGCTCCATTATTCTTTAATCAAAATGTTTTAAATTGGAACTTACTCTCAGTTTAAATTTTAGATGCGATTATGGACTCAAGCAAGACAAATGGGAGCATATGCTGCCAAATGTATGTCTTGTGATCTTGTAGGAGAAACTGCAGTTTTAGATATATGCTTTGATCTTTTCACTCATGTAACTAGGTTTTTTGGTTATAAGGTGAGATGTTTTCATAAATTCTACAATATTAAATAACTGCTAATTTGAATACTAGGTTATATTGCTAAATAAAATTTTTTCTATTTCAAAAATTTTTTAAGTTCAATGCACATGTTTTTGCAATAAAGTATGAATTTTGAATGCTCATATTATTTTTATTATTGAAATTTAAGCTAAATTTATCAGAGTTTAAGTAATTCTTTAATTTATATTCTTGAAATATGCAGTTTATACAAGTTAGTTAAGTTTCAAATAAAATGTTTCTTGTGATAAATCTTGATGTTAAAATTAAAATTCTCCCAGTTTGTTTATTTTGAGTGTAATATTGATGAACGGTAAAATTTTCATCTATTATGTTCATGTGTAAAATTTAATTCAGCTTAGAAGGGAAGTTATTGTGAACGTATAAAATATTGATTAAAATTTTTTAACTAATTTATAAAAGATTGAGATCACATTTTCATGCATTCCTAAATAAATTGAACTAATGCAATTTATATTAGAATTTTTTTGTGTGTCACATTTATTTGTTAAATAATCATCAAGAAATTTGATTTAAAAAAATCAAAATTAATTATAAAACATAATTTTAGATATTTCCAGTTGTTAACTATTTATTTATTGGATTAATTGAAATGTTCACTTGTTAATCCTTTAACTTTGACTTGCATACACATTTGCTTGTATTTTAATAGCGTTAATTCCTCTCAAATGTTTTGCTCTTTCAAAGATACTTATTTTTTAATATTTAAAATACGTATTTTAAGAAAAATGTGTTTTAAAGAAAATTTTTTTATGTTTATCCATTTCAATTAGATTCTTTACTGAAAGTAGTTTATTGTATACCATTTTAATATTACTTATTATATTTTGAATATAGGTGGTATTATTGGGATTATATAATGGGCAAAATCTAGGAAATGATTACGAAATTATAGTTCGTGCGTCTGAGAGAAATGAATATGTCAAAGTGGTGATGCAAAATGGCAGAATGATGGGAGCGATTTTAATAGGGGAAACAGATTTAGAGGAAACATTTGAAAATCTGATACTTAATGGCTTAGATCTATCATCTTATGGAGAAGATATTTTAAATCCTAATGTTGATATTGAAGATTATTTTGATTAAAGTAAACATATGTAATTTGTCACTTTAAATGTTGCAAAATATTAATGCTGTGATATTTTTAAAGTTATAAATTCATTTTATCATCTGTTAAAAGTACCATTTTGTTATTCGACTTAAATATTGCCAACTGGACTATAATAAAACTAAGAAATTTTCCAACAAAATTCATATTTAATTATGTTTTATTCCTAATTTGTAGAAAATTTAAATAAGTATTGGTATTTGTATATTATACTTGCTTTCAAAAATTTGGTCATTTAAATGTTATGCATAATAGTGCTAGATTTGCACTCAGTGATTCTTACAGATATTTTGATAAAATAGCTTCACAAATATATTGATTTTGCTAAATTGTATGTGAATAAATTGATATGTGTGTTATAAATGTTGCTTTCCAATTTTTCAATTACTTTTATATAATTTATTAATAGTATTGCTTTTAAATATGATTTGAAATGTGTTTAAAAACTTGTGAATTCTATTTAAGGCAATTAATTTCATTTGAAACTGTCCAAATTAAAAATAAACACTATTTTATTAATATTTTCTGAAACTTATTAAAAGAAACTCTCCATTATTTTTTATTTTATTAATAGTGTAATATTATACTGATTTGTATACCTTCTTGATATGATGCAAATCAGCCTTCATGTGCTAAAAGGGAATGTATATCAACTAACAAATCATTCTAGTGATTCTTGAAAAGAAATTCATAGCTGAATATAATAATCATGTATATATTTTATTAAGATTATTCATAAAATATTTCATTTTATGCAAATGTTTTTGTTAATACACACATGTATACCATTCTAAATGATATTTAACATTACATAGCTTCTTTTAAAATTTACATTACTTTATAAATCAGATTTTATGTACATATTTTCTAAAGATCTTAGAAACTTTGAATCATAAGGATTTATGTGAGTGAACAGTCAATGTTAATCATGCATATAATTTTAGTTTTAAAAACATGGAGATAAAATTTGTTAAATATTACTTGAGTGTTTGAGAAACTTTGAAACAGTGTGAGAGAGTACATTTCTTTTGTTGTTTCAGATATAAAAGAAAATATATAAAATGTATTTTCTATTTTAAAACTATATTATTCATTATTATTTGTGTTGAAAATTGCTATTTTTAAAGATAATAACTATCTTAAAATAAATATTACCTACATTTATAATCTGGATAAGTTGTTGACATTACTGGAAAAATCATTAACTTTTTACAGTAATGTCAATAATTTAACTTTGCATTTCATCATATAATTTTTAACACCTTAAACAATTTTATCATAACAGCACAAAGCTACATATTACTTAAGTATGATATCAATAGAAATATTGAACTAAAAATACTGAGTGTAAAATTAATAATATTTATTGAAAACATCCACTTTAATTGTTTATTAATTCGTTATCCATATTTTATTTTATGAAATTATGATTCGGTCAACTTTTTCCATGCAAACCTAAACCTTCAAGGCACAGTTTTGCCTTAAATTAGAAATAAACTATTTTTATTGACTAGATGTTAGGAATATTTAGTAAAATACGTTTTTTCATATATTCTATTATCTTTCAACTTTTGGAATTGAAAATTTATTCTCACGTTAATTTGGACTTTATATTTATTTTTTAGAAACAAGTAATGTAAAATAATGAAAAGTTTTTCTATATATATAGTTAACTGTATAATTCTCAAAGTACTAATGTTCCTCCTTAAATACATATTCTGTTATTATGTAACTTGTATAGTTTCCTATTTATAGTGACTAGAGCCACAGAACGGACTACTATATGTTAAATTACTATCAATTGGCTTTTTTTTTCTAACATTAATAACACTATAACAAGGAAGGAAATTTGACATTGTGTGAATGATTATTATACACACATTGTGTGTGTGCAATGCCAGAACCACTAACTAAATGTGCAGAAACAAACGGAATTTATTCATAAGGCCCATATATAGAACAACTTAACAAAAGAAAGGGTATATGTATGATATCAGGGATACAAGTCATGATTCACGTGTCCTGGAGTACTTTCACCACATATCGGTTGTACAGCAAATGAATAGTACGTTGATTATATGTGGTTAATGCATCCCATGTCTCCCATAAGAATAAATATGAACATTCAATTCTGAGGTATGCTGAGGATCATATTATTCAGCTGCTCTTACGAAAAAGAACTCCACTAAGTAAGTAATGCTTATCAAAGATCGGGTACGGATATTGGAGGTGGTTGAGAAGCTGCAATTCGTCGGGCATGCATGTCCCACACATGTTCTATTTAAGTCCGGTGAGAATGCTGGTTATTCCATGAGGTTAATATCCTCCGATTGAAGACAGTCGTTGACAGTGCTCGAAGAATGAGGATGTATGTTGTCATCCACAAATACAAATTCAATGTCCACGGCACCCCTAACAAACGGATTTATTTTTCCAGATTGATGTCCCTATAAATGTAGTCTGTCATAATTCCGATTTGAACATGCAGATCTGTTCTGGAGCCAAGTATAATACCTTCCTAAACGAGCACTCCTGAACCACTGTAATGTTAGCATTCAATGATGTTGGTGGTACTGGGCCTTCTCCATATGAACATCCAAGATAAATCAGATTGCAAACTAAACCTCGACTAGCGCGCACATTGCATGTTTTTTACTCCGGGCTAACCCCGGGCAATAATGAACTGCCATGAGCGGAGCACATTTGACAAACCTGCAAGCATATAGAACCCACTACCTTAAACGTCTGTAGGCAGTTTGCATTGAAATGGTCGTAACTGCTGCCCATTATTAGCACCGTTTATTTCTTTTGACATTTACTGCCAAATACCGTTACTGGGGAGCAACCTCTACTGTAATGTCTATTGAAATTTTCATCATCTTGGAATCGCTGCCACAGCCTAGAGATGACATTTTGGGCTATTCCGAGTTATTCGCCTACTACTATCTGTTTACACCCACATTCCAGGCAACTGATAATTCTACCAAGTTAAACATTACAAGTTATTTCTTCTAATCTGTGTCATACCTATGCGGTCAGGGTATTCAGGGTCGTACGAATCGGTTGTGAAAATGTTTCTTTCTTTGCCACCTAGGTCTTATATACCCCTCTCTTACGCTCTCTTCATTATGGTACACACTCGGCATCATCAAATGTTTTCCTGTTATTTGTATATAATGCTTGATTGTTTAAGATATTTCTACAGGTTCCATTTTTACTTTCCCATTTGATTTCAGTGTGCTTCTGGATTACCCTTGATTTATGGCATGTATGTAGATAGTCACATGTAATGATGTAAAGGAGGAAAAAACCGGGTTTATTTTCGAGAATAAACCTGGTTTATTCCCTTGGGAATTAAAAAAATTCCCGGAAATTTCGTAAAGACCTTGAGATTTTTAAATTGTTCAGCTGATTTATAGAAATCTTTCAAGTTTGTTTATTATCAGATATTTCTTAAATTAAATAAAAGTCCACATTTTTTATGATTTCTACTACCAATTGATGCAATAGAAAGTTTTTCAGGAAAAGGAAAAAAATGTTGAGAAAATATTTTTTTTTTCCTTCTCTGAATGAAGTTGGGCATTTATAATGACAAAAACATGGAAATTTCAATATTTATTCCGACAGTTCTGGAAAACATATCTTGATATTTTTTGTTAAATATTTATTCTTTATTTTTCTTATTTTAACAAATATTTTTGTTTTTCTCAGTACGAAACTAACTAACTTCTTTATTAGAAGATAGAAAAGACTTTTTTTTTTTTGAATATTTTCGTAGTTTATTTTATTTTTCTTCATTTGTTTAAGACAAAACAATACATTAAAGAAAAGATTATTGATTGAGTTTATTCTCTAAAAATTACCTGTTTATTCCCAAAATTCTTGTGGTTCAAAATTACCGGGAATTTTACATCTTTTGCCACTGGGCAATAATACTTTAATTGGGTTGAGCTATTTTCTAGACACAAGAGTTACCGAGCAAATCTTAAAATATCAAGCTAGTAAGGTACAGATAATAATCAGTTTCATTTCAATAATTTGAACTTCACCCTTTAAATTGTACGAATAATTTATCTGTGTACAGGATTTAATTGATGAAAATCTATTAATGTGTTTCAATCAGCACAAAAGTTTGTATGTCTAAGATAACATTTATAAGCAAATGTTTAGTGGAATGCTTTCAAATTATATTCAGATAACTCTCATGTTAATGGTAGATAAGTTCATAAAAATGTTGTGTGTTTGAAGACATATTTTTTAATATCATTATAAGTTACTTGATCTTTATTAATATAGTAAGTGTATATGTTACACAAAATGTTTAAAAAATTTTTTTTCATTCGAAGTAATTTTTATTTAAATTTTATTTTATTAGATTTTCTTTTATTTAAACTTCCTTGTCACTTTTTTAATGCTATTAAACGAAAATTTTTCTGAGCAATATTTCGCACATTTTTGGACTACCCTTATTTAATTTTTTTTTTTTTTCATTTTTTGTACATTAAGAAATGTGTTATTTTATACTTCTGGCCACCTTAAATACAACACCCTGAAGGAAGCATGCAAATAACATGAAATTTGCAACATGCATAAGCGGAGGTGAGGTATACAAATGATTAGAATTTTAGCGCAGACTCACATCACGTGCGACTGTGGTGCCACTTCAAATCGCTATTTAATGCTTGGAGATTTCGACGATTTCAAGTTCTTCAATTGTGTTTTTCTTGTGGATTTTTTTTTAAAAAAAAAACGTATAATTATGCCCCGTAGAAAACAGCGATCATTTTTTTAAATCTAGTATCTGAGTTCGACAGAGGAAGGATTGTGGCCAACAGAGATTGTGGATTATGTTTTAGGGAAACCATCATCTTTCACCATCGGTAATGCGGATCGTTGGATGCAAAAAGATATGACGGACCGACGTGTTCGATCGCATCCACCTCAGGGACAACTTCACGCTATATAATTTCTGCTTGTACCATTCGACACCGTTTACAGTAGAGTGGTCTGTCCTCAAGATGTCCATTGCTTAGTCTACACTTGACGCAGAATCACAGGCGTCTCCATAATGGTGTGATGAAAGAAGGATGCAGACGGCAGAATGGAATGAAATTATCTTTAGTTACTAGTCACGCTTCTTTCTGCAACCTGCAATACCACGATGGTGGGGCTCGAGCCTGGAGCAACTGTGGAGAGAGGAACAGCTGCGTTATGCATCGCCACACTGGTCCTACACCTGATATTATGGTATGGGATGGTACTGGATACCATTCTCGCACTCCCTTAGTGGACATTGCTGGTACGTTAAACAGCCACAGCCAGCACTACATCTCCGAGGTATTGGAGCCGGTTGTCCTTTACCTTCAGGGCTTGCCCTTAGCCATATTTCAACAGGATAACGCATGACTACATGCGGCACGCATTCTTCAAGAGTTCTTCGTCAATCACCAGATTGAATTGCTGCCTTGGCCGGCTCGCTCTCTCCGGTAGAAAATGCGTGGTCCATGGTTGCTCAACGATTGACTCCAGATTGCATCCCAAGATTATATATATATATATATATATATATATATATATATATATATATATATATATATATATATATATATCCATGTCAGGGCCATGATAAAGCATTTTCCTTCTTAATATTACTGTTGCGTTTGAAATCGAAATAAAGTATTTTTTTTTACAAAATACTCTCGAAATTCTAACTCTTGAAACAGTTTGAGAGACAAACACAAATGTATGACTTTATTACAGCGGTTCTACTCTGCTACTACACTACAAAAATTAGGTAACATGAACTGACAAATAGTGCTGTTTAGCGGCCAAACACAGGGCCTTTCACATTCTAACAATTATTTTTAAGTAATATTGTCTTAAAAGACTTACACATTTTATTATATATTGTAAAAATTGTACAAGAATTGTAGAAGTAGAAGAGGTATTGGAGAGGTGTACAAAGGTTTCACTGATTTTTTATTGTGTTATTTTAACGACACTATTATATACGAATATTTCGGCATTTTATCCAATCATATGAGAGTGCCGTATTACAGGATAACTTATTGTGAATACGATACCCGAATCAGATGTGAAGTACTTTTAAATAGTGGTTGCCGGCTGGCAGTTTTTAGAGGTCCCTGGACCTGGCGATCCTGTACCCTCATTAGATAGCTGGTTTTTAGTTGGTGAGCTATAACTTGAATCTGATTAGCTTAAAATGAGCTTGAAATTTTAGTAGTTTGAGCTATGGATATGTCATAAAGATTCTTTTAGAATAATTAAAAATTATTCTTTATTAAGTTATTATTTATGAGAAATATATATTTAAATTAAATGAAACAAATAGAATAATAAAACAATAACTAAGAGAAATAAGAATATTTACGTAAGAACTTATATATATATTTACAAGAATTTTTACACACTACAATATTATTTATAGCGTATAAATTATTATGCAATACAATATCTCTCTCTTTATTATTTTTTTATATTTTATTTATTTATATATACATATATATATTTAAAAAATTATACCTGTTTCTTATATATATATATATATATATATATATATATATAGATATATATATATATATATATATATATAGAGAGAGAGAGAGAGAGTGAGTGAGTATGTGTGTGTGTGCGTACATATATATATATATGCATTTTTCATCATTGTTATTTTCATTTTAACACAATTTAGAAAGCAATTAATACAAAGAAATTTCAGATAAAAATTCCAGTTTTTATGCCCCAAATATTTGTTTATAAAAGAAAATCCATAATTATAAGAGCTTGCTATAGTGGAAATGTAAACTCCATCAAGAAGTAATCAATTTATTTCTGGAGAAAAATTAAGGGGCAAAAATAGTATAAAGAGCCTGAAAAAAATTTTTCTCATGAGAGAAATAAAGTATTTCTTTCGTGAAATACTCTCTTGTTATTAAAGAAAGGAAAAGCTTTCTTTCTCTCTAAAATAGACAAGAGCCACCTCTACAAAAGCAAAGAAATAACAGTTCTGATCAAGCGTGTTTCCATGGGCTATTGTTTCTTAACAGCAATTGTCATACTTAACTTTGTTTAAAATTATGTTTTATACTGCTCCATCATGAAATTAAAATGCAATCTGAAATATAAAGTACACTTTAACAGGAATAAATCACTGATGATAATCACATTTTTGAATGAGCACCAAATGATCCTCGTTATCGTGTCACTAATTAGAGTAAGCCTTTGATGATTCGAGAATCGAACCATTCCAAGATTTTCTAAAACCGACAAATAAAAACTGCCATTTTGTGTATGTGAAATGTGAGATTTTATTTATAAAGAATAATTTTCGTAAAATATTTCAATAAAGAATATTATTTGTTCAGCTTTCATGCTGGATATGGCATGATGTGAAACAGAAGCCAGAGTAAAACTTTGAATGTTTTGTTGAGGGTCCAATTCACTATCATTTCACAAATACGATTCTTGAGCAAAGTTGTGTGCTTAAGACTAGATCTTAGATTATCATCAAAAATCCATTTTTATTTCGACGTTAATGATGTACAGATTAAAGTTAAATACTGTTATATATCATATTATTAGTTCAATAGTTAATTTCAAACATTGGGATATTTTCGCTGTCTGTTGGAAAGTGTAAGTATTTTAAGGCATAAATATTTAAACTGCTGCTGCATTGTTATTCATCCTAAGTAAGTTTTTTATTTTATATATTATATTAATAGTATAACACATGCACCATTTTTTATTTTAGAAATTTTTCATTGATTGCTTTGTTACATTTATCGCAATGTTGACTGACTTTCATTTGTTAGAGGCTTATTTCCCTAAGTACTAATCACATTATTGCAATATTATTCTTCATATATAATTTTTTATTAATAAATACAGTAGACGCTCATCTTTACAAATTCATAGGAATCGGTAAAAAAGATCGTAAAATATAGAAGAATAATATTAATAAGAACTGACTTTATATCAAACTACTTTTTCTTTATGAATAAGACACTATATCAGAAAAAAATTATCTAGAATGCAATAATAAGAAATACATTCTAAATAAGAGTCCTTCAAACCAATATTTCCTTTCACTATAAATAGTGGTAGTGATTGATGAAAAATCAATCAAAGTATCCATTTTTCTTTTAATGCTATATTTTAATCCCCCCTTTTTTTCTCAATGTATAAAAGCATTTCACCGTTTCTTAAAAAAAAAAAAAAAAAAAAAAAAACTTACTTACCCTTCTTTTTTTCCTGTTTAGGATGCTTTGCTTTCTTACTATATTTTCAGTACTCTTGCTGGTACTGTTTACTTTTTACTAGGACATTTTAAAATTGACTAGAGGTTCTTCTTTGGAATTCTATACTTATTGGCAATTTTTGTAGGATTTAATATTTTTTCGTCTACTTTTAGAATTTTCATTTCGACTGATAAACAAAGTGGTTGCCGGCTGGTAGTTTTCAGAGGTCCCTGGATCTGGCGATCCTCTACTCTCATTAGATAGCTGGTTCTTGGTTGGTGAACTATAACTTGAATCTGATTGACTTAAAATAAGTTTGAAATTTTAATGAACGGGACTATGGTTATTTCATAAAATTTATTTCAGAATTTAAATAGTTATTGTTGATTAATTTATTTATGAGAAATATATATTTAAATTAAATGAAACTAATAGAATAATAAAGGAAATAGTAAAGGAAAAAAATGAGAGAAATAAGAATATTTACATTGTTTCTTCAATTGTGACCGATTCTCAATGGAACTGGCTCAATATCCCTCTCGACAAAAGAAACTTCATAAATTCATTCATTCAAGTGATACGAAATCAAATTAAAGAGAAACAGAGATTAAATTTTTTAAGACTTTTTCTCTGTTTTATGTTCTTATACGTACGGGAAGGACGAGAATCCAATTCGACATAGTTCTTTCGCATCAAATTCTGATTCCACAATGTCTGAAATGTCTGCCGTGTCGCTTCATTGTCCAAGAATGATGGAAGTTATTATATATTATTTAAAAAAAGAATTCAAATAAAAAATATCAGATTATGAAAAGATGAAAATTAAATATAATTGTCAGAATTGAAAGTTTGGGGAAAAAATGTTTCCAAAATTCTAGTTCGTAAATGGGATTTATAATTATAATTGTGTCTACAGTGTTTAAGTAAAGACTCGCTGCTTATTCGTAAAAACTTAACTGTACGTACATTTGAGATTCGTAAAATGAGCATCTATTGTGTAAAGCAAAACTTCAGAATAAACACAAGAATACTACAAAAACAACAAATATAATAATCGAAGAAAGTAAATAGACATTTTTGTTGTCATAAGTATGGCACTTATTTTGGTTATTGGCATAACACATCAGTAGGGCGATCAAAATTGAAAAAAAGCATGGAGAAACGAAACATTCTTCGTTTATAGAAGCTATTTGACTAAAACTGTGCATTTGATTAAGAAAAAATAGTCTAAGAAAAACTGAGTGTATTGCTGAGAAAGTATTAGCTATTTTAAAAGTTATTGGGTTAGTGGCATTTGTATTTCAAATTCAAATAAGATGTGTTTTAAGTTTAATATGTTTAAAATGAAATAAAAAGTTCAGGTCTAAAAAAAAAATCAAACTTTTAACTTCTAAACAAGAAAGAAAATTCTTTATAAAATTGTAATTGTTACAAAACGAACACTGAATAAAATATAAATACATGAATTATGCTACGATTTGAATAATTAATATATTTATATATTGGCTGGCAGTTTGACTCTATTACACATATTTAAAATACCATATTATTTTGATATAAAAATTTTATTTGTGATTTAGCTTTTAATATTGATTTTCAGTGTTTTAAAACTAAGTATGATTTAAAGGGATTTCAAAATGCTATTTGTATGACTTTTTCCAAGAATTAAAAAAGTCGTTATGTCCATTTACAGTGTGAATATAAACTTGATTTTTACAGTCATTCATGTATTGTGTTACTGACAGAATCTTAAAATAGAATTATCAGATATTAATAATTGCTAATGTGTATTAACAATTTATTAGTATTCTTCAAAATGCATGTTTAGTTTACAGTATGTGTATCTAATTTCAAAGCAACTAAAATTATCTATTGGTCATCAACTGTTGGACTACTCAGTGTAAAGCAATTGTAAAAATGTTAATGCCCATTTGGCTTTTTGCTTTCAGTCTTTAACATAGACAGTCAGATAAATGAAATACATATCCCTTATGCCAAGTGGATTATCAAAATAAAGAAAAACGGCAATTCTCATTTTCAAAACTATACTTTTTGTTGCAATGTATTGCTTTTTTTTTTTTTTTTTTAACTAATATGGCTGCTTTTGAATATTGAAAATGCATTCCTATATTGATATGATTTTTTCAATGTATTACATTAGGCTTAATGTTTTTCATTGTTTCATGATATATTCTGAGCAACATATATTCCAAGCAACATCATAATGATATAACTATGAAAATATAATAAGATTAAAATATCAGTACATATTGTCAATGATGATGCATTGTTCTATATAGTTTAATATAATATTAGTATATAAACCTAACATTTAGATGAATGTTGATAGAAATGATATTATATTTGTTGATGCTTAGACACAGATTTGCCATTTGAATTTCTTTGTAGTTCTCAGTAAAATATACTAAAATACTGAATCATATAATAAGGATTTTGTCGTTGTTTGTAAACATACATAATGTAGAAAACGGCATGAAACTATATTTCTTATACTTTTAAGAGCTAACTATATGTAGTGTTGAAGCCTGTGGCATAGCAGTAACACTTTGCACTCCAAAGCCATATATCCAAGGTTCAATCCTCTGGCTGGATAAGGTTGACTAAGCCTTTTGTCCCTTCAGTGAGCTGATAGAACTGACTTCCTTGTATGGTTGAGAACTTAACTCTGGGGGTTATACATTAGACAGACTACCTAACCAGGACATGCTTTGAATCCCAGGGCCCCCAGTGATGAAAATATTTGAGCTTTGTAAGCCTTGCCCCCTATATAATCTGTCATGCCAATGAGTTTACTATATATAAGATTATTTGTAGTTAATGTTTTTGTTTTTATTTGAATATAATTTTAAAGCCTGAATTTTCTAGTGAATGATTTTGTGAGTTTCTTAGATGTACAGGAAAATGAAATTATTTTGTTTCTATAATCCATAGATGTTGATAAAAATAGTTTACTGAGATTAGGAATCGGAGGATTCTTTGTGTGAGAGAAATTATGTGAGAACCTTTTATATGGAAGATACTAAAATTTTATTGCCAGAGTACATGACAGAACTCAAATTTCTATTTGAATTTATGAAAAATCTAGATACTTTGAAGAAAAAACGATTGACCGAATAAATACTAAATAACCGAATTAATACTCTAATTGTTGAAGTAGTCTAATGAATTTATCAAATTCTAATGAATACATTGTTAATTCTAACTCTTATGCTATAATTTAAATAATCATGATTTATGTCTTTATGACATTTTTTTCAACATTTTTATTAAATGCGAATGAGTATGTATGTCACTTAATATTTTATCTTCATTTGCCATTTTATATTATTAGTTATTGTTTTAAAATGTGCTTGTATTCTGTACATAATAAACTGAATTATAGTTACTTTGGATTGTCACTTTGCTTTTTCTACATGCATCAAAGAATAATTGATCTTATTCCACCTTCCTTTATTCAGTCATAGTTGAGTCATTTAAATATTTGCAAAGTCTAATATTTTTTCGTGGATGTTTCTGAGGTTAAGATGTGGGATCAAGTATTTACATTTCTCCTTCACCATGTGCTTAAAATTTTGAAATATTTGCTTTCATGGAACGTAATTCATTAACCAATTAATACAGTATTAGCTCTCAATAATGTATGCATTTCTTATTATTATCTGACAATATCATTAATACCAGACTATAATACTAGTTACATTATCCTAAAATATGAATTTTAAAACCTCTCCTTTTCCTCAATTTTTTGAAGGTTTTTAGCCTTATGGATATGATATAGCTCTGCTATATGTAATTGTTGCTGCTGTTGTTGTTGTAACTAATCCCATCTGATATAGCTCTGCTATATCCGCCATCTGATATAACGGAGCTATATCAGATGGGATTAGTTACAACAGCATAAATTATAAATCATTCTAGAACAAGAATAAAAAGAGTATTATATGTTACTTGGTGGTACATTAACTTTCAATGACATTTAATAAACTTAAGAATTTTTATAAGCATATTACTTTAAAATTGCAATTTTTATTGAAATATATTAAAAAATCAAAAATAATTTTTTTCGTTATTTGAATAAATATGAATATAAAAGATATTATTTTAAATAAATGTAAAAATATAGTGCTGAATTATTTTGATGAATTACATTATTTTATTTACATTTTAATATTGAGATCAAATATGCTTGCTTCTAACACTTTGAAATAAATTTCGAAATTAGTCACTTAAGAATTAAACTTGTGTGATTTTAATTGGAATAAAATCATATAAATGGCTGTGTTAGATGTTTTATTCTTGTCATAATGTTCTTGTTTGTTTTTATCAATTCTCTCAATATTTGTGAATAACATATAACTCTTCATTTTATTTTAGTCTGCACAATTTATTCAATTGCAGTCTTATTAGTTGACAATATGTTTTCTGCGCCATTTTGTTAAGTACACTCATGAAAATACATTGAAAAACTGTTTATTTTAAAAACAAGTATTTTAGTGACATTAATATTTGATTATATTGTAAAAAAAATTTGTTTTTACTTTTTAAAGTGCATATTAAATGAGGCTTAAATTTTTTAATTGCAAATATTATCAAATATTTCCAGAGTCATTTTGCTTCGAATACACACAAAATTATGTTCAAAAATTGTATTTATTCAAAAAACATGAATTTGAGCTTTTCAGTAATATTTGTTTTTGTTTAAATTTATTTTATTTTTCCATTTAAAAATATTAGTAAAATTGGTGTGATTTCTTAAAATTGCGTATCATTTCATAGTTTTTTTTTGATGTCATTTTGTTTCTTCAAGTTCAAACATGCACAAAAACATATTTGGCGACAAAAAATGCCATTTAGCCATACGACACCCTGATGTATATTAAATTTTAAAAGGTTGTAAACATATATTTAGTAAGAAAGAAGAATAAATCTAAATTTTTCTTATATTTGTTGTCCATAATTTATATATTAATGAAATATAATTGTATTTTTTCCTAGAAAGTATAGTGGAAATGCCTACAAGTGAAAGCACTTCAAAGGACATATTTGATCCTGAGGCTTATGATAATGATGTAAGTTACATTGATATAGGTTTGATGCTGTCTGATTGTAGTATAGTATAATATCAATATTTTACATATAGCAAACATCTTTAATGAAACAAATAGAAATGTAAAGAGAAAATATTATCCTTATGATTTAAGGTATATAAAGTGCATAGTTAGAATTAAGAGTGATATTCATGTCAGTTATTGAACAGCTGATTTTTTTTTTAATTATTTATTTTTGGAAAAATTCTTAGATTGCAATAAACAACAGAATTTAGATTTTAGCTATAGGCTATAATTGCAAATAATTATAAATTTTCAAAATGTTTTTACATTTATGATTTTAAGTTTATGATTTTATATATTACTGGAGATATTAGACAGCAACATTAACTTAATAACAGGAGCATTAAGGAAGTTTTAACTTCATATGCCACTAATACTAGTGTCAAAAAGTAAAATGGCCTGTGTTTGTTAATAAAATATGGTTTAATTCTATGTAAATGCTTCATAAATATTATACAATCAAATCAATCTACATCAGAGGAATAATTTACACTATTAAAAATATAATTAAAAGTAGGGCAAATAGGTATAGTAAAAAATGTAAAATTCCTTTTCTAAAATTTGTATGATTAAAAATAGAGACATGTGTTTAAAGTAAAATAAATTATAGTTATTGTTAATTGTGTGTAAAACTGAGTAGCTTGCTTATGATGTTGTATATAAAATTTTAGGGATGTATTTCCAAGAAAATGAGAAAGTAAAAGAAATTGGTGGGTAAAAGCAAATGTGCTATAATTAACTTCCAAACAAATTTTATATCTGATGAATTAAAACAATGTTTCACTTTGTTATGTTGTTTAAAATATGTTAGAAATGCATAGCATCCTGATAAAATACTGTTATACATTTTAGTAATATAATTATGTTTGTAAAAAATATTATTTTTGAAAAAAAATTTACATCACTTCTTTTCATAAATAAATGTTGTAAATGTTTTACAACATTTCTTTATTAAAAGAAATGTTTTAACTTGTGAAAAACAGGAAAAAATGTCATACTTTTTATGATAAACTAACAAATTTGTATGAGCAAAATTTGTTAATATTTATTGTAGTTGTTAAAACTCATCATCTATTTTTTATGATTTATTGTCTTCCTAGTGTAATTAAAAATTTAATCAAAAGTTGTATAGTATTTATTTGTTATTATTTTGACTTTTTGGAATTAATTACATTTTGTAGGTAAAATTCAATTATTCCTAGATCCTGATTCAACCCAGTTCATTGAATAATTAAGAATTCTTTGTATTTATGAAAAGAAAGAAAATGCTTTCATAAATCAAAATGTTTTAATACATAAATTATTACAGTAATAAAAAATAATAGCATTAATAAGAAAATGAATATACAAATTATTATATATTTTTTTTATTCTTGTCTTTTACAAATCCATTTTTTTAAGGAATAATATTGACTTTTGTTAAATATGTTATTGTAATAATATACATATAAAAATGTATAATATTATGTATATATTAATTAAAATAAGCATAGATACTTTAAGAAATAATAAGTTTAAAAAAACATTAATTAATTAAATTTAGAAAATACAATGTTAGAGAAAGAGTAGAGAGAGAGAGAAAAAAAAAATATGACATTTTTTAAAATTTGAAAATAAATTTTTTTTATTTTGATAGTACATATTTTTTTAAACTAGCAAATTTAATTTAGAGGAAAAATTTATTGTGTATATTTACAAATCTTTAGACTTTTTACTAAATAATGATCATTGGAGATGGTATTAATTGAAAGTATGAGGATGGTGTGTAAAACTAGTCTTTATCATTAAGCAGATGAATATTATGACCGTTAATTATTTACATTAATTTTTAATAGTTTTTTGTAAAACTTTTAACTGTTCGTTTTATACATATTTCAAGAGGAGATATTATTTTGGGAAGTGAGATCATGTTTATCTCTTATAGGTAAGAAAAATAAAAAATGTCTTGAGATAAATTATGATAGTAGTTCTTTCATTTATGTATTTTATGGCAGTGATTTTTATTCTTAAGATATTTTTGTTTAAAAATTGTGAATTATATTTGGAAACAATTCTGAAAAAAATTTTTTAATGTTCAAAATATTTGGAAAAGTGTTTTTATTAAATAAATTATATTAAAACTTTGTATTGAAAATGAAATGATTTTAATTTATTTTCATTTCTTGTTTTAGTCTTTTAATATTTTGCTGGTATAAAATTATAACAAATACCAAAATTTATAAAATCTTACTAATTTATAGCATAAGATATTTCAAAATTTATATAATGATAAAAATATGCATATATCTTTATATTACATATCATTTGATAATAATTTTTATTATGTATAGAATAGAAAATTATTGTTTATCTGCTTCTTATAGCCTCAGATTGCTGTTGCATGGGCAGGGGCAGCTGTTGATCATATGGAAACACATTTTAATGTAAGATTAGTTTTCGTTTATTGAAAAGTAATCTTTTCATATACAACTTCAAATTCATGTGCTTATTTTGTTAATAAAGAATTAAACATAAATGGTGCTGCAACTGATATTTTAACTTTGTATGTTATTAGAAATATATGTTTTATTTGCAGAGATAATATACTTTAAACTTTAGTATTATTAAAATTACAAATGAGATGCTGAATAATTTAACAATAGTGGTATGGTTTAAGCTTTTCACCTCTGTGTACCATTTTTATTAAACAAAACATATATTTCCTTGTGATTTATTATTTAGGAAAATAATATATTTATTTTCTTTTTATTTATTAATTGTTATTATTAAATATACCACTGAAAAATTATATGTTTTTGCGTTTTTTTAAAATTTTAAATTAGTTCTTATATTCAATTATACAACATTTTTAGTTCAATATAAGTGTATGCTCTTTCTTAAGAAATTTTTATGTTATATAGAATTTGTAAGTATCCAAGCTATTTTTGACCTTTTTCATCTTTAATGATTTTTTGCTGATGGATTTGAAAATTTTTTCTTAAGTTTAGTTAAAAAATTTATAATTATAGGCTAGTTTTGTGATTATAAATTGTTTCACTAAAAGTAATTTATTAACAATGTTAATTTATTGTGAATGTGAGAAAGACTGAGGTTATTATTATATGGGTAAACACACAATATTTTATTAACATTCTTATTTATTATATTGTCTTACATTTAGTTTTATTATATTTTCTTACTGAAATCTGCAAAACTAATGGCTGCAAACTTAACTTCATGTATTTTATAAAATTTGCATATTACAAAACAAATATAAATCTCTGAAGATCAATACTATTATTCCTAATCAGTCAATAAAATATAATTATAATCAATTTTTAAAATTTTCTAAAAGTAGAAACACTTTTGAAATACACAGTATGTAACAAACTTAAGTAGGTATTAACATTTGCATTATAAATCTAAATCAATTATGTAAATAACATACTTTTTTGAATAAAATCTCTGGCTTCTAATTAACTGAGCACTAGCATTTATCTTAAAACAGGACATTATTAGAGTTTTATTAATAAAGTAATGCAATTCAATAAGAAATTTTAATGTTTTTACACTATACTAGATTAATTATACATATTTTATTCTATAAAGTAGCAAATTAAATAGATACAAAAGTACTTATGTAATCATCAGTTTCTCATGTACCAAATTAAAAAAAAATTTTTCATAGTAACTTTCAAAAATACAAATTACAAGTTGAACAATTTATAAAATTATAACATTGAAATAACATTTAAAAGGTGAGGAAATAATTAAAATTTTGCACACACAACCATTTCAAAATGTACTTAAAAATAAAACAGGATAATATTTTAAGGTTAAACTGTAGACAAGTCGCACATTTTGGAATACATTGTAGAATCGCCAGTAGAACCCATTCTGGCATAAAAATTACAAGTTTAGCGCATTTATCATTATTTGTTTACTTTTATTTCTTTCATTTTCTATATTAAAAAATCTGATACAGGCACATGTGGCAAACAAATTTTCTCCATTTATCAAGATTATTTTATTTTTTGTTTTATAAATAAAGCTATTTTCTATAAAAAAAAAAAATAACTGATTAGCTGTATATTTTTTTAAGTATTTTAATATATTTGTCTTATTTCAGCATTAAATGTGAGTGCTTTATAGATGCTTAAGATAGTTATTTTTGATATTTTAGTTAATAACCTCTGTTCCTACTGAAAGCCTAAAACTTACCAACTGTGATGATGAAATATATGAAGCTTTCACAAAAGAATTTCCAGATTTTAAACTTGATGTTATTGATGTTGAAAGTTTAGTCAGTCAAGAGGCCAAACAGGTAAATTTCATTGCATGTTACAAAGTGCTATTGAGATAATAGTTCATCACATGGAACTTATCTATTAAATTATGTTACATATAATCTTTTCTTTTGTAATTTAATTGATTATATATATATAATTATTTTTCTATACTTTATATTAGAAAATAAGAAATAATTTTAATTGTTTCCACTTTTTCTTTTTAAAAAGGTAGTACTAAAATTATTGGAATTTTTTTTTTACATTATTTTTATCTAATATATTATATGGTAGTGTGCTTGACTTTAGCTTAAAATTATTTTATTTTAAACAAAATATGTGTATTGTATTAAATATATGTAAATTATTAAATATTATACATATAAAAATATATATTAATAAAAAATATTAAGTAATGTAAAAAAATATTTGCATTAAATAAAATATTATGACCAGTTAGGCAGTATACATCTTAAAGTTTGTACTTGATAAAGTACTACCCACATTGAAGTTAGATTTTTATAAGTGTATGAGTGAGTATTTGAAAGTAAGTAAAGTATTCATAACTTTGATAAGTCTTTGATTGAAAGCTATGATAATGCATACATTTATATAGATACAAAATTTCATAGGTGGTTTTACTTGTTAAATTACTTAATATTCAAGAAATGACACTAGATTCATATTAAGTCTCTATTATGTCAGAGGTTTCTTATTTTAAGAATTGTAAAGTATATCACAGTTGTGCTAGCATTTTGAAAAAAAAAAAGTGTGAAATTTTATCTCTTGGCATTTATTTGATTAAATAATTTTTTCAAATAATTATTAATCAAAAATACAGAGACTGTCAGTGTTAAGAAATTCTTTGAGCAAACTAATTTGTGCTCATGAAAGGAGAAGGAGGAAAAAAGATTTTAGAGGAGAAAACATTTTTCAATTTGTAAAACATCGATGAAATATCAAATGCAAAACAAAAAAATTATAACTTAACCTTGAGAATGAAGATAATCTGAGTTTGACATTTAATAAAAATCATAAACTGGAAATAAATGAAATCAAGAGTCCAAATAATCCAAATAAGGATATAATATATGATAACATCAAATAAGGTGTGTGTTATCATCATTCCTTACTGCATTACATTTCTTAAATAAATTGCATTAGAAATTTTATTACTATTGATAAATTATTTATTTTATTATTGCCATATATAATGAAAAGCTAAAATGTTATGAATTTTAGAAATGGCGAGATTTTATCGTACGTTTCTGTGATAAAGTAGAAGATGGTAAATTTGGCACTTTACTACGTCTAGATAGTTCTGGAGAATACAATGAAGAAAATACTAAACTTGGTAAGCTCGTTTAAGCTTTTATGTTGCAAGAAAGTTTTTAGTGTGGTATATTAAAAAAATTGGATCTTGGAACATATTTTAAATTGTGATGTGTGCTAATAAATCCAGGTTAAAAGGAGTTACTTATATTAAAATCAATTTAGTTTCTAAAGCTTGTAATGTTTAAGTAAATTTTTTTTAATTAAAAATCAACGTAATATTATGTAGATGATTTTATTAGATATATAGCAATTGTTTCTTTATATAAATGCAATGTAAAATGGGGAAATTATTAAAACTATTGTTAAATTTACAGTGATTAATATTATAGTTTAATAATTGTTTTTTAATAAAAAGACAGGCTTATCCAAATTTGATCAGGCTAATTTTTATAATTTAGGAAGACACAGAAGTTCTTGCATTATTTTTCTAAAACTTTTATTTTAGAAAAAATTTTTTAATGCTTTAATTTAATTGTAAAACAAAGATTAACAATAAAATTTACTTACATAAATTAGGAGGTGAAAAATTTGTTTGTCACTATAAGAGTATAAAATATAAAAATGTTTTTAATGTTTTTTTTTGTTTTTTATTGGATTTAAATCAAAATTGTGTCAAAATTTATGATTGTAACATTATTGAAAAATCATTGATTCAAATTAGAAATAAGAATAAAAATAAGCTCCTTTTATCAGCTTTTATTTAGTTTTCATATTCATTCATTTCGATTTGAAATTTTTTTTTATTTAATATAATTGGTAAAAATTATCTGAATTCACAAATGAAAGTATTGCTAAAAGCATATTTATCTAAATTTCTTTTAAATAAACAAGGTATCTTTATGTTTTTATTAGATGCTAATTTTAAAAAATCATTTATAAAAATATTTTTTATTTAAGGACAATAGAGAGATAATGAAACACAGTGAATAATCGTTTATATTGCAATTTATTATTTTATTTTCAAAAACAAGACTGAATTCGATAGTGCTGAGAATTATATTACATTTAATTTAATATAATCCTTTAAAACATTATGGATACTTTATAACTTATTTAAGATACTAATGAAATAATTAAAATAAGTCTGACATTTTGTGAATAAAATTTAAAAGTAATTTGAATAAAGAATTATTTTATAAATTATTTTGTGTTTTTATTTTATCTCATTCTATAATTACTATATTAATGTTTTGTTTGCAGTTTTGCGTGTGCAGTTCCTAGCTATTGAAATAGCCCGAAATCGGAAAGGGTTGAATGAAATTTGTAGGAAAAAATATGCGAAGAAACAAAGGGAGACAAATGGAACTCAAACTTAATAAAAATCTTTTTATAATTAAGTTTCCTACTTATTTCTAACATAAATCTATATCATTATCAAATAAATATTTTTTTTGTGTAAAATTCATAAAATATGTTTGTTACAAAATTATTGAATGATGCAGTTTTATTCATTAGAAAAATCTCAACTTTTTATTTTTGCATTAATTTTCATGAGTTTCACAAAATTGAAATTTTGTAAGAAAGTAATGTAATGAAAAAAAAAAAAAATACTTATATAAAATTATGATAAGAATGTAATATAAAAGAATAATGTGAATAATTGAATATATTGGAATTTTTTAATTTCACACAAATTTCGATGTGATTTGTTTTATTCGAAATTAGGAAACAGATTTTATGAATGTTGTAAGGTTAACAGTGTATATTTCACTTAGCTTTTAGAATTTCACTCTCTCATCAAATTTTTTAATAAAATGTGTGAGGATCTAAAATTAACTTGGGAATGTTTTAAATTCTTATATTTTTGAAAGGTTTTTAAATTTTGTAAGATAATATTCATATATTTTAACAAATAAAAGATATTTAAAAATTTACAAAAATGAATGTTATAAAATTGTAAATTTATCAATTACAAGAAAACTTTTTGGAATGCTACATTATTAAATGCAGACATACATAATAGTTTAAATATATAATAATTAAACACTGAGGTACATAATTATTTTGCAAATAATTCATTTTTTTATGTTTTTATGTATATTTAAACTTAGTATTATAAGCATATATTATTACTAAGTGTCCAAATTTGCAAAATTGAATGAAATTAAGTTTGAGAAATTTTAAAAATCTGTATAAAGAAACTTTGAAAAAAATGTTTTTAAATTTTTGAAGAAAATTCATTTTATAATATATTAAAATACTAAAAGTAGATGGTAATATCTTTAAATTTATTCTTAGATAACAATTTTTGACTTTTATAGAATACATAAATAGAAATTCATAATTTTTATTTTTTAATATTAAAATGACATTTATATCTGGATTTTTTTGTAATTTTTTTTTATACTTTTTAATATTGTTTTGATTTATATTTCTTACTAGGTAAATTTTTAAAATCATTTATTTTATTCTAATAATTATTTGGCATTGTTTTAAAAAATAATATATTAGATCTGTCAAAGAGCTTTTGTACTTTTTCAAAGAACAAAAAATATTTAATTTTTTATCCAAAAAATACAAGAATTTTATGAGAAATTGATCATTTTAGTTTAAAAAGTCCCTCAAACGCTTGGAACTTCAATGTATGTGTTTGGATTTTTAAATTTCTAAATATATATGTGTATATGTAGATGATATATATATATATTTTTTTGCATCATTCAAGTTTTTAAACTTCAAATTTGTTTGAGTAAATGTGTGCAAGAAAAATCTTTTTAATTAAGAAATTCAATATTAGAATTTTTTTCTTCATAATGTCCACTGACACTGTCCTCTGCTCATAAGACTGCTTTCAACTGATGGGATGAAGTATTTATATTCACAACTGCTAGACTGCCAATATTTTCATCACTTAGGCAGGTTTCAGTCTGTCTATATTGACCTCACTGCTTTTCCATTCTTTACAAGCTTGAAAGCTTTGTCGCAAGCTTTTTTTTTAATAATGTCTGACTACAGAAAAAAATGAGAGCATACAGCTAGCAACCTTATTCGCGAAACCTTCATGTCACATGTGATGTTATCAAAAGTGAAAATTTGCATGGCTTAACTGAGTTTTCCCATGAAGGTAGCAGGATCAGGGCTGTTTTTTGATTGATCGAAATTCTTCTGGAAGGCATATGAGAGTCTCATACCATCTTTGCAGTTGTTTTTTCCACATCGTGTTCCTATATAGCTCGAAACTCCAAAAGTTATAGTCAGCAGCTGAGTAGTCGACTGATCACCGCCTATGCCTGCTTTCTGCTAAAAATAAAATCTCTCGAATTAAGTTTATGCTGCTGTATGTTATCTATGCTGTGAGCTATCTAGACAAAATACTTTATTAGGTCATCAAAAAGGGATAGTTCAAACAGTTTCTTGGTTTTAACCACCTGAAGGATATACCATACATTGAAATCAGCCAGAATAGAATGTTCTTGTTACAATATCTGAGAATTTTTGTGCAATCGAAAGTGGTTCTGTCCATTTTGAGAGCCAACACACACAGGTAAGGCTGTAACAGAAAACAGCTGATAGGTCTTACTATAATAATATTAACATGTTTAAAGCGAGAACTAGGAAGCACAAAATTTCAGACCTACTTCTTGTATGTTGATACTTCGCCTCGTTGACATTGTAAACATGTACGAGCCCACAGGATAACATTCTGTCAATGATGGACGCATCTCTTTGCAAACACTCTCAAAGATACTCTTGGGTGCGAAAGTGAGTATAGATTGTTAAAAATTTTTTGTATGAAACTCTTGGGCACAAATGAACAAATGTGCTTGCTTGACACATCGCAATAGAGGTTGACCCCATTGGAAGAGGCTGAGTTCGTGGGAAGAGTTGAAGCGTCAACCAGTATGTCTGTAATTTGACACCTCTCATCCTTCTCAGTCAACTCCTTTAGAATCAGTTGCTTAGTGATAAAGCATTGCCCATTATATTTTCAGATAGGGAATCACTGTTGCAAACTGATGGATAAGATCCAACTGTTGTGGTAACATTTATCTTACATCAAGTATAATCATTGTATCGGGATATCAAGTTAAAACATAGAAATGAGGAAATATATGTTTACAGAAAACCAAACCGGTAATGTATCACATGCAGAAAAATTTGTTTTAGAAAATATTTCAGAGAAAGAAACAGATGTCAATCGGAATTAATACTTATTTGCAAAGTTCAGCTCTTATCTTTTTGCTTGTACGCACACACTAGTCTTGTGATCAGTAATCAACATAAAAACCTTTCTTCTCCACATGGCTGAAGTACTTAATTGCTATGTAGGCAGCTCCCTATCAATATGCACTGTATCTACATTGTGCTGGAGAAATTCTTTGAAGATAGGTAATTGCCATCCTTTAGTTGCCTTCTTATGAAAAAGAGCACCAATCGCTGCATCTACAACAATAGTAAGTTCTGTATCTGCTACTGAATGGGCCACAGTACTGGCCTTCTAGATCCTTTTTATGATTTTCAAGTGTTTTATCTGACCAGTTGACGGATCTTAGATTATTTTTGCTTCTGTTTAGATAGGCATTCAACGATGCGTGTGCTCTGGCAGCATGAGATATAAATCTTATTAAAATTGTAAATTACTAAAGATCTATGAATCCTTTCTATGGTTTCGGGAAGTTCAAAATATCTATAATTTTCTCTGACAGAAAAAATTCTGCTTCAACATGTCCAAAAATTTTCCCAGATCCCTCTTCCAAAACACACTTTGAAGCCACACTCTGTTTAAGATAGTGAGGAATGCTTATCCTCATTCTCTGAATCAACCAGAATATCTTTTTCATCAAAGTATGATAAAAAAAAAAATCCATTTCTCTCAAGACACATGAATCTCTGGAATATGGCAGCATTTGGCACCCTAAATGGCATATAGGAACTTAAAAAGTCCAAATGGTGTAACAACAGCAATTTCAGGAATGTCATTCCCCTGTATTGAGATCTAGTAGTAAACTTTGTTAAATTAAGAGTTGATTTTTTTGTTTTTCCTGCAGTACCTGCTATAAAGTTCTAGATATATGGAATTGGGCATCGATTTGGAACTTTACCAACTGTAATCCATCTGAAGACTTGATGTTCAACAGTTATTTGAAGGTTCTTAAATTTGTGTTTCTGTGTAAACAAGAATCTGGAATTCTTCCTTGGCTACATCAAGCTTTTTCGGAGGCAAACAGTTTGGCTATGAGGAAATTTGTAGTTCTTATTTAAAACTCTGCTTTTTACTTCATATTTTACTTGGCCTGTAATTGAAACAACTTTATTAAGTGCAGAAAATTCAGCAAGCAGCTCTCAAAACTTAACGTGTTATCACTGACTACCTTAAGTTTCCTTGCTGTATCGCTTCCCGAGACTTAAGTATGTAGAGTCTATCAGGAATCCCTGACAGCAAACCACAGTCCATATTGGCGCAAAAAATCAGCTCTGATGGTCGATTGCGAGATGTCAGTGATGATAAAAGCCATCGAAACACTTTACGTAGGACACGATCAAGCGATAACAACCGTTGGCTGAAAATCGCAATGGTTGTTCCATTTGCTATGAATAGTTGGAGAGAAACCGGCTTGTGCCGTTGTAGTTTTTCAGCTGAAAAGAACATGGCGTTGTACACATCGTTCGTTGTTGCTTGAAACTTCGGTGGTACCAGCAGTTCTCAATGGTTTCTGGAGTTATCTCACTGTGTGGCGACGGATATATCCACTTTTGCGTGTTTCCAGATGATACATGAGTGACGAAATATCATCGAGAATGATTTACAGATCCGCGTCCCTTATTTCAACTATTTGATCGATGATGTATCAAATTTCAGCTGTCATTGTTCCATCCAACATATCAACTAACTTTTCCACTTTATCATCAGTGACAACAAAAGTCTGCTATACGTTGATTGTAAAACGCTGTATAATTACATTTAAGCAAATTATTGGAAATCAGGTCTCTCAAGTCTAGCCTTTTATTTCCAATAAAAGATGTAAAGGCTTGCGATCCTCAAGATGCATTCCAGAGGCGTTGTTCTTCAGAGTCTATTGTGCTGAGTCGGGCTCTGAGTTTAGTTTATGGATTCTCCGTTGGCAACTTCAAAGTAAGATCAACAATCAATTCTGGTTGCAAAATGAAGACAGAATAGTAGAATTTTGCAATATCCTCTTTAATTCCAACCAGTGTAGCGAAAATTGTGTTTTTATCTGGTCAAACCAAATTTCTGTATCTGTCCGTCAAAATGGCGAAACTTTTTCGGCTACAAGAGCTATGTTTCGAAAACTTCATTCTCTTCTTCAAGACATAAAGTTCAGAAATAAGAAAGATAATTTTTTCACAAGGTGTAACAAACATTATAAATAACTCCGACTCCAGAAAGGTTTTTCGTTTCAGCAATTAGCGGATGTAAACAGATTGAAATTAATGTGTTCTAAGCTCACATGTTACCATTTCAATAAACGAAGAAAACAATACTTCATGAACAATAAAAGTAAAATATAATTATAAGACTTAAGAAACAATGTGTTGACACAACACCCATATCCCAAATACAATAAACAATGAGCTTCTCACTACGAGGACTTGTTATCTTTAGTGTATTGTTTTTATATGCTTCATGGCGCTTCCACAATGCCACCTAGTAGTGTCATTACTCTATTTAAATTAGTGTCACCAACGCCACATATAACTAAAAAGTTAATGAAATACTTTGAAATGTTATCAACAAATAAATATTCTTTTTTTTTAAAGAATGAACTTCAAAAAATATGTATTTATTTTTTAATTAAGTAGAACACATGATAATTTTTGTTATCACCAAATACTTGTTATACGAATAACTGTAGAAATACTGGGATTAAAACTTTGATGTCTTTTTTTATTCAAAAGTGTATCTGGATTCTTTTATATTTGATTAAGAAATTTCATTTTTATTGATTTCTTAGAGCTCTTTATATTCCATGCTTATGATAGTTAATTAGCCCCATGGCTAAACATAAGTGTTTTTATTTTTAAAATTAGTAATTTACAGAAAGGGTCATCTGTAAAAACTGGGGAGAAAATACAATCCTAAGATGTTTCGAGAGGCTCATCTTGTAAGTTTTATGAAGAAATCTGTTTTTTTAAACTGATTTAGAAACTTTTATAAAATTTAAGAGTCTTTATACAAAAATATGTCTGGAGAATATTGAAGTTTATGTAGAACTTGTTAGATGACTGAAGTATCAGAAGCAAAACATAAATCTTTTTACCATTGTTTAATATATTTTCATTTTGTTTTAAATACATGAAAATAATCATATGAATTTTAATAAGAAATTAATTCCTTTCATGTACTTAATTGTTTTTTGTAATTATAATTAAATAATTTTATTCATGTTATAACCAGTTATTTTAACCAAACTTAGAATTTTTTAAATATGTAACAAGTTAAATATTTCATACGAAGTTTTTTATTTATAATTGAGTTCATAATGTAATATATTTTTGAATTATAATTTTTTGAGAAAGATATCTAGGATTAATACAATTATTCGAAAGTGTACTTTTTTATTATAAAGGAGCACACGATATATATACACCACATTTATATGTATCACACACATAAAAGAGCACAACATTTATTTATTTTAAAGGATTCAACATTATTATATTTATACCATACATAATGCGATGAACTAGAAGGTATTAAAAAACTTTTTTTTTTTTTAAAAATCTTACTTATTAATTTTATTAATAATTACACACATTCATGAAGAGATCTTGATTTATTTACAGATGCATCGTGTAACATTAATATAAACTCTTAATAATTACAACTAAATAATATATGATTCTATTTTTCATAACAAAATAATATTGCAATTTTTATTTTACTCTTCTTGATTCTGTTGTAAGTTCTGTCTTTGCTTGTTCTATGTTACATAATATATTTCGTATTATAATTGCTGCTGAGTCATTTCCATCCTTGTTTTTTGTATCCAGCAGCATCTCAATCAGTATCTTAATGGGAAAAAATGTACATTTATAAAGAAAATCATTGAAAATTTAATTTTTAAAGTTATATTTTTTTTCTCAAAATTTCATTAAGTTTATGTAAAGCATAAAAGTTTTTTTAAATTTAAATTAAAAAAAATGTAATATTTTTTACATGCTTGTACTGTTATATAATAAACTGAAGGTATTAAAAAACAATGTATATGTAATTATTTGTTGATTTTTCATCCTGTTATGACTATGGTAAACAGCAACCATTAATTAATAATTTACATAATCAAAGGACAATAATAAAGTATGTATAACTCTAAATTTTAAAATTAAATTTTGATTTTATTTTTTGTGCTTAGTAAATTACTTATATTTTATAAAATCTTAGAAGGGGTTAAAATTTGATTGGCTTTGGTATCATATATATTTTGCATATTATTTATTAAAGTTTATCAGCAATATATTTTTATATGCAGAAAAGTATTCTCTCTAGAAATGGAAAATATATATATATTTACACAAATCTAGTTTTTTTTTTTTTAAAATAATGAGTGGTACATTGTGAGGAGAAAAATCAGTTGAATTTGCATAGAAACACCCTAGTTACAACTTCAGAATATCTCATCTGATAGCAAACATAAAATAAGGCTAATATAGATTCTTTGTTTGATATTTTACTGACAGCTGTGATGGCCTTTTACTTTTAATATTGAATATTAAATAATATTGAATAGAAAGTTTTTACACGTTAAAGTGCATCATAATAATACTTACTGGAAGGATTTCATTTTGCGATGCTTCTGGGCACCAATTTGGCAAGGACGCAATTTTTGAAAGTGCTGACGCTGCTGTAACCCTCAGCAATTTATTCCTTGCTTTGAGATGCTTTAAAAGTGACTTAGTTATTCCACAACTCGCGAACCTCTCACATCCTTTCTTAAAGGAACAGCAGGAGGATACAGCTAAACACAGTTGTTGCAACAGTTTCTTATCTTTCTAAATGGGTTAACACACAAAGCAGTGAATTGACAATCTTCTAACTATTAAATTTACATATCAGAAATTCTCTTTTAATGGGAAAATTTTTTCTCTCAATGATAGAAACTAGATAAATTTTATACATTTTATTCTATAGAATTTATATAAACTAAACTAAACGAAACTTTGTGGTCTGACAGCCCATGTGAGCCAAGGCCTACTGTGTCCACATTTCTGTTTTCTTAAGCGAATGGCCCTGGGGTGCGAAGGATATGTTCCGATTAGGGTGTCAGACTAATGCGAACCTCCTAGTGCTTAGTTCCCAAGCATATTTGGCACTCAGTTTATCGACCCTCTGAAGGAATGAAAGACTGAGTCGACCTTGTTCAGCCTGAGGATGGAACTGTGATTGGAAGCGGGAAACTCTAACACAGCCCCCGGTCTTCATAGAATTTTTATAGATACATAAAATTACAATGAAGTAACATTTATTATAAAATTCTATATGAAACTATTTGATATTTTATTTTTTTTAACAAATTTCGGAAATAAGAGTAATTATTAAATTTAGTAATGTAGAATTAATATCGAAAATTATTAGAGAAATTTTTGTATGAATATATTTTAAAATCATTGCAATCATAAGGGTTTTTATGAAATATTACGCGCGAAAAAAAAGTTATACGAGAATTTGGCATTGAAATAATATCTGAAGATAAAGTTTTCATGTTCAACATTTTATGACAACGGAATCTGGTTTTATTTCTACAGTTGAGGCATAGGAAATCGAAGCACCATAAACATTTAAACTGCAGAGTCTAGAGAATCATAAAAATAGGAATTTTATTCACTTTTTAACAAGAATTCGGTAGCTGTAGATACAAAAGCATGATTTAGTTTTATGCCTTGAAGTTTGGAGATTATTAAAAAGTAGTTGTGATTTTTTAATTTTTTCAAAATCTTGTGATATGCCGTAGGAATGTGTTCACAAATGATATTAATATTGAAGTAAATTATTTCGAAAGATAGAAGATTTTATTAATTAATCAACAAATTGGAAAAATAATTCATAAAAATATATATTTGGTTGAAAATTTATTTCATTCATATTTAAAAATTACATTTTCTCTACCAAATATTTGACAAAGAGAAACCTAATGATAAATATTTATTAAAATATATAATTTTACATTAAAAATGCATATATATTCAGTTTCTTTTCAATAGAAAGAAGTAATTTTTGAAAAATGCAATTTCATAAGTATGTGAAGATATATCTATCAGTTTTATAAGCAGTAAGATTTTTTTTCCGCATCAGTAGAAAAATACATCAAAAGAATAACCTATTGGTAAGAATAAATTTTAAATTTGTATTACAAATTCATTATGAAAAAACTTTGAATATGGAGCAGATTTAATTTATTAGTATGTGTAGCTTATTCACAGCTATTAGAATTATCATTTTATGTTGAATTAGATTCGACATCTCTTTTATGTTGCTGTTGCAGCAGCATGCTTCCTTGTACCTAGCCCACAATTGGGCTGTATCAGTTTGTGGAATAACTTAAAAGTCATAACTTTAGTCTTCATAACTTAAAAGTAGGGATCAAGCAGAAGACACTCTAATACTTGACCTGCCACCTTAGAGGTGTCATTTCACTTGGAGGACATTGCGACTACGACATATTTAATAAGTCCTAGTCACCTTTAGTGAATAAGATGCATCTTCAGTTAAGCCATAATTCGAACTCGTTAATTTCGGGTAATGAGAACGACACCCTAAGAAATCGGGCCACCTGGGCCTTATATCTTCTTTATGTACCAACCATTAAATCATTAAAAAATCTTAAATTTTTATGTATATATAAGAAGTGAAATATTTTATAATCTTTCCAATGTTCAATGCAATTAACCTTTTAATGTTCAGTGTATCCATTTAATGATCAAATATTTTTGGTAGAACGCTTGTACAAAATTATCTATATTAATACGATATTTTAAGCATAAGAAAGACACAACTTACAGTTCTCATTAATTTCATCAAGTGAGACGCCACATCAAATTCCACGAGTACCGATAAAGCATTCTTTTCTTTCGCAAGGTTATGGATTAAGGTACAGGCTGAAATCAGCAGTTCTTTTTTCCTTGATTTCAAGAGGTCAATGATGCATTCGATTCCGTCGAGGGAATTGTCGATTTGCAAGTTAGCTTTCTGATGGGAGAGATTTTTTTATTTATAAACAAAACCGTTAAAATGCAAGAAAATTAACATTCCTTAAAAATATAAAATTACCTTCATATTTCTTAAAATTGTGCGTAAAGCTGATGCGGCACTAGACTGCACTTGAAAATCCGCATTCCTCAAACAAGACCAAATCAGTTGAATTGCATCTAGATGCTGATACTGACTGAAAATATTTTAATAAAGTCAGAAACTTTTATTGCTGATTAACACATGTATATATTAGCTTTGATTTTAAGTGTTGTAAAAACCAAAAAGTAATCAATGTAATTCAACAATTAAATTTATTTTGAAGAGTGACAAAGAAACGAATATGTAAACATACCATATAGAAAAAGCATAATCCAACATTTTTTTTAAATAAAGAAAATTTTCTTTTAATGTATCAAAAATATTGTATTAAGAAAACAATGAAAATAAATATATGATGCATTTAATAACAGGAGATTTTTTTTATTTATATCCTTATACAGTAAAAGTTTTAGAATGAGTGAGAAATTCTTATTTCTTCTTTTCAGGCAGATAGACAAAACTGTTTTCTTTTAAAAAAAAGGAGTTTAGCAAAACTTAGATTTAGTATCAAATAACAATTTGGTCCTCCTTATCGAGGTATAGAAAGACATTTTCTTTTGAGAGGAGAATTTAGCAGATCTAATAATGAGTGGGAAATAACAATTTCTTCCTCCTCATCGGGTGATGGAGAGACATTTTCTTTTAAAAGGAGAATTTACCAAAATTTTAAATGAGCATCAAATAACAAATCATTCTTTGTCAGGGTGGAGGGGGATGTATTTTCTCTTAAGAGAATAAAATTTAGCAAAACTTAGAGTGAGCATGAAATAACAATCTGTTCCTTCTTCTCATCAAGGGGATAAAGAGACATTTTCCTTTGAGAGGAGAATTTAGCAGATCTTAGAATGAGTGGGAAATATCAATTTGTTCCTTCTTATCGGATGATAGTGAGGCATTTTCTTTTAAAAGAAGAATTTACCAAAATTTCGAACGAGGGTTAAATAATAATTTGTCTCTTCAAAGGGGGGGGGGGTCGAGAGACATTTTCTTTTAAGAGGGAAATTTAGCGAAACTTATAATGAGCAAATAACAATCTGTTCCTTCTTATCGTGGACATTTTCTTTTAAGAAGAGAATCTAGCAAAACCTAGATTGAGCATCAAATAACAATTTGTTCCTTCTCATCAAGGAATAGAGAGACATTTTCTTTTACAAATAGAATTAAGAAAAACTTAAAGTGATCCCCATATAACAATTTGTTAGTTCTCATCAGGGCATAAAGAGAAATTTTCTTTTAAGAGGGGAATTTCGCGAAACTTAAAACGAGTGTAAAATAATTAATTCTTTTTCATGGGAGGAAAGCTCTTGTTATCGCATACAGTGATGCAACAAGGGGAGCATGATCGGCCATGACAGACTGCAGTGTCCCTTCTGCATCCAGTGATTACAGATTCGCCCTCACAGTTGCTTGGTTTCCTTCAAACTCTATCACTGAAGAATCATCTGAATGATAATATGCAATCGCTAGAAGTTATTATTCATCCTTGGTCGAACTCAAAAACTTGCTCGAAAATTGGAGACCTTTTTCCCCTTAGCATGGCGCCTGCAGGAGGTACTATTGTCACCTTTAATGTGCATGTGTGTTGAAATCTTAACGGTTTGCATATCTCCTCACCGCAAACGCATGATGTAAATTTCACATGATTTACATGCTTCGCTTAGGATTTTACATTTTGGATGGTCAGCAGTGCGTTAAAATAACTTATTTGAATTTATTATGGGGTACTCTCTTTCTCTTTTCCCTTATACCCCAGTACAATAGTCGCCGTAACGGGAAAAATTGTAAATTATCTAACGTAAATATTCTATTTGCATGCATTATGTATTGCTTAAAAAGATTTATGTTTTTAGAAACTACTAGAAAAAAAATACAAACATTTTATATTTGCATTTTCGAAGCTAAATAATTAGACATTTATTGACAAAACTTAATTAAATGCCAATATTCCTTTCTGGCGGAAACTGTTTAGCAATAGAGTCAATGATCTTCTTGTTTAAGAATAATGTAAGAGCACCTTTTTCTTACAATAAAATAAAATTAAATTTTGCTGTATTTGGCTATTTTTTGCCCTTGGCGATTTGTGACCATAATGATCCTTTTAACCAACAAAATTATCACCAAGCAATCGTTCGCAAAAAACTTTAGGGTTGTTTAGCATTTAGCTTGTTCACTATTGTGTTTATACCTTTTTAGTCAATTTCTGCATGAAAAATTCGAATTTGGAAATAAAACTTTGTTGCAGTAAAATCAGCATATCTACGTAATATTATTTTCGCTTTTCCGTAAGAAATATATTATTTCTTTTGGATTATAAACTGCAGTGTAATGGAAAAGTATCTATTATAAGCGTAAATAAATTACCTATCATATGCGTTTCTTTAAAGAATTAAATTTAATGAAATTCAAAATTAATTTTTAAAATTTTATCAAATGAAATCACTAAAAAAAGTGAATTAATTTTATATTTTAAAAAGACTTTTCTTTCCCATGCTTTAGAAATAAAATTTTGTATATTTCCTTTTAGAATTTCGAAGTATTTTCTATATATATATTACAAGTATTACTATATATATATATATATATATATATATATATATATATATATGTGTGTATATATATATAATATATATATATTTCTTTTGTTTACTTTTTCATAGTAGTTACAAGAATTTTATAAAATGTATTAATAGTATTTTAATCTTATGGCAAGTAATGCTTTAGTAATGACATTTCTTGAATAATGTTTGGAAGAATTTAAATAATTACTAAGTGAATGAAACAAATTGGTGATTTGTTTTATTTGCATTTTTTAAGTTCACTTTTCCTGAATGTTCACTGATTCAAGGTGAACAATTTAAAGTAACTCAATTTAGATGGGTATTGACACATCTTCAAAAAAACCCTGAAGGAAAAAGTCAATGTACATATATTATAAATTTTTTTATGGTTCAGTACATAGTAAAGTGCTTAGCTGATATTATAATTTTAAATCTAGAGATATATATAAAAGTTTTAATCACAAGTCTTACTTCATCACCTGTCTCTTTACGTAAAACTTCAATTGTAAAGGAAGATTTTGCATAATTTGATTGCTATTTCATATTATGTTTCCTCAATTAAATCGTTGTAATTACTAATTTCTATATGAAGACTATAAAAATTTCAAAAGGAAATATTTTCTTGCTAACAATAAAACAACAATAATCTAGTTCATTTTTGCTAGAATCGTTTAGATCTGCTTAGATTTCCGAATCGTATATCAACATTCAATGAATGGAATACATACGAGTGAGCAGTTTTTTTTCTAAGATAACGTTTTATCACTGACTGAATTAGGTCTAGAATGTAGTTCATTTGTGACGATCTAGACGTATTGAAATATTACTTCTGGATAGAGTACATAGTCTGTACTCTTCTAATCTGCTTACATCAATATTTCGCACGTTCCATTTCCACCTCCGTCGTAGTTGAGATTCTATTTTAAAGCGGAAGCTAACTAATAAAGTTAAATTAACTATTGTGTTTTAGAAGCAAACAATTTTTGAAAAATTACAGTGTTATTAGTCTATGAAGTAAATATTTAAAATAATATATCAAGTGTCTGAAATTCTGTAATATTTAATTTGATTTTAAATCAATTTATGGAAAATCAGTTACTAATTTGTGAGATTGATTTTTTTTTCCTGGGTAGGAAAAAGCTTTTTGAGTAAAATAAAATTTTTGTTTTTATACAAGCTGTTTATTTTTCGATTTGCTATATAAATTATACAAAATTAAACGTCTTCGTATGTGTTGACCAATGGCTGAGTGGTTAGCGTTCCTGACTCCGGAGCTGTGGGTCCCGGGTTCGAATATTGGTTCGGGCATGGATGTTACTTTCTTTCTCAATTCTCTCTGTGTTTGTCTGTCCTTTCTTCTGTGATGATGTATGAATGTGGCCCATTATTCTATTAACGGGTGTGTGGCGCGGGCAACGCTATCCGCCTCCGTGATTTGGTTCACAGGTGCCCGCTGTGTAGCGACAAATGAGTAGCTGTTTCTGGCCTTGTTGTGGCATAGGGTTCGTCACCCAAGTGCCTACCATTGGAAAACAAAAGTCTTAGCATGTGTGAAATTTGGGAAGTTTACTTTTTTTCAGTTCTTTGAAGCTTTTCACAGTTTTAATGATTTCTTCATTTATATTAAATTCAAATATATATATATATATATATATATATATATATATATATATATATATATATATATATATATATATATATATATATATATATATATATATAATTAATGTTAGCAATATTCATAAATTGGTTATATAGAAAAATAAAAGTTACTGACATCAAAATATCTGGATCTTCAGAGCCTTTTGCCAAAGTCTCATTGAGATTGATAAGTAAAGGTAAATGAGTTGTTTGTAGGAAATTCACCATAATTTCTATTCCGCCATTCTTTTTAAGTGTTTCTCGGAGAATAAGACTTGAAAGGCACATTCCTATAGTTCCAACAAGGTAAGCTTTTACCTGTTACAGAAAAAAAAAATTAAGAATATATTTTAATCGTATTGTAAATGTAATCATTTTTACTTACATTACTTGAATTAAATAATGTAAAATATATATTAAACATATTTCTTTAAATTGAAGATTTATAACAATTTTAAATAGACTGATAATTATTAAATTAAGACCTCATTTTGTTTGAAGCCTTGGATACCATAGCTAGCATTTTGACATAATTGCTAAATCACTGTAAAATTGTATTTCGTAAGACTACAAAATTTTGAATTTGAAAAATCCTCAAAGGCTCAGAACTAAGTAAGTTATTCTTTCACTTATGTAATTTTTTGAAATGCAATGCAATATTTCTTTATAAAACTCATAATTGAAACTCATTTTCTCTTGCAATACATGTATTAAAGCTAACAAACATACATATGAGTAGTGAGTATCTAGAAAAAAACAAAAGTAATGATAATCACAAATGATTTTGAGTATTTATAGCAGCATTTTTTCATTGAAAATGTTAAGGAACTTTTTTTTTTTCAAAGGAAAGGTGATCAATCAAATAATTCTGAAAAAGATGATTAACTCATTTTTAAAGCATGAAAACTCACAAAAGGTATTTTTTCATACTTATAAGAAGGTGAAGTAAATAAATAAAATGTATCAAGACAAGTAAATATCCCTTAATTAAAATTATAGAAAATTAAATATGGTCCACTAAAATGTGTGAAACTAAGATTCAAATTTATCTAGCAAAAAAAAAAAAAAAAAAAAAAAAAAAACACTTATAAAAAAAACAGTGAAATGTCATTGTGGGAAGACATTTCCCCTAGACTAAAAATAATAAATATATAATTGTTTCTGAAAAATAATAATTTCTTAAAAAGTATTGAAAATTTTTGAATTTAAAGGCTAATGCATTTGCTCTTTGGAGTAATATTACCTTAAGTGAAATAACAATATAGTGCTAGTTTTCTCTTAAAGAAATCAAGATTAATTTTTAAAATATAATAAATCAAATATAAAATTAAATAATATATATATTTAGATACAATTAAAAAAGGTAATATAACTTTATACTGTAATCAATCCCTTTATTTTAAATTTAATTTATTTATTTAATAAAAAAATGTCTTAATCTTATTATGAAACAATATAAATTTTTACTCCGAATTATTGTATATTGTATGCTTACATTGCTTAGTTAAAAATAAAAAGTGTATTTTTAAAAACGTATTTAGATATATTTTTTATAGATTATAAAACACACGTAATGCCGATTTAAATTGATTTAAAAATGAACATATCATATTTATAATATCATTTTAAAATTATCTTTGGCCGACAGCCCTGTCTAGGGGTCAGAGTGCCTGACTGCAGATAGGGAGGTCCTGGGTTTGAATCCCGGTTCGGGCATGGATGTACTTTCTCTATCTATCCTGTCTTTGTTCTTTCTGTGTATGAATGAGGTGTGAATGGTTGCCTACCTTATAAACGGGTCCCTATGGCATATGTGTAATGAAGCAGTCGGACTCCATACCAAATATGGTTCAGTATGAAAAAGTGGAGCAGCGCACCCTATATTGCCAGCCTAATTGGCACATGACAGTAAAAAAAATATCTTTGTATGTAGTTTTTCTTTAAGAATTTATATAACATTACACTTATATCAAAGAAAAGAAAAAAAATTCTATATAATGGAATAGCATAAAAGAAAAATGAGTATTTAGAATGCAGGCTATATAACAGATTTATTAAAAGTGTGCAAATATAAAAACAAAGACTAAATTTTCGATTTATTTTATGTTGGATTCCGTTGGCACAATTTGTCTCGAAATCAATGAAGTGTTTTAAATGGTGTCTGCATTTCAACCACGGTAAAGTGATGGAATCGACTCTCAAATTGACATTCACTTTTCGAATGAATCTCCGTTCTTTAAAAAAGCACTATGATTTTTTTTCTAATATTTAAGTGCTATTTCAGTTTCTTCATAGCACTGCATTTTTATTGCTGCTATTGGTGATAAATACTTATAACACATATAACGCGAATCATAATTGAAATTATCGTTAAGTGAGAATAAATATGTTTACATAAATTCTATACAATTTTATAATGCTAATTTAGCAATAGTTCATGTGGAATAACATTTAATCTATCATACATATTATGTTTTCAAAATTAAATTAATTCGAGGCCATTTTTCATACCAGACCAAAGTTAATTTCAGTTTTTGCAATCTCTTTAGAAACTTGGTATTTATAATATTTTTTAAATGTAATGTTTTAATGCTTGTTTTTTAATTGTTTTTAAAATTGTAATATTTTTAATATTTTGGTATTTATAATAATTTTTTAAATAAACAAGCATCCTTTTGCCTTTAAATTTCAAATTTATTTAAAAAGATGATAAATTTTCTCCCTGCTAATGTTAATATGATTGTATTGATCTCACTCACACTTAAATACATCCGAAAATTTCACATATATAACTTGCCATACTTCCGATGCTGGAATTTGAATTTTTATGTATGAGCAATTTCTTATTACCATTTTGTAATTCAATTGAAAAGAGGTAGTAATGAATACTCCTTAAAAATTTTATCATGTATTTTATGGGCATTTATTCACCCCTTTTTACTGTTAAAAAAAACGGTATTAGTTAATTTAATTAAATTTTTCAGTAAATTTGTCTTAGAATTATTGAAAATGTTACTGAACCGTAAATGTCATTTAATCGAAAATCTTGAAAATATTTTGTAGAATTTGCAATACTGGATTATTAATTTCTAATTATCAGATATCGAAATATCAGAAGGCGTTGATATAAATCGAATCATCAGATGATTCTTTCTCAATTTGTTTAATACAATTGTTCACAACAGTTGGTTAAAAAGACAAAATGCCTTGGAGAAAAAAAGCAAAACTTTTTGATTTTTCAAGGTAATGATAATCATTCACATACATAAAAGTTATGAATGAAATAAAAATTATAAAAACAAAAATTTTAAGCATATGCATTTTTCACTTATCAATATAATTATTCAAATCTTTTGGAGCCTTAATTTGGCAAAGGTTTTTTTTATCTATATTAATATCTATAATAATTTTTTTCTATATAAGTTTTGTTGGTATAATTAATTATTTTAATATTTTAAATCCATTAATTTAAGACGATTGCTTTTGAAACGAAACAATAATATTGAAAATAAAATCATTTTGGAAATAAATTAGTATAACTAAAAACCAATAAAAATGAAAGCATTAGAATGTAATTTTTAGGCGCGCAATTTGCAGATTGAAAATCAATTGCTTTGTACAATTAATAATTTTTCGCAATCTGTTGTCTTTAATAAATTTTTACCACTAAAATATTCGTGAATTGAAATATGTTGTATATTTACTCTTTAATCTTTTTTATAATTTTAGTAATTTTTAAAAAAATTTTCTTGTATGCAATGTTACAGTTTCCTAATTAAATAAAAATGATCTGAGACACTGGGAGCCCGAAAAAAACCGTAATTTGAATCTCCTTCGTAAGTTTTTTTTGTTTACATTTTATTTATATTTTTTTATTTAATGTAGCATTTGAAATTGGGACCTACGAAATAATGTTCCTATTCTAAATTCTTTACCCATTTGAATTGTTAATAATGGATCAGTTATTGAAAAGGTTTGTTTAATGTATCGAGAATTATGAGTTTAAGCTTCGAGAATTTTTACGATTCATAATTATTGAATTTAATACATTTACATTATTCAAATCAATGGTTTGATTTGTTCATTTTACACATTGTATCTATTTCAAAATTATTTTAATGCAATTTTTCATATTCCTATTTGTCAGAGTCGAAAGCTTCATTTTTTTTCTCGATTTAGTAATATTTTCATATCCTTTATGAAATTTTTCTTTTAATCTAAAGAATGGCTCCTAACTTTACGTGATTTTTGATTAAATTTATATTTGTTTTCATAATTTACAATAAATTCTGCTTTAAAAATTATTCTTATCTAATGAATTTTATTGCGACCAACTTCATGGAGCAACTTGATTACATCTCCATGAAAACATTCATTTAAATTCTGATGAATACGCTTAATATTAAAGAAAAGGTATTTATGATTTTAATTTATAACAGCACACTACAATGAATATTTTATCCATTTCTTTACCATCTTTTTATTTCACGTTTTATTTAGTTTAATTGCATGGAAGGAGGTCCTTCCAAAATCTTAGACATAAATTATCTGCTGAAATATGCGTGAGGAAGAACTAGAAAATTATGGCGATAAAGAATTCTAAAACTAATTTAATTTGGAAAAAGAGAGCTGCTCTGTTGATATAAAGTTTTAAGCAGAAATGTGTAATAAAATATTATTCACATATTTAATTTACTTCCTTGAGATCAGCATCTGTTTCGAGAATCAGCGTATTTTCTTTTTAAAGTGTTTTTCTTTTTCAGCATATTAATTACGAGAGAAGTCTCTATCAATTTTTAATATTGTTATCACCAAGTCTTATCCAATTTTAAGCTGATGGAATACTTGTTTTGCAATGGATTAAATTTATATTTCAAATTTTATTGTTTGAAAATCTACTCCATAAAATTAGCTTTGTATGATTTAACTGTTTGTAGTTTTTACAATTTATTCCCAAAATTAGTCTACCTAGATAAAATTGCCTATTAATTTCATAAGTTATGGAAGTATTTTATAGAAAAGTAGCTATAATATAGACAAGTTTAGAAAAATGAAAAAAAAAAAATTTTTTTTTCATTCCAAGTTTTGGTATTTACCTGTACTGGTTGAGATCCTAAAAGTTGAATAAAGACTGGCATCACATTTAATGCTTCGAACTGCTTGACACACATTGATCTTTTAGAGCATTTCCATATAATGCCGGAAATAGAAGTCATAAAAGTCTCATTTTCATGAAACTCCTGATTAGACAGCATTTGCAATATTTCAAACAAAAATTCTTGCTTGTAGAAACATTTAAATGTATCTTGATCACCAGCGCACTTTATGCAAAATTAGAAAAAAATAATTAAAAAATACATTGCTACTTAAGATATAACAAAGTAAAAAGGAATTATTAAAGGAAGTCCTAGAAGAAAATCCAAAGAAACAAATTCAATTATTTAATTCTCTTTCATTCTAGTCAATTTGATATAAGATATTTTCATTGTGTTTAGATTAAAAAATTAAACCCTAATATTTTTGAGAAAGTGATAAATTATATTACAAAATATTGTACCATCCATTTTTGAAATGGAAAATGAAAGATAAAGAATTTTTTAGTATGCTAAATCTTCAAGAAGTGATTAAATTTACATTATACAAATAATTTTATTGTTAATGTAATGCTTTTTTAATAGTTTGAAGGCATTATATATTCTGTAAATAAAACTTGCAGTTCTCTTTTAATTAATTCAGGCATGAAAGAGAAGCATTATTACCATAAATATATACTTACAATAAATATTAAATCGGCGGCAGCTTGTTTCAGTTCCATGTTCAAACTGCGCAGGTGGTGTAGAACGTCGAATATCATTAGGGAATCGTTAACTTTTTTCCTAATGGTTATCTGGATAATAGGAAAATAATCAAGAAACACAAGAGAAACAACTGAATACTTCAAAAACACAAAAAATACTTTTATTGATTAAATCCTTAATTAAAAGACTTCTTCACTTCTTTTGAACTTATTAATTCACTTCTTTTAGATCCAAATCAAGTTTCGTTTTCTAAATGTTTCCCATCCTCTGTTTCATCAGAATAATTTTGAATTATTAATATTTCTATTTTTTAATATTTTATTTAAATAAAATTAGCTGTTAACTGAGTTTTAATTGATCTACCAAGAATTCATAATCTTCCATAGAAGCATTTTGGAATATGTTTAATTGAGAATACGCTTGTTAAATGAAAAGTATTATAACATTTTGTATATTATAATAATATATAAACGCAATTTGTTGCTTTGTAATTTTAATCTTTATCTGAAATGGTAAAGATATAGCGAATATAGTTGAAGATTACTGTATATTAAAAAAATATTGTCTTTTAAGTCAACCATAACATTTTCTGATATATTTTAAATTTACTTATTTGGATATAAATTGAAGGGATTAATAATAAAATATTTTTTCATAATAAAACATAATAGTATTAATCTGTTTAATGACTACAATTACACATTTATTAGTTACCATTTTTTTATTATAGTTAGTTACTTAATGCATCATTATATTAGATGTATTTATCATAATGCACTAATACAGTGTAAAATTGTTGGGCACATAGATGCCATATAATCCAAATGCCAAATTCTGTAAGTTAGGTGATTTTCTTATGTAAGTGGCCAAGTGGTTTCTGTTCCGTCATACATATGAAGACCCCTAAGAATTATAGAAAAAGATTTATTTTGGCAACCCTAGTATTTACGTCATTGCACACGTCACAATACATCATCTTGGCAACATTTCTTCTTCTCCAAAATATTCAGAATTTAGCATCCTGGATTATACGGCATCTGTGCTTAATGGTTGTTATTGATTAACAATGAGGTTGAATTTTTAAACTTTCTTCTCAAGATGCATATTATGTGTTTCAGAGAAACACTAAGATTTATAATTATGTCATAAATGTTAATTTCTAAGTCGCTAATAAATATTATTGAAGTGAATAATTTAATAAAAAATATTTAATTGTATTCAGTGTGAATAATAAACATAAAAACTATCTTATTTTCTTGATCGTTGTGTTTATAAAAATCTAAAGGTCTTATCGGTATAGTAATATTTTAAGGTCATTCATTATTTATTTCAGTATAAATTATGGAATACACTCACTCAAACAAGTCATTTCCTTTGAAGAGTTTGGTATAATTCTACTATCTACGAACTTATAGATAAAAGTTTATGACCAACCAGTTTGTCTTTCTTACAGTCAATATTTTGATATACAATAAGAGAGAACTGGCTGTATAAATTCAGATCTATTGTAAAAGTTTAAAATTTTATGTTTATGATTAGAGTGCTACCACGGGTTTCGTTTGCAATAGCATTTTTTCAGTAAGAAACTTTTCAACCAGTTATTTAGAAATGATAAGCTTCTTTTTAAAATTTACCTCTTGAATTTATGATAAATTTCCATATATTATCTTATAGTTATAGGTACTTTAGTCCTTATCTTGCTTTTTATTTTGTGTAAAATATTTACATCAGTAAAAAAATAAGCACCTTCTAAATTGAAAACAATAGCAGTTACAAATCAAATATTAATCTTAAAAATGATATACTCATAAATTTTCATATAATTTTATAAAACCACTAATATAAACATGTCTCTAAATTTAAGTAAGAAGTAGTTTTAATGAAAATAAAAGTTTGTAATTTAAAAATGCAAATTATTTATTTATTCTTAAATACACTGTGTAGGCTTAGGTACTGAAAAGCATATTGAGAGTAAACAGGATTAAACGTTTTGCTGGTTACGCATTTATTTGTTGGAAATTTTTATGATCATTTTGTATAAATGCGATGGAATTTTGCAGACACAGCTTTCACACTTTACTCCTTCAAGGCGTGTGTGGTTATGGGCTTGTTGGCATGAATGTAATTTAAAATTTCACAGAGAAAAAGTCTAAGTTTGCTTAACTTCGCTCTCTGGACTACCTATTCTGATTATCAAAACAGGAAATGACATGACTAAGGAATAATTCATGATTAATGTAATTATTTCGTGGAATACCTAAATACCTTTTACACGATATGTGGTTTCAGAAATAACATTATACTGTATGAATCAATAAAAACTATTAATTTTTAATTGTAAACCCCATATTTTCTATTTAAATTGTTTCTTGAGCGAATTATGGACATTCTTTATATAGAATAAGAAATTGTGTTCTAGAAAATTGGTTATTACAAATGAAAGCATAATCTCGTACCGAAAGTGAAAGATATTGAAGCAATATTAGAATAGGAACTGTAACTTGTTGATGTTTACTTCTGATCCAGAATTGACAAGCGTTGATAATGTTTGTTGTGCAAGCTATTTTCCTATTTTCGTCATCGGCGCAAAGCAAGGATAGAGATTTTGCAGAATACTGCGCAATTGTTAGCTTCAGCTTTAGTATTTCACTCTTACTGGTTAGAGAAGCGGTGACAACTTTACATTCGTGAGCATTCAGCAGAGATATCTGGAAAGGAAAATTACCATTGATTTTAATAAAAAACAAATTTAGTTTATTAATATAATTAAAAATTCGAAATAATATCAATGATTCAAAAACTAAATGATGGTAATTAGTTAACAAAGTAAGAAATATTTGTAAATTTATTTACCGAATTTACATTCTATTTACAAAAAGGTAATTTTTACAAAATTTCAATACATTTGTCTTTTGCTGAGTGAATCAATTTACAATGAATGAAAGTGAATCTGCTTATTATTCATAAAATAAATCTGATGACAAAATATACATTTCAAATCGAAGTATTACATACATTTTTGAAATATCTTTATTTTAGAGCAACATTTAAAATTTTATGGTTAGCAAAAGTTTGAAATTTGAGTTTATTATTCGGCATGGAAGTTTAAAATAGGCCCACGTTAAAAAAAAGATTATTAGTTTAACATATTTTTTGTTTAATATATTTTTTTAATTATTTTTTTAAACTTATTTAGTTAAAAAAAACCTTCATTCTTGTGTACTTAAGTCACTGGAGCTATTCAATAAAATTTTGCAAGTGATCTTGAATGTACTTTAAGAAGACTGGAGAAATAAAATAACTTCACAACTTTCTATATGAGAATGATTATTTAATCAATACTATTTTGTGGAAATTTGAGCATGATATTTATACTTCATTTGGAGCCAAATTTTTATAATTATATTTTTCTGAAATAACACATTATTACTTAGTAATTAAATATATGTAGCGATTAAAATCTAAAAGTCTTGTGCGAAGGAAAGAAAAAATGAAGGTAAAATTTACGGAAAACACACACAGATGCACGCACACATATACACGCACGCACATACATACGCGCACGCACATACATACGCGCACGCACATACATACGCGCACGCACATACATACGCGCACGCACATACATACGCGCACGCACATACATACGCGCACGCACATACATACGCGCACGCACATACATACACGCACGCACATACATACACGCACGCACATACATACACGCACGCACATACATACACGCACGCACATACATACACGCACGCACATACATACACGCACGCACATACATACACGCACGCACATACATACACGCACGCACATACATACACGCACACACATACATACGCGCACAAAATCAGTTACGTCCTTAATGTAAGATTTTTAAATTCATCATTTCACATTTTTATGCATGTATTTGACATTAACTTAATTGCTTAAAAAGTATGAATATTAAGAATTCTCTTATGATGAATATTACTCGAGTTAACGACCACATTCCAGTAATAAAAATGACTCTGTGTAGTAAAAATGACAATACTAATAAAAATTGTAGGTTTATAATTTCGTAATTTTTGATAATATTTGTTCTCTTCTTACAATTAATATCAGGGCACTTCTTATGTAATTCATTTTTGCTTTCTTTTCTCAAATTTCTTGATATCGATATCCTTGTGCTCAGACTAATCATGTGATGCACGTTCAATATATTCTTCCGAAACCAGAATTTTACTTCATTACTACGATACTAAAAGATGGTTCTCTATTAAATTTAGTAGGCTGGTGACTGTGTGTGTTTTATTATATACATTTTTATCTATTTATAGGAAATTCTCGAATTTTTTCTCGCATATTTTCCTTTGTAAATTAAAATTCCATAATTCCACGAAATATGTTTATGCAATTTCAGACCATTTTCATACGAATTTTTACGGAGCTTTGACTTTTTTTTATCAACTATTAAAAATTTCCTTTAAAGTAGATGAATTAAGTGCAAAAATTTAACTGTCTGAATTTGATAGCAATCTATATTTTCTATATATTTTAAATTTAATTTACTTTTAAATACACTTTTTTAAGCATTTAATCGGTAATATTTTTGCTTATATTATGCAATGTGTGTAAAGATACAAGATTTTACTATTTGTAACTTGAGATAAATCTAATTGTTAAAATTCTTTTTAAAACGAATAAATTCTTTTGAAATGCTAAAAAGAATCTTTTTAATCAAATATTTTAGTTGTATATTTGAAACTTAAAATTTTATTTGAAAAAAAAAATGCTTTTACATTTAAAATTTTATGAAACATTAATTCATCTGAAAAAAGTAAATAATTGAGTGATTAAGGGATTGGGATAAATTTTACCTGAAGTCATATTTCATAAGGAAACCTTCATTATTTATTACCTTAATGTATTTATGCATTTTCTTGATTTTTTTTATAATCTTTATTATATTCACAGATTTAAAAATTTGTCTAGTTTATATATATTTATATATATATATATATATATATATATATATATATATATATATATACTTACATATCTATCTATATATATACATATATATATGTTTGTATATATATATATATTCTTCCTATTATATCTATTATATATATATATATATATATATATATATATATATATATATATATATATATATATATATATAATCATGAAAGTCTTAAGATAATATAATTCATTTTTGATTGCTCTTTTCATAATAAAAGCATGTTTAGTATTTAATACTTTCTCTTTTAACTTGAGAAGGATTTTATTTTTGTTTAAAGTTAATCTGAATGGTTCAGTAACTTCAAAATCTTCACGGAATATTAAATGTCAACAAACATTACTCACAAAAGTTTGAATCCCTCCGCAGATTCGAGCCGTTTCCCACGAGGAAGAATCAGTGAAAATGTCAGTTATCAAATAAATGGCTTCAAGCATCAACTCGTAATCAGCTGGGTTCAAGCATTTCAGCAACAACTGAATTCCTCGAAAGGTCAAGAGATCTTTCTGGAGAGCTCTGTTACCCCAAAATTTACTCAAGCATCTTAAGGCAGCAAACTAAAAAGAATTTGGATGATTATTATAAATTCATAACTGAATTTTTGAGATTTTATTATACTGTTTAGTAAAAGTAGAAATTAAAATAATTTTCCAAATTTAATGATCAATTAGATACGCATGTATACGTAAGAATGATATAATGAAATATTTTTACTTGGTTTTTACTTTTTTTAAAATAAATTATACATATGGACAAAGTGATAAAAATACTTATTTAGATTATTAATTAGATTATTTCCTGTAAAAAACTAAATGTTAGTTTGTTTTAAAATACATAAAATGATTATAAAATTTTTGTTTGACTTTTTTAAAATAAGGGCATAATTTTACAGACTGTTACAATTTGATTTTGTAAATTATAGGTAAAATATTAATTAGCTTTTTATACGACACAGAAAAGTGATTTACGTTATTTTAAATAGTATGAAAAATATAAAATTGACAAAATAAGGATTCAAAATTGTTTAAATTAGCTAAAAAATAGCTTTAAGTAATTACTGTATAGAAAATTTATCAATGAATAGTCCTGGCTGTATTGCAAGGTCCATGATCAGATGGTGAACTTCATTTTTTAAATGGCATTTTTTAAAGAGTAAAATAAAACCTACCTGTATCATTTTATTTCAGTTCCCTAACTTAAGTTCAGTGTACAGGTAGTTCAATTACTTATTTTTCTTTATTGTCCCCGTAACCTAGGAAGCGGGTTAGTTTGAATAAATTAGAGTTATCTGGGGGACTTATTCTTCCAGACAGTTTAGTCTTTGACTTTAATTTTCCAGTTGGAGATCTAAGTCCTTCAAGACACTATCAAATCACTTTTTCTTTGGTCTATCCCTTGACCTACTGCACATGGCCTTCCAATGCAAATCTCAACTGTTCGGTTATCAGGTTATCTCTCAATTTATCCAAGCCATGAAAGTTTTTATGCTTAGATGAATCTTTCTATGAATTGATAATTGATAAGGACTTAAAATTCATTATTAGTTCTTATTCTTCAACAATTATTAGTTAACTGTAATAGACCAAGCATTTTTAAAAGTATATTTCATTCAAAAATTAGTGAGCTATTTATATATTTTTGTATAGTTCCTCTACAGCTGAATATATTCTATTATATCTGAATGTGGTTAAAATGTAAACAATCTTTGTGTTCATCAAAGACTCTTTACATTTGAATTGAAGGAAATTGAATGGTTATCCATTTGGCATACAGGCCAATAGTTCATAAGTTTGATTCCCACACCAGGATAGTGATTTGGAATCTACTTTACATAGTAAGTTCTAATCCAATCAATCTTCGTCTGCAAAATGTAATCATAGAAAAAAAATAAACTTTTTAAATTTAAATTTTTGTTGAAACAGATAGAACAATATGTAAATATAAGAATGCATTTCCCATAGTTTATATTATTGGAATTAAGTTTATTAATAAGATTTATTCTATGTAAGTATTTCAAAAAATCACAAGTAATATTACAATAACTATGACTGTAATGAATATACTTACGTTGTAAAGTATTCCATCAGTTAATTTATCAAATGTTATAAGGATCGAAGTATTTATTTGAAATAAACGATAAAATCTTCCCGTCGCAAATGTTTCAGTAAGCCCGTATTATTGGCTTTTAGATGTATTACAACTCTTACTTTCCGGGACATTTCTTCGTAAAAACGAGGCACTTTAAGAAGTAATAAAATATAGCGATAAGATCAATTTAACTGATATATATATATCGTCAAAAAAGGAATAAACTGGTACTTTTTCTTGCCATTTTTCTACATTCTCAAAAGAAAAATATAATTATTAAATTTATTAAGAGTCTTGAAGGAAAAGTTTTTGCTTATTACATCAATTATATATTCTCTAAAAAATTATATTAAAAATAACATTTAACTAGAGTGAATACGGTGATTCAATAAGTTAATTAGGAAGAAATATGAGCCAATCTAGTTTATAACGGGTAATATAATTTGCAGAATGATTCGAATCGTAAGTAATGATTACTAGTTTAAGAAATAAGATGTTCTTGCTAGTGAATTTTGACCTATTTATTTCTTGCATATAGGACTATTAAATTAATAATTTCAGATCCTTTTTTTCCTATAATTTTCAATTTTTTTTTAAAAATTGATTTAACTATTATAGGGAAAATACTGAAGATTTTGTTTTAAAAGTACGAGAATTCAAGAACTTTCTGTAATTTCTAGGATAAATTCAGATGTAGATAACTCAATAGTTGAAATTATATTGTCATTCTTACCCGAGATCTTCTAACGCATAAATAAGAATCAGCTTCTATAATATTGAGGAGCAGTTTCGTCGCTTTTCCATCTGTCAACGCTTGTAAGCAAGAAGATTCATAAGTTATAACATCTGTCAAACAAACAATGGAAAGAGCAGTGGTCGACATATTTCCTCCCTATTAAAGAGAAAATAATTAAGTTTTTATTTAATTATTTGTAAATATCTGGTTTTAAAACGAATATTTTTTCCCACATTAAAACTACAATAGTAAAATAGCTACATTTCAACACAAAATATTAAATATAACCAATAAAAAAATTAATGCAATATTTTTGTAGAACTGAAATTCTATTTTTAGTAGTATTCTTTTTTGTAAGAAATACTTTTCATTAATTCTATTTTGAATAAAATATATAGTGCTACTGTGTGTGAAAAATATCGATATAACATAAAACGTTTTATAAATTATAATATTTCTTAGTATTTTTAAAGAAAAAAATAGCAAAGGGGGTTAATAGAGAAACAAATCAAACCTACAGGAATTAAGTTGATGCTAAAAATTTTACGCAAATAATTTCAATAAAAAAACTAAAAATATTCTGTGGAATAAAATAATTATAAAATTTAAAAAACGCATGTTTTTTTCATGGATTTTCAAAATTTAAATTAGGTATGGTATATCATTAAGTATTTAAAAATTGTATACCTCTATATATGTCAAAAGAGTTGATATTTTCTTATACGAAGACGAACTACTTCGCATGGCTTCTCATCATTTTCTCTTCTTCAGGAAGGAAATTCTGCATAAATCATTGGTTGTGTAACTCAGGTATGCTGTTAGATTTGAAAATGTACTTTCTTCATCAAGATATCGGATCACTCTGTGGAAGATTAAGTTTTTCTTGGTTGCCATGGTTTGTTGCTAAGGTTCTGTCTTGTCGAAACACGATGACATCTCCTAACTTCAGAAAAAATATTTCGCATTGGGAAAGAGACTAAATGACTTTTATATTCTTTTTTCTCGTGCAAGAAAAAAAAAGACTTTGGTAAAGTCTGAATTAGTGAAGTTACAAGAACACGAAATCTATTAATGAAATAAGAAAATTCAGAGATAAAAAAAATGCCTTTTTTATTATATAGATAATTTTTAGCTGTTATTAAATTACCGTGAATCATAGTTAATTCAAAATAAAATATTAATTTTTTTGAACAGTAAAAAATTGAAATATTTGTCAGTTATTTAGACTCTTAATCTTTGGCTTTTAAGCTGTTTATATGTATCAATATTTTCAACAAATATTATGATTGGATTTTATTGATTTCCTTGGTGAAAAAATAATATATAACTATAAAAAGATAAAACAATCATATTAGTTTCTATACATATATGCTGAAATTTTGAATCTCAAAATGTCACTGTAATTTTGGGTAAATTATTGTGTTGTTTCATATTTTCCACAAATAGGTTTACTTTATAAATTTAATAATGCACACGATTCAATTACTTCAAAATCAATTTAATTAAATTTAGGTTAATTGAAGTTTTATATTCAATAAAAATCAACATGTTATTGTGACTACGACGTGCTCCAAATCGGTAAAAGCTCTTTGAATTTTTGGATCAGAGATGTTTGCCGAAGTAAATACTTTATTGTGAATTATTCACTTTTGCTATTATGTCAATAAAACTGAAATAAACTAGAATTTTTGATTTGTGACCATTTAGAAAAAGCAAATGTGTGAGCGTGAATGAATATTTTCTATTTCCTGTTGGAATAAAATGAGTTAAATTTTCAATTTAAATATTTTGAAGCAAAATTTACTTCAAATACACTTCAAATTAGAAAAACAAGGAAAAAAAAAAAGAACAAAACAATACGTAAGGCCATAAACTAAATACACAAAATTTTCAGAACCTTATTTCCTTGCAATGGTGTAAGAACAAGGTGTTTCAAAGCAGTAATTTTGTTATATGAAAATAATGCTGATTTAAAAAGATAGGAGGCATCAATCGCTATTCTGATAATTTCGAAGTTTTTTCTTATAATTATACCAAATTTTACTCGCATCTTATTTTTCTATTACCGAATTTTACTCACATGTTATTTTCCTATTTAGAACTTTCATGAATAAACGACAAGTTATTAGCAGTATACATTTATTTCTACACCAGAACATATTGTACCGAGCTTCTAGGTTCGTGTGGATTGAAAGTTGAATAAAGCAACCACTCAATGAACACAAGACTTTTATTCGTAAAAATTCCACTAGAAATACCAGCTGTAATAATCACAATTATACATCTACAATTCGTCAGATACAATAAGTAACAGCTTCCAATCACAGGTCTCAAATACCTCAGACAGAGAACAGCTTCTCTAGACAAGCAGTCATGACTAATCGTCTTCACTCACCGTCTTCACAAAACCCAACTAATTATGTCGGGCTGTGGTATTTATACCCGACTTGGCGGGGAAATCTACTGATTTCGGCAAGGTTCTGGAAGCTTCTAGGCTATCTCGCTAAATATTGGTCCTAGAGATTAGGTGATGGAAACATCCATCACCTAAGCTCTAGGACCAAAAGTATCTATTTCTCTCCAAAAATCTCGCCAAAACATCTCCAAGTCACCAAATCATTAGGAAACCCGCTTTTAACGTACAACACTTCTAAATACCACAATTTTTGCCCAAAATGTGAGTATTTCCGATCTGCTTGAGGTATTTTAAGACAAATACAATAATTATTTATAGTTTGTAACAATATTGATTATCAGACTGAAGAGTGGAATCTAAAATAGAAACATTTCTGTTTCCAACGATTTAGAAAATAGCATCGGGTCAAAGGGAAACACAGTACTTATCTAATTGAATATAAATTACCTAGATGAAATCCATTTCAGACTGTATGCATTGCGATCCATTTTTCTATTGCAAAAAAGACCAAATTTTGCAGATGAGTAATAATCTGTTCTATTATAGGGATGTATTAATGTTAGCTTTCATCATTAACCATTAGACAAATCATAAACTAACTTACTCTGATTTACGTCGAACGTTCCTTTAGAAGTCGTATGGCCAATCTTAAAATAGTATTAATTGTCATTTCAATTGAGAGATAATTTTCTACATTTCATATTATTTACAGTTCAAGTTTTGATAAATCATTCTAACTTCTTTCCGCATACCCATGAAAAAGCAATGCTACACGATGTACTATATGTTGTGTTAAAATAATAGAAATAACAAATTAGATTTTTATCTATTAACTTTTTTATGTTTTATAATAGCAGAAATCAACATGTCTGCTTACAGCTCATTGTATTTATATATTTTAAATGGTATAGTTTGAAAATGTTTTATTGTAATATATTAGAATGAATCGATTTATTAGTGCATTTTATTTTTTATGCGAGTAAGTAAATATATTTTTCAATAATTATTGTTATAAAATTTTTGATTTATATTTATATTAAAAATATTATAATAAATTTAAAAATTAAAATCTTGGCCTCTGTCATTTTATTTAGTTTTGTCAAACCTAAAGTCAATAATATAAATTTTCCTTAAATGTCTATTGTTAATACTTAAAAGCTTTTTAAAATTCAAATTTTAAGAATGGAAAGCAAAACAGGCAATTTTATTTAATCTAATTTTTCTGAGAAAGTAAAAAAAAATTTAGCAGATGAAGTTTCTTATTTACAGTATTATATAATATGAATTTAATAAAATAAAGAACATACTCACACACACAACACCGGTTTTTAAATATTTATGATTCAAAAAAACTTAATGTCATCTATGATATATATAAAATGTATGAAATTACCTTTTTTTTACCTTTTCCAGAGATAAATATTTAGATGTATACTTTTTATGATATAACAAACACATTGTAGAATACATAATATAGCTTCTTAAAATAGAAGATCTTATAACGCGTGGTAATTGAATCGTGGTGATTTATCAACATTAACATTAATTTTCAGATGCTCAAGTTTTATATAATGTTGACTTATTTTTATGGGAATGCCCTAAATTTCGTGTTAAAACTACCGACGCATTTAAAGATTGGTTTTGTATAATGAACCAATAACAATGCAAAAGTTCAAAAATGATAGAATGAGTTAGATTATATAGATTAGCTATTCATAATATTACAAAAATTCCTAAAATTCTATATTTGCAATAAAAGAAAACTCGGGAAGCGTTTTATTGGGTTGTTCGGAAAGTAATTTAGTTTTTCCTTCAGGGATCAGCTTTTTTCTAGTAAAAACCAACCACTTTATGACTGTGGAATCGTGCTACTACCAGAAAGACGGTAAAAGCTATTGGACTGGAATAGACAATGTGCAATGCAATACAATATTTATTTTCTGCACGTTTTTTATTTTAATGAAAAACGTGCAGAAATGAATTTTCGAACAACCCTTTATTTTGTATTTGTAGGTCACGACTTCTATTATGTACGTAATTCTTATGAAAAAGTAAACATTCTAAAAGTGATTATTCGTCAGTGCTAAAATTAAATAAGGTGAAGATTTGAAGTTTCATTTCTTTCTCTTATATAATAATTATGTCAGGGTTTAATGAATAAAAAATAGTGTCTATAGTGATTCTCTTTATTAGTGACATAGTTTAGGAAAAATAACGTTTTCTGTCATCCTTCTACTTAAGGTATTAGAGGAGTTATTTTAGTTTTCTTTATTAAAAATTCTTAATTTAGGAGAAATTTTAATTTACGTTTTAAACCGAAAAAAAATTTAATTAATTTTTTTGATAATATTATATTTTTTTTTTGTAAAAGTTGTTAACATAACTTTTACAAGATAACCAATAAGTAAGTGTGCAATAGATTTGCATAAATATTTTACAAAGGAATTTATTCTTCAAATAAAATGATGTGCCGATTTGTACAAAAAACCTTTTCTTTTTAAATGTATTTATTGATCTATAAGATACATTTCTAAATAATACATCTTATTGATCAAGGGAGATATTTTTTTAATACGTATTCTTCCTTCTTTATCGAAGATGTAATTTATTCTACCGAAACTTTTCCGTTCATTTTTTTTCAGATATACTCTTCACATTTTTTTCTGTGTTGATAAAGTAAGATAGCGTAAGACCAAATATTTTGAGATGGATGTGGCATAAAGTCTTGGTAAATTAACTGCACATGGAAGTTTTTCGTTTTAAAAGTTGTTTTTGATGTCAAGTTTTAGTTTTTATGATAATATTGTGAATCCACTCATTGTTAGCACACACACAATGTAAATGTTCTATAATTAATTAATATTTGCTTATAGTAATTATTGTATCTGTGTTCTATATTTTGTTTCTTTTACAAATAAGTGAGTCAAAATTACTTTGTTTGATGAGAACATGCAAATTATTAGCTGTTTTATGTGCAGATTTCTTCTTGTAATTCTTTCTCGAGGCTGAGGTCACCTGGATGATAGGGCATTCGTTCTTGTTATTGGAAGGAAGTGAGTTCAAATCCTGATCCAATCGGAGATCTACGTGTTCTCTAATGTTATCTGGAGATATATCATGATATATTATGATAGCAATGCCTTCCATGAGAAATGATACATCTAGGTATTTTAGACCAAGTGTGCGTGGGGGGGGGCTGCTTATAAATTACGAAGCTCTTATTTTAATGTTCTTATTTTTCCTGCATTGAAAGGACATATGCATACAGAAGTTAATTTATATAAAGTGTATCACAGATAGCCTTTTCGATTATTTTGCAAAGGAGACAAAATTTTGAAGCAATTTATTTAAAAAGGATAAATTAAATTAACCATTTTATAGTCGCAGTTTTTCTCCCTTAAAAAATTTACTAAAATTAATGAATATTTAATGACAAAACAATTAAGGTTCATTGATTTTGTTTTAATTCTAGGTTCTCAAAAATACTATTTTTGCAAGTAATAAATTCTTATAGATATCCATAAGTAAAAGAAATTGCCTGCATCATTATACATTTTCTTCAGCAGTTTAATTAATTACTTTTGTGAACTAAAAGTCTATAATTTTCATAAACTTTCATGGTTTGAAATAAGTATTTGATATTGAAAAAGAAAGAAGTAGTGAAAAGTAAATACAGTTATTGAAAGTTTATATATTTTTGATACAATCAATTTTTTTAATATTAAGATGAATATAAGAAAATTGATATTCTCAATTTTTTACACATGCACATTGACTTATGATATTAAGGTTTGCTAAAAGATATTTTGAAAAATCCATAAATGTTTTACTATCATAAATTATTATTAAATGAGATTAAACCTACACTTCTCTCTCTAATTTTAATAAGCGAATGCAATAAAATAAATTTCATGGATATGTATGTCAACACAACACATAATTTTTTGTTTTATTGCTTATTATGTCTTTTATAGTATTGAAAATAGAAACAAATATATTTTTTAATGGATACACAAATCATTTAATAAAAAAAGAAATAACTTATCAAAGTTTTTACTAAACTGAAGCAGTTAAATAATAATTATGGTAAAAGAAAGGATTTTTTTCAATTTTTTAAAATCTGCAATAATTTTTTAGAAGCAAAATCTGTAGTGATATACTTCACCCTTGACGAATTAGGTATTTTATAAGGTAAAGCTAATAAAGTTTTCACAAGGTTTAACTAATAAAGAAGGGCATTAGAATAATTTTTTTAAAAAATTTTCTTTTAAATAACCGGCACTTGAAAACATTACCTGAAGCAAATTGTTGATGAATGGAGATGGTGGAATAAAGCTAATTTTGTGACCTTTAGACTATATTAAAGTAGCTTTAGTTTATATTAAAGTAGTTACAGTCAATATTAAAGTAGTTTTATCCAGCCCCCCTTTATTTTCTATTGGGATAGCTAGGTTTGCAGTATTCTGTGGCATATCTGAGCAAATGTCACATTTATAGATATTACTAAACACACTGATGTAGACCGTTCATAAGATTAAGGAAAAGAATAATTTAAACAATAAAAATGAATAATCCTGATTGAATAATATTTAAGATTAGAAATATTTGGTAATATAGTAAACAATATTTCTTCAAACATTAATATTTTGCATAATGAATTTCTAAAATGGTATTATAGAGACAAACTGATTATTCAAAAAATAGTCACTTAGCGTGATCGTTTCCATGATCTGAGGTAAAAACTTTTCAAAAGAAAAATTATCTATAAAAAAAGTCGATTGAAGATAATTTCCTCCTCCCACGAAAAAATAACGAGGCTTAAGTGAAAAAATATGCTTATTTTCAATTACTGTTGGTAACAGCAATGAAGTCCAGGTCAACCTGAGCCATTTTCAGAAGTCAAGAAATTTACAATTATAGCTTTTTTGTTATATATTTTTTTTTAATTCACATTTGTGTTAAAAATCCAACTTCATAAAGTTATTAAGAAATGAAAGTAAATGACATCAAAATTGATATAGAATGAACTAGAAAAGTTTGTTGAACAAAAAGCCAGAATAGCATCAATTTGCTACAAATAAAATTCAGCATTAATAATGTATATTTGGAACAAGTCCTTTAATGAATTCCGATGTATATAGAAAAGGATATTCCAATCTAATACTTTTGTTGACAGTTTCTTTTGTAATGTAAAAATTAAAATTTTCTTTCAAAACATTCAAATGCTTATAATTTTCAGTAATTCAGATATTAAAAATGTTCACATTAATTTTGATTCGAAGCTTTTCAAATGCTTTAAATTTTCATAACCATGGTCATCAATATTTTTTCTTATAAAAGCAAGTTTTGAAGGAATCTTCGATTTACTGCAAATATAACTGTAACTTTTGTATATATAATCAACTTTGATGAATATCTCTGCCAAATACGTTGCATTACAGAGGAAACTTCAAATCACGCTATGATTTTCCTAATTCGTATTCATCATCCAAAAATATATCCATTTCTTAACTTCTTTCACAAATCTTAACACTTTCATTATTGATAAGAAACATAACTTAGTAAGTAGATGCAGTAATTAAGGTTTGGTCCAAACCTTTTCACATAGCTTTGCAAACATATGAGATTGGAATGATCTAACTTTAAATGATTTTTGTAAATTTACAGTAATATTTAGAAAATTTTTCTTTCTTTTGATTTATATTCTGATACTAATTTAGCCACGTGAAAGGCGCATAGAGTTTATGAATGCATTTCTACTAATTACAAGAGCTTTTGTCACAATATATTAACTATTTTACTTAAAATAGTTCTTTCACCATCTTTGGAAAGTCAGACATTTTTAATCCTATTTTTATTTTTTGATTTTATATTATCGAGAAAAAATTTTCATTAGATATACTTGAATATATGATTAAAAATATCATTTAAAGATGAATTTTTAATCAAATTTACAAATAATATTTTTTAAATAACTCATGGTCCAGTGGTAAATTCGAATCTTAATTTGATCTTTGGCGGATGCTTGTTACCAAAGAACCATGGGTTTGTGTTAAAGAATCTCTCAAATATCGCTATGTTAAAGTAATTATTTGTGAAACATTTACTACTATACTGGCTGAGAGTAAAAATTAATGACTCTACAACTGACCTGACACCTGATATTTAGTTTTTACACTTGATGAAAAGATACTTTGTCCCACATTTACTTTCATTATACATAAATTATGCTCGTTTTGTTTGCCCCTCTGGATTAAATTGAAATGTATTTATTTGCGTAAAATGTCTTTCTTATTCGAGAGGTTTATAACATGCAAGAAACACATCTTATTATAAGGTCACGAGTGGTATGAGTGTTTGCTTAAAAAGAAATTGAGACATTGCTTGATATAACTTTGTCGAAACATGCCTACAGACTAATGTTCCCTTTTCCTCGCAATTCTGTGTACAGAGTATGTTTGAGTACCAAATTGTTGCCTATTTATAATTTTTTTAAATATCTTGCTTAATTTTGGAGATAGGACAAATTACTTTCAAATTTTACCACTAAAGCTGCTGCAAATGATTTCATTCTGTAATGCATGATCACTTTCCTATAACCTCAATACATCCTTTTTCTTAATCTTAGTTATTAGCGTTTCTTAGATAAATGGAATCATATCGTAGGATGTATTGTATATATATATGGAAGATACATCTTACGCGGTAAAAGTGGCTCATATGATTATGTACATTGGCAAAGTATGCAATTGCCATGTTTATATAAATAATGAACTTTGTTTCAAGGTTCGTGTTGATTGAAAGTCGATAAAACATTCTTAAAAATCATCGGACTTTTATTCATAGCAGTTTCAACTAGCTATAGAAAATTCCAGCTGTAGAAATTACAATTACATAGCTCAAATTCTGGTAATGCAATGAGAAACAGTTTTTAAACATAAATGTCTCTAATACCTTAGACAGACAACAATTTCTATGCACTAGACTAGCATTCAAGACTGATCAGTTTCACTAATCCTTCACTGCCGGGTGGGCTTATTTATTCTTGATTTGGAATTAAAATATAAGAATTTATCCGATTTCTGAAAGGTTCTAGGCTATCTCGCTTAGTATTAGTCTTAGAACTCTAGTGATGTTTTTTTCTCCATAAATATCTATTTTTTGACAAGCCACCAAGAATCTCGGCAAAAACTCGTAGAATCGCCAAATCACTAGAAATGATGTTTTTAACGTAGAATATACGTCTAAATTCCGCAATTTTTTCGCACAGAAAAAGTATGAAAACTAAATTAATTATAAATTTTGAATGAAAAAATATGTATGCAATTAATTTATAATGCGGAAAGGCTTAATTTGATTGTAGACTTTAAAAATACGTTCAGTAAGGTATTTCTTACTGAGTAAAGAATTCTATATGAGTGTTGAAGTATTGTGATTTTATGTTTTTTGATGAATATTATATTTTACAAATAATTCTGTGGAAAAATTTCTTTTGCTTGTCATTAGCATTTACATATGTAAATTTATATAATGGCATATATGAATTGCAGTTAAGAAATTCGGAATACGTTTTAACATTTTGTACACATTAATTGAGGATAATAATGTTTCCAGTACTTAAAGAAGAAGCAAATTGTTTTTGAATAATTTATTTTTATCTGCTTTAAAAAATTGAAGTCAATTAATAATATCAATGAATTTCTCTCACAACATTATTTATAATTGATTATTTATTGATTACTAAAATGTATTAAGTAAAAAACAATAAAAATTACTAATTTGTGAAAAATTAAAAAAATATTTACACAAATGTTCATCAAAAGCATTTGTTCTTCAAAAATGAAAATGAAGAATGTTAACTAATTTCTTAAAATATTTCTGATAGTTTTTATGAAGATATCATTTCATAAAGTAATTTCTATATTTATAACAAATTAAAAATTCAAAGGTATTTTTTTATCACGTTGAAAGTATTAATAAATTTCAGACAGTAATGTAAAACTGAAGTTATCAAAATGTATAAGGGAGAAGGGGAATAAATTTAAAATCACACAAGTATGTAATATTTTTAATAAAATACCTATTTTTTTTAAAATAAAAACATGTTTTTAAAGAATAAAAAATAAAAATTCCGATAATTAATTTTTTTACAATTATTCTGGATAGTTTTTTTAACAATTGAATTTTGTTGAATAATATTTGTATGCTGTAATTTAAATCTCAAAAGCAAATTCCTTTTTTATCGCATTGAAATAGAATTTTTATCGAATAGGAAATACTAAAAACATTTAAAAAGATTGTTTTAGTATTAAGTGTTTTTAAGAAGAAATTTAAACTATAATGTTATTATTAATTTTTATTCTTAAATTTTTCTTATAATAGCATATTAAATATGTTTTTGACGCAGGCAACACTAATTGCAAAAAAAGCTATTTGCACATGCGCATTCACATGAAATAAAATAAGCAAAATGCTATAGTGACCAAAATAATATTCTTCCTGAAAGGTTATTCATTATTTATCAAAGATTTTATTAAAGTTAATACGCAAGATGTAAAAATATAATCGCGAAAGAAAAGTTAGAAGAGTAGTGATAGTGACTCATTCTTTTGTTAAAAGTATTAGGTGTCACCATTAAAGGAATTCATTTATTACAAGCAATTACACGCTTTTCTGGTTGCTCCGGAATGTGAAACGGAATGACTTCCTGTGTCAAATCCAGTCCAATCCTTATTTTAAGGCTTGACCATTGCATCCTATGGTAATAAATGTTGTTATGTAACGTAAATTATTTCCGGAATAGAGTTACTGTCCATTTCCTGCAATGATGCCGATTTATTTCCAAATTTATTAGTTTATTCCGTTAACGAAATATTTTTATTTTTCCTTGGCGATAAATTGAATTAGCAGTATTGAAAACTGGTGACTTCATCGACAATAATAGTATGACATTTCAAAACTGTAAGCTGCATTTTATAATATGTTGGTAATTTATATAAAATTAAAATCTCTTTACAAGTGAATACAAAATAATATTTAATTGAAAATTATTTATTATTTCGGACATCCATTTGTTAAAATATAAGATATTTACAACATTTAGAAAAATGAATTAAAAATAGATTCTATTCCAATAAACTTTAATTAAGAGTCTTAAATATTCGCGAACATTCATTAGTATATTACATTATTCATAATTACATTATTATACTCATAAACTTGACAGATTTAAATGTTAATCTAACATGGAAGGATAGTTTTAAAAACCATTTTTCATACAAATGTGTAACTGAATATCATACTGTGATTTCATTTTTACATTGTCATATATTACATTAAAAAAATTTTTTTTATGATATTTATGAAATAGGATTACCTTTTGAATTAAATACATTTATTAGAGTTCAATATATGTTTAATAAAAGTGAAAATATAAAATTTTATAGAATATTTCAGACTTTAAGACAACATAAATTAAAAAAAATTCAAGATAGTTTTATAATTATTAGTTAAAATTTTACGGCTTAAAATATAATTATTAAAATTATGATTACGAAAAATTGTACTGAGATTAAGCATTCAGTTTTGATGAAAACTATTAGAAAGAAGTTTAGACAATGTTAGTGTATATCTTAGCTGTTTTTCATAATTTTTCTTATCTTGAAATATAATTATTTTTTAAGTTAATTTTACGATATTTTTTTGTTTGTCTTTCATACTAAAATTTAATTCTTTCGATAAATAAATGTATTTCATGTACTACTTTTGGACACCACATGATTGTTTTTACAGAATGTTTTATTATCTTGTTATATTAACTTTCAAAAAAAAATTTTTGTTATTAGTGATAGTTCGCATTCAATTAATTTTTCATCAGTTATTGAGAAATAGGTCTATATAAAAATTTTGATCCAGAATAAGAAATACTATGTATACATAGTCTTTTTTTTATTGATTCGACAACCCATTGTTGGCCACAAATTTTCTTATAAGTTTCTTAAACTCTGCTCTCTAGTTCAGTAGAATTCTTCTTGGACGTTAATCTATAAAAACAGTCTGTGCATCTTAGTCTGGACCTTCCTCTAACTCTGGTTCCCATTGGTTTATACTTGAAGATTCAGAGGGTTAATCTATACAGAGAGGATCTTAGTCTATAAGTACAGTCTTCCCATCTTAATCTGAACCTTCCTCTAACTCTGGTTCTCATTGGTTTATACTTGAAGATTCAGAGAGTTAATCTATAGAGAGAGGATCTTAGTCTATAAGTAGAGTCTGCCCATCTTAATCTGGACCTTCCTCTAACTCTGATTCAAATTGGTTTATACTTGAAGATTCAGAGAGTTAATCTATAGAGAGAGGATCTTAGTCTATAAGTACAGTCTGCCCATCTTAATCTGGACCTTCGTCTAACTCTGGTTCTGATTGGTTTATACTTGAAGATTCAGAGAGTTAATCTATAGATGGAGGATCTTAGTCTATAAGTACAGTCTGCTCATCTTATATTGGATCATCCTCTAACACTGGTTCCCATTGGTTTGTATTTTAAGATTTAGAGTGTTGTAGAGAAAGGATTAATCCTGAAAAAATGAGGCTAATAAATTTTATATGATTACTTATATGATATATAATCAAATATTTATATGATTATATATAATTGAATGTGTTATATCTAATAAGATAACTATCAAAAAGTAATTTGGATATGAAAAACATTAAAAAAAATACCATAATTTTTATATTTTAGAAATTTTTGTTTAATTTTACAAAGAACAAAACGAGTTGTTCAGTATTATGTATAAAATTGAACTAAAGAGGAAATTTATATGTAGATCTTAAATAGTATTTTAATCCTTTAAGTAATGAAATTTATGGTAAATGTTTTTGAAAATTCTATACAATTTTGTTTATTATATCATCAAGTTAAGTTGCTGTAACTTCTAAAGCAAGTTAAGGAAAAATTTATATATTTATAATGCGGTATAATTTTTTTGTTCTTTTTAATACTTGGAATTGTTTAATAAGTATAAACACAGATTTTAAATATAACATCTTAAGATCTTTTAAATCCAAATTTAAAAATGCTTCTTAAAAAAACAAGAATTTTATGATATACTAAAGTATATGTTCTGTAGGATGATCGAAGAATAAATAGGTGCACTTGATTAATCTATTGATATATGAAAGAATAATACTATCATATTAAAATTTCAGTATAAATTATTAATAACAGATTTGAAAAGTGAAGAAAATATTTGGAAAAATTTCTTAAAAACTGGTGTAGGACTGCGTAAGTGTATATTTACTTCCTCATATCTTAGAAAGTTATTAATAGCTTTTTAGTAGATAATCACGTGATGATTTATGGTTTACTTCCAAATCGCATTCCTATATAAATTTTGGAAAAATTAAGCAATGGTATGTAAAATGAAATTTTATTTAATTTATGGCTTTTCTCTTTTAATGTCATAAGCAAAATTACTGAATAATTTATAATCTTTTAACTCAAAATATTTATAATATTGAAAGAGAGTAATGCAACAAAAAAGATATTGTTTTGGCTAAATATTCTTTAATTTAAATTTTTTTTATGTTAAAAACTTAAAATGTGTCTCATAAGATTTCAAAATTAAGCAATTATATTATTTTAGATAAATACGCCAAAATTGATTAATTTCAAAAGCACATACCATAAAGCACAAAGGTATAAGATTTTCAGGGCTAAGAAAAGAGCGTTTGAAGAAAACAGATTCAAGAACGTAGAACACCTCAAGAAGACCAAGAATTGTGCATCATATCAGAGTCAGCTATTCTTGAAGAGACTTTAAACCTAAAATCAACTGATGTAGAAATAAAACTGGTGATATACTTAGTGTCAGCTCTCAAATGTTGGAGAGATAGATTGAGCATTTTGAAGATTTACTGAATAATAATGAATTTACTGTGTCTCCTCAGATTCTACAATAAGAAATCTTAGATAGACAAGAAGAGCTGGTTTTTTCAATCATGCAGGAAACGTTTCTTGCTATTAAGGAGCTCAAAAACAATAAAGCGCTTGAAATTAATCTCATGCAGGCTGTAGTTTTTTTAAAAAAAGAAGGAATAGAGGTGTTGGTCTTTCATGAAATAATCTAGTATGCTTGGTTATTTAATAAGATGCCAGAGAATGGCTTACAAGTTTGCTATGTCCAATTTACAAAAAGGGCAATCCTTTAGTAAATGAAAACTATACAAGTATTAGCTTACTGTGCATTTGCTATGAGATTTTTTCCAAATGTGTAGATAATACTGTTGGTGAATATCAATGTGGATTCTGTGCTGGTAAATCTACAATGAACCATATTTTTGGTCTTCCACAAATAATGCAGAAACGTCATGAATTTAATATTGATTTACGCAATTTTTTCATTGAAAATAATTTCAGATGAATTCATGAGAAAAGAGAGTATATTTCCCAAGCAATAATTTACACAAACTGCATAATTAAGAAAAATATCATAGTTCATTACAATCTCTTTAACTGTTAATGAACCTTAAAAAATAAATATTTTTAATACAATTTTATAATACTTTGAGCAAATTTCGTGAAACAGAATACCATTGGCTACTTGAAAGGTGCAAAAAAAAAAAAAAATTGTTTACAAATATTGCAATTATTAATTTATAATTCTATTAATCAGAGAAATTTAAAAAAATTTAAATCGTCCTTGTCGATTTAAACTAACCAAGAAATGGGATACTTTGTCATGTCTTTTTCATTTTGCTTTTTTCCGCTATTCTGTTGTCTATGTGTTAATAGCTTGAATCAATGGAAAATGGCCTCTCAAACTGATGCTTTGCTCCGTATATAGTAAATTGTTTTATTAACAAAATGAATTTCGATAATATTCTCAGATACGATTCGATAGTGAACTTCGTTTTGTTTGCTGCCGCTCGAACGAGTGATTTGAACGCAGATAGCAAATTCATTGAGTGGGATTTACAACGCCGTCTCAATCTGTTGTGACGTAAATGAAATATTATGTGACGTCATGGATATCATTAACCATTGAGAATGGCAATAAAGTGATGTAGCCATGATTCGATAAATGTTATTTGCAGAAATATTTTTTGATTTACTGTTATATTACATGAATTTTTACTGTTTCTGTAATTTTCTTTCATATTAACATCGATTATTTTTTTAACTCCATTAATTTCTTATTTTAAAATCTTTATAAAGTATATTATCAATTCCGATGAACTGTGCAGTGACAATTTACTTTTCTGGTTTCCATTTTATAATTTAAATGCACCTTATAGTTCAAAGAAAGAAAGCTAGATAATAAATGATTTCCTAAGTTTCATTCAATGTACATATAGTTCGAAAATAGTTTCTGATTCTCATATACTTTTGCTACAATCTCTATTGTGAAGCACTTTAAATTAATTAATATATTTCTAAAAATTATAAAATTAATCATTAATCCTTATTTATTAGAAAACTACACTACTGGCCATTAAAATTGCTACACCAGGAAGAAATGCAAATAACAAAATGATATTTATTGGACAAATATATTATACTAGAAATAACAAGTGATTAAATTTTCAAAAAATTTGGCTGGATAGATCCTGAGAAATCAATACCCAGAACAACCAACTCTGGCAGTAATAACAGCAGTTATACGCCTGGGCATTGAGTCAAACAGAGATTGGATTGCATGTACAGGTACAGATGTCCATGCAGCTTCAACACGATGCCACAGTTCATCAACCGTAGTGATTGGTGTTTAGTGACGAGCCAATCGCTCGGCAACCATTGACCAGACGTTTTCTATTGGTAAGAGATCTGGAGAACGTGCTGGCCAGGGCAACAGCCGAACATGTTCCATATCAAGGAAGGTCCGTAAAATACGGAAACATGCGGACGGGCATTATCCTGCTGAAACGTAGGGTTTTGCAGAGCTCGGATAAAGAGTAGAGCCACGAGACCTTACACACCAGAAATGTAACGTGCACTGTTAAAACACCGTCAGTGCGAACAAGAGGTGACCGAGACGTGTATCCAATGGCACCCCATACCATCACGCCAGGTGATGGGCCAGTATGACGATGACGAATGCACGCTGCTAGTGTGCGTTCACCACGATGCCGCCAAACACGGATGCGACCATCACGATGCTGTTCACAGAACCTGGATTCATCTGAAAAGATGACGTCTCGCCATTTATGCACCCAGGTTCGTCGTTGATCACACCATTGAAGACACTCTTGTCTATGACGCAGCGTCATGGGAAGCAGCAGCCATGGTCTCCGAGCTGAGAGTCCATGCTGCTGCAAACGTCGTCGAACTGTTCGTGCAGACACTTGTTGTCTTCCAAACGACCACGTTTCTTGACTCAAGGCTCGTGACAAGGTTGCACGATCCATTAGGGCCATGCGGATAATATGCCTGTCTTCTCGGCTTCTAGTGATAGGTGGCCGTTGAGATCCCGCATGGCATTCCGTATTACCGTCCTAAACCCATCGATTCCATATTCTGCTAACAGTCATTGGATCTCGACCGACCCGAGCAGTAATACTGCGATAAGATAAACCGCAATCCCAGTACGCTACAATTCGCCCTTTATCAAAATCAGAAAAGTGCTGGTACGCATTTCTTTTTCTTACATGAGGCATCACAACAACTTTTCACCAGGCAACAACGTTCAAATGCAATTTGTGTATGAGGAACCGGCTGAACAATTTCCTCATTTAAACACAATATAGGTGTCGCTACTGGCGCCTGCTTTGTCTGAATGCTAATCATTTGAAAAGCTAATCATTTGCATATCACAGCAATTTCTTCCTTTTGTATAAATTTCACGTCTGTAGCATGTCGCCTTCTTGGTGTAGCAATTTTAATGGCCAGTAGTGTAAAATAGTTACAATTCAGGATCAGTTGTTGTATTAATTCCCACAGAATCAAAAAATATCTTTTGGGGCATTGCTAATTTTTTTAAAAATAATTCTTATGTATATATATATATATGTATCTTTATATATATCTTTATCTTATATATTTATATTATATATATATATATATCTTTATCTTATATATTTATATCGTTTGAAATCATTATTGAAAATACAAATAATTTTGAAAATAAGTTTTTGAGTGGTTTTAATAATTTGAATGTAATATTTTTCGATTTTCAGTCTTTTACTATTTATGAAATTATATACATATTTTTAACAAGTTACAATTTTGAATTGTATTTTGTTATGTAATTGTAACAAGAAAATACATAGAAAGAAATATTTAGATACACATATACATTATGGAAATTAAATTTGAGGATCATTTAATAAGTCAAAAGTGAAATATACTCCATTGCCATTATAAGCTTATAAAAAGTTCACATGTACTTAATATTTATGTGTCCTATACTTATTATATTTAATGTCTATGCATTTTTTAAAATTTTTGTTTGATTTTTTAATTGTTTTATTTAAATTATGAATGCTAGTCTTCAAATTTGTCTTAAAATTATTTACAATAAAGATAAAAAATTCCACTTTTAAGTGATTTATAATGCAAAATCCAATCATATGTGTGTTTTATGTTTTATCGTAATATATAGGTACTTCTTTTTTTTATGTATAATACTCGTATATATTTTCTATTTGCTTGTAGTAAGGAAAGAGAATATATATTTTTTTCATAAATGAAAGGTTCATATTTTGTTTTCGAGATATATATACACAATCAGTGAATTAAACGTTATATTTTATTTGTTTCAAATTTAAAAATCATTTAGTTAAGATTTTTTATAAAAAATATAAAAATCTTAGTATTGATTTATTTTCAATTTTAAAAAATAAGCAAAATGCTTGTTAAAATTTAAATTTTTATATAATTAAATATCCATATAATAAAACATTAATGATTTAATAAAACTTAATGCAATCTCAAGTCAACTGAAAAGCATTGAATGTTTGTTTTATTACTATAAATAGATTGCTATTGAAATTCTAGAAACTGGAATATATTAACCAGTTTTAATAGTTTTTAATAAATTTTATTTAGCTTTATTCAGAGGTAAATAATAGTTTTATTTAGAGTCTGCGCCTCAAGAAAGTGATTCGTCGAGCCGGAATCGAACCAGAGACGTATGGCTAATTGTAAATGCGGAAGTCCTGGTGATCCCCTTCAAACGGTGAATTGGAGATAGCCAATAAGTTGAAGCTTCTAGTGGGTAAAAGAGTTTTAAAAGAGTTAAATCTCAGATGTTTGGCTCTTTTTCCAGACTAAGTGGGTCTCCTTCGTGTTGGTGGACGAATCAAGATCTCTGACCTACCTCTTGATTCAAAACACTCTGTCCTGTTGCCAAAGTCTCTCAAGTTGACAGAGATGATTTTTAGGTATTACCATCTAAAATTTTGCATTGTGGTCCTCAAATATTATTACATTGTGTACGGAGTATATCAAGCTGTTTTATACTTAATTGTATTACATGATTTAAAGCGAAGCCAGAAGAAAATTGTCAGTTATAGCTGTATTGCCTAAAGGTTGAATAATAGTGATCTTGACGTGTTCTAAAACTGGATTAGATTTATGCGATCATTTTTTAAATAAAGATTAAAACTCAGAGAAAAGATGTATATCAAAGGTTTTTTTTCTTACATATTTGTGGGTTTAGTTATTGAAGCACCGCATCTCGAGGTATTAAGTAACTTTACAGCTGAAGTATTGATTGCTTATTTGAAAAGGTTTGTAAGTCGAAGAGGTTTATCTTTGCAATTATTTTCATATAAAGCAAAGAGTTTTTGTGGGGCTGCATCAGCGATAAACAGGGTCTTTACCTTATTCAAACGAAAACAAATTGAGTGATTATTTGTCTTCTCAGGTAAATTCATCAAATTTTGTTTTATTTCAATCTCCTAATTTTGGAGGATTGTGGGAAGTAAGAGCTTTAAGCACTATTTGAAACGTTGTGTAGGAGAACAAAAACTTTATTTTGAGGAGTTTCTTAAAATAACTACTCAGATAGAGGCAATGTTGAACAGTCAACCTGCAATCCTTATTTCCTTTGATACTAATAATTTTTAGGCTTTCTCTATCAGCCATTTTTTAATTGGCAGACCACTAAATGCCTTTCTTTAGTCGGATGTGTCAGAACTTCTAGACAAATGTTTGACACGTTTGCAGCTGACAAGCAAATTGTCTCAGGCTGCTTTGAAAAAGTGGTCGCGCGATTAACTTGCTAATTTGCAACAGTGATCTAAATGGAAATTCAATAGTAATAATGCTGAACCAAATATGGTTGTCTTATCAAAAGAAAATAGATTGCCAATGTGCACCTGGAAAATTGGTAGAATTAGCAGCTCTTCTCTGGAAAAAGATAGCTAGGTGAGAGCTGTCGAAGTAAAGGTAGCTACAAGAAAATTAGGAGAGCGGTGTCTCAAATATTTGTATTTTGCAAATTTGCAATAACCAGGTGTAAAAGTGCGATATTTTTTCTTTCCAGTGAATTTATATGCATGAATTTATAGTCATTGAATTAATTTCATTACCTTGTATTCGTATTAGTTTTTAATATATTTCAAAAAGTTACATATTTCTAGTAGCGAAAGAGAGTGTAACCACCCATCTTCATGAGATCTACAGCTGGTTACTGGCTAAGGCTGTTTCTATCAGCTTTCTCCATCTAGATCTACTAGACACCAATTTCTGCAAACGGTTTACTCCCAAATCCAATAACCAATTCTCCACTCTATCTTTTCAATTCTCCATTTTTATATATATAGAGTTCGTATATTCTATGTTCCAATGTTCAGTGTCTTTTTCAGTCCACATCGACTGGATTAGATCCTTCCGGTTTTTCCTTCCTGAGATTTCTGAAGAATGCGTTTTTTACGGAGTGAAGTTGTTAGCCTCACGCCAAATCCTCAATCTAGGGAAACAGGCTCTGTTTAATCGCCTCTTACAACACGCAAGAACTACGTTTGGACTATTATTTCACACCCAGTCACCATACGGGAGAAATGTAACCCCAAGTCAACTGAAATGAAGTGAATGTTTGTCCCATTTTTATAAATTGTTTGCTATTGATGTTCGAGAAACTGGAGTTTTTATGAGTTTTGATAAATAGTTTTTACTAAATTGTTTTATTTGGGATTTCCACTTCAATTCTTAAATTACAGCTATGATGCGAAATTGTTTTAATAAAACTGCTTATGCTTTACCGTTATATTCCTAAGTAATATAAAAAGTCTTATTATAGTCTTTTACTTATTTAACTTTATTTTTAGTCAAATTAACCCTTGTAACACGTGCCTTTCATTGGAAATAGTTTAACAAGTTTATATTAGATTTCTTTTCTTTAAGGAGATATTACTTAACAGAAATGAAAAGTGTAGTCTCGGAGACAGCATGATATGTATTGCATGTGCCACTACAATCATTGTCTTCGTTTCAATATAAAGTATGTAAGTAAATTTTCAGAGTATTAATTGATGGTTTTTGTGTAAATGTAATCATTTTCCCGATAAATACAATAATCATTATTTAGATAAGTTATAAGAATTTAACTAGCCATTTTTTATTACAAATTACTAATTTATAACGCTGTAAATTCTATATGACAAAATAACTGCTTGCTGATTTATAAAATTAGTATATAACTTAGTATAATGTAAACGAATGATATTACAATCAACAGCAATTAATTTAAGAATAAAAATGATCATAAATTAGCTGTCCTGATTACAATCGTTATTGCTAAATCACTGCCGGGAAACTTAAGCAGAGAGGCATTTTAATAAATATAAAACTTTATACAAGTGATAATGAAGTAAATGCAAAATATTCCTCTCTTCCGGCTTTCTCTTATTTGATTAATTGATTGCTGTGATATTCTCCAGGGCATCTGTTAATCAGGGATGACAATGACAAAGTGGATAATTTCTGTTACCGGCAAAGATAGCAAATACCGTTACTTCTCAGGGTGATCAATATTCGGACATTACAATTGGCTTTGGTTCTTAAAAGATGTTTACGGTATAGCGTCAATGATCTATTAAGAGGCATATTAATGATTTTGCTCTAGAAGTGAATAGGACATGAAATAAATGATGCCATCCTCATGATAGTAATCATTTTCCGAGATTTCTGTGATTAAATTATATAAAATACATGAATTTTTTGATTTAATGAAATTTATTGATCGATAAGCAAATTTATTTCATTTTCTTTAACTAGGCATAATCCTTATAGAATCACGATTAAATTAAATGTGCTTTAATTTTATTCTAGAAATTAAAGTGTTCACAGTAAAATATTTTTATAGGAGCCTTATTTTGATCAATAGTTATATATATACTTATTAAGTAAGTGTTCAGCATTTCTTTCTTCTTTCTGAGAGAACTGTAAATCACCAGTTTTTAAAACTAATATTTATCATAATAGTTCTGCTTTTGTTGGGGAAAATAGAATTTATGTAATTAATGTAAATAATATTATTTAAAAGGATTTCTGTTTTAAATGTCCCTTATTATTTTGTTATTTATGGCATTTGGACAAGGCAAGTTCGTAGGACTATGTCTTCCTTTAACCAGAAGACGCATGACGAAAGACGTAATCCTTCTGGTTAAACGTTTTTCGTTTAACCAGAGCACTACGAAGGTAAATGTACGTCTTTGCTCTAAGTCTCCTCCGATAGATGACGCCATCACAAGATCTACTCCATCAGGTTGGACTTTGATCTGGAGGGAGGAGGAAATTTTCTATAGACCATTATACCCATGATAACTGCTCAACATCCGACCACAGGAATTTCGATTACACAGAAAACAAGCACGTATATCGCCATGTACTCGGTGGATCTTTGGTGGCATTGGGAAATCGAACCCAACCCTTTCGGATGGAAGGCCGATGCCCTGACCATTAGGCTACCACACCCTTTAACATCCCTTGTACTGAGCACGTAAATCCTCATATATCCTCCGATAGATAGCAGGATTATTATTCCACACAAATACTTTACAGACTTAAAATTATTTTTGCTTTTTCCTGTCAAAGGGATTTAATATATTAGAAGTGTGGTAATTCTGTTGGAATTATTAACCTAGATACCGTTTTTTTATTATTTTTAACAACATTTTAGAAAACAAAGAAAATAAAAATGTAACGACAATACAAATTAAATTTCTCTAGCAATATATTTTGGAATCAATGGTAACAAATGATAATAATTAAAAGCGTTTTTAATGTTCTAGCATATATTTTAATATAGAATAATGCATTTTATAAAAATTTAAACAAGCAAAGTTTTGAAGAGTACTAAAAAATTTAACATATATTAATTTTTTTTCTATTACTCTACTTAAGGGGGAGAATATCATAAATGTATTAGTTTATCCTTTAATGTTTATAAAATTCTAGTTTTCGCTTAGGAATATCAGTATACTTAATATATTCCTAAATTAAAATGCATTTTCTTACTTAAGGTATTTTGAAATTTGTATCAAAGAGTGCAACAATCATGATTATCTCTCTACAGCAATGTAAATTCTAGTAAACGTTGATATAATAGATAATGGTAATTATGAACATACGTGGAAGATCTGAATGACCAGTGGAGATTTGCGTGAATAACCAACCAAAATTTGCGCTTATTGAAAAGTATGTAAAGTAGTTGAAATGTACGTTGAAGGTGATAGTCAAAAGAATGTCAAATGGTTATAAAAGTAAATTGTGCTGCACACATTTGATTGCATATCTACGCATATTTATATGTTGTTGCATATTAAGGCGTCATTGGTATCATTGTAAAATGCTATGTTGAAGAAATTGTTGGCTTGAAAAGTAGCACCGATGTTTGTGAATATGTTCCTTTGAACAACTTAAATTCTTTTGGAGAGCAGCTATGTATAATAAATAAGTGGGAAATAAATATTATTTTAGTTTTAATTTTGTATTTAAGTTTTGAAGTGAAATTTTAAGTAAAAAGTTTTAATTTTTTAGTCAAAATATTCATTTTAAGCAAAATATAAATTTAATTTAGATAAAGTATAATTTTTAAACATAAATTATTAAAACAGTGTTTGAAAAAAATTCCTTGAGTCGAAAAATAATCAATGAAAATAACGTTCATTTTGTTTTGACATTTTATTCTAAAGTAGGCAAAATCAATAAAATTCATATTAATAAAGCTCATATTTGTAAAAGTCAATAAAACTGGCATAATAATTTTCATATAGTACAACAAAGTTGCCCTGTGGTATTTAAATGCACAAATTAAATTTATATGACAGCATATTTTATACTAATCTTAAACATGAGAAACATTCATTAGTAAATATACACAGCTGAACATTAAAATTGTAGGAATATAATATAAATAAAAATGATATTTTTATTCAACAATTACATTATTTTGGAAATAACTTGTGATTTAATATTCAAAATTATTGATTGCATAAATCTTGAAAAATAAACACCTAGATCAGTTAGAAATAAGAGCATTTACATGCTTTATCTTAAAGACCAATAGAGATTGAATACTATGTTATCTTGTTGCCATACAAATTTAACATTATCCAATATCGACCAAAGCGGTTAGCTTATGATGACTAGACAATCTCTCAAAAAATATTGAATAGAAATTTTCTATTGGTGAGAGATTTGGAGATCATGCTGGTCAGAGCAGCAGTTGATCGGTTTTCGTATCAAACTAGGTCAGAACAATACTAGCTACATTTGGTTACGAATTATTCTGCTAAAACGTAACGTTTCGTAGAGTCTTAATGATGGTTAGAGTCACAAGGAAACAAAAAATGAGTCGAATAATGGAAACAAGAAAAGAGACTAGAATAATGGAAACAAGAAGATACTAGAATAATGTAAACAAGAAGAGGCTAGAATAATGGAAACAAGAAGAGACTAGAATAAATGAAACAAGAAAAGACTAGAATAAATGAAACAAGAAGAGACTAGAATAATGGAAACAGGAGAGACTAGAATAATTGAAAAAAGAGAGACTAGAATAATGTAAACAAGAAGAGACTAGAATAATAGGAACAAGAGAGAAACTATAATAATGGAAATAAAAAGATGCTTATCCGTACATTTAGGGGAATTACATTTCACTGTTTCCAGGTGATGGCCTGCATAACAATGTCGAATCAATGCCATTTCTCTTAAAAGTCGACAAACATGCAGTATATATAGTGCCAGGATTCTTCTAATACACCTCAACAATTCATGTACTTCCTGTGTGCAGATTTTTAACTGACCGCAACAGTGAAGATAACCTTATGTGTGAAGCTGAAGCTATGGTCACTGAGTTGACCTGCTACAACAAACTTCATTACACTTTTTGTCCAGACATATATTTTCTTGCAAATGAATGAGGTTATGAGATATATTAAGACATTAAGAATAATCTTCTCAACCGTAATGATTGAGAGCTGCTGAGATCTAACATGGCGTTTTTTGGGACTAACCTGATTCCCATAATTTCACATTCTATTGTCAGTTATGAGATCTTAACTAACGTAAATAGCAGAACTGTGATATGAAATCCCACTATTTTAGTATACTACAATTTACCTATCTCTTACGAAAAAAATCACAAATTTTTATTAAAAGCAACAATGTTCAAATAATTTAATTTGTGCAAGGAAATCTACTGTACAGTTTCTGGTTTAAACACCTAGGATTATTTGATAATCAACTCTCACACACACAGACACACACAACACCAACAACCAATACAACACACATTTTATGTAGCAATTTTAATGGCAAGTAGGATAAGAGAAAAGATGGACATAAAACTTTCAGAAATTTAATAATGAAAATAATGTATGTATGAATAAAAGTGTATTACATTGTATATGAACAAAATGTATATAAAACATTTTTATAAGTCAGTTTATAAGAATCTGCTGTATAATTTGTTAAAATTTCAATATAAATTCTATTAGAAACTGATTTGACAGCTTCCCGAAGAGTGTTTTGACACCTTCTAACTTCGTTGTGAAAGGAGAACATCAGATGGATAATTCCAGGTCATTAATGAACATGAGTCTGAGAATTCAATTACGAAGTTGATTCTTTCAGAATTTGAAATTCAGACATTCTTTCTTCTTTTATAGCTACATTTCTTCAGGCTGTTTTTCCGCACACAATATTTTAGAAATATTTTTTGTCATCTTATTCTTTATTTAGAAGTTAAGGATTGAAAGATTTTTATCGAATTCATTTGCCTAAAATACTGTTGCAAGCATTTTGGTATGTTATGTGAATTTACTTGTAAGTTTTGCTAAAGATTTAGATAGCGCTTTTAATTTTAATAATTTAGATAATTTTCAATCAATTATTCGTAACATTTAACAACTATTGTTTATTTGAATTGCATCCTTTGTTGTCTATAATTCTGCTGCGTTTATTTTTAGTTTGTTTTCTTTGGCTGTCCAATGCAGTCCAAATATTTTGAATTCGTATTATCCATATATTCATATTACCTTATAAATAATTCATAATACTGAGTATATTATTTTTGCAAAAAATATGTCACAAATTGTTACAAATTTTAATTCTTTTCTTCAAAATGGAACGGAAAAAACATAACAATAAATTTATATCGTCATTGAAATAAATGGCTAAAAAAATTTTTTTTATTAAATAAATTTAAAATTTGCGTATGCTCAAAAAGAAAACGATATGAAATATAAAACGTAAATATAATCAATAAGTTTCAAAATTTAGTGTTAAATTTTGACAACATTTTTTTTTCAGAGAAATAGTAGATGGGTTAATACCTAGGTAAACATTTATCTTGGTCACAATGAAAATTTCAAGAGATGCCTTAAAAAACATTACTTGAAGTTTTCTCATGTTATCATATACCATGTTAAAAGAGGGTAAAATTATTTAGTAAGGATAATATCCATTATACAAAATTTATTCATATAACAAGTTAAAGTATGTTTTAACTGTCGAAAATTATAATACCATAAATAGGATACTTAATGGTTTTCCCAGTTAATTTGCTGAAGTTCAATATGTACCAATAAAATATTAATTTCGTTAGGAAGCATAAATGAGAAATATCTTTATTATAAGTCATAAACTAATATAATTATATATATATTTTATTTATATATATATTTGATCACATCATCCATTTTTTTCATCACTTCACAAACGTTTCTTTCACTTGTAAAACGTGGCTAAAGTAATTCTCTGTTCATTTTATTACTTCTTTCCTGTGATTTCTTTAAAAATAATGGAATACCAGCACAAAAGGTAAGAAGAGAGTAAACTTGTTTCTAATAAAAGTTATCTGACTTAAAAAAATTTGATCTTTGTTATAAAAAGTATGATTTGTAAACCTGACCTGTTTGAAAATAGTTTTCCCAAGAAATGTTTTAAGACACTTAAAAGCTGATATTTTAGTTTGAAATATGATGCAGTCCTACACATTTATAGGTATGGAACACTTCTGCATTTTTTTCTATTTTCTGATAACTATGTTTTATCCATATAATAAAATGTAATGAATGAATATAATAAATAAATTCAATAAAAATAATGAATGAATTCAATAAAATATAATAAATAAATATAATAACTGATTTCATTATAAGGTTAAATGGGAGTACTTTTGTAAAATAACTAATTTATTCAGTTTTTACATTCAATAGTACAAATTTAGGAAGGTTATTTTTATTATTTGCTTTTGCATGAGTACCTTTTGAATAATACTCAAATCCAATGCACTCGTTATTACCACTCAGAGAATATTTTTTTTCTGTGAAATGTGAAAAAATTGTAGCTTATATTATTGAAATCCTTATTGTTTCTTGGACAAAGTTATTGCAACTTACTCTTTCTTTTAGAAATGTTTCTTTTCTTTGGTGTTCAAAACCTAAATTTTTTTGCATTTAGAACAATACAAAAAAGAAACAATTCTCAAAAGGGGTGATCCATGTTTTCACCTGACATTATTCTTTCTTTCTAAGAAAGCAATTTTTTTCACGAATATGCTTCTATATTTCCTTTCATTCATCTAATCTACACATGATTAAATTTTATATGTCTCTAAAAATTCCCTTTTTCCAGTTTTATAGTAGTAGTAATATAATGTACATATTTCCATTCTTGTAAATCAAATAAAGAGCTTATCTTGTTCATGTTCAGTAAAATATCAGAATCACTCATCCATTTGAAATGTACGTGATAAACAAAAATAAAGCTTATATACATCTTTTATGTATCGTATAAATAAGCTAACAACTAAAAGTTATGGAAAAATCTTTTGGTTACTTACATGTTGATTTCCAGTAAGATGAACATAGTGACTGGATTTCCGTGTTGCAAAGAAGAAAATCGCCAAATTCCAAGCCAAATATTTTGACAGATGTGTCGGCATATATGAGAAATCACTTCTATCTTTTAGAGGAATATATCTATCCTGAAGGTGATGGAGAGTATTCCTTGTGGATTGCTTAAAATCCAAGGATGTTATCAGAATTTTCTCTGACAATCCAAGCATATAAATATTTTGAAGTGCATTGCATTGATCATATTTAAATGTCACTAAAGAAATAAAAAATTTATTAGTACCTTCGAACAAGAAAGACAAAAAATCTTTTCGTTTGCGTAGGAAAATTTTAAAAAAAAGTTAAAGTAAAAAGTAAAAATTTAAAATAAATTAAAATTTAATTTGTATTTATCATTTTATTTCGATTGCATATATTCGGAGGACGTTTTACTGTATGAGAGTTTCTTAGAGTTTGTGAATTTAAAACATTGTTCAAAAGAAACTGATATTGGCACTGATATTACCGAGTGCTATTATGAAAATAAAATATTTTTTTATAATTTCTTTTAAAGAAAATTAAATTTAATACACATTTTTGTGTAACTTTTTAAAGCGTTAATTGAACATTTTATTTTACAATAAAACATAAACAAATATTTGTTTATTATTCTGAAAACAAATTTTTGCTTATTTGTAAATTATAATAAAAATATTCTTTGGCTTATTTGTTTATTTGCATATTAAAATGTTATTTGGAAAGACAAATTTTTATAAAATCTTCCTTGATATATATATATATACAATAAAAATTATTCCAGCAAATAAACGACCGTTATTTTTAAGTTAAATTGATTGGATTTACTGTAAAGAGATAACTGACGCATGATTTATTTATTTCAACTTCATGTAATTCATTTATTTCAGAGTTTTGGAGGAATAAAATATTTCAAATAATTCAGTAGATATTTATTAATAATTGTGCTGATTTTATTTATCGTAATTTCTAGGAGAAAGATATTTGTGTAAATGCTGGGGGAAAATGGCTCAAAATATGAAATTGATCTGAAACGCCATGTCAACGTAAGCGTTTTAGTATAAGCTGAATCATCTCCGTGAGCAACACTATTGCTAAATCTTAAGCCATTTTTTATGATATATTGCATAAAATGGTACTACTTGAAGATAAATTCATAAAATGGAAGAGTAACTCAGAAATAAATATAGAATATAAAATACTAAGCATATTTATGTTGCCGAATGTTTACGATATATCCTCCTAGGAGATTTCTCGCCAAACCCGACGTCTTTTTTTGATTACATGTTTCCGGTTTTGTCTTTGGTGTTGCCAAATTCTTTTAAGGGGCAATAGCCTTAGGATTTCTTGGTGACGAAAAAAAGTTCCAAAGGTTGCCAATGGGGGATATAACCTACTAATTCCAATTGCTAGTATAATTATATCAACTCACTAAAATAAGCCAGTATGCATAATAATCAGGCTATGTTATAAAAATATACCTATAAAAATGTATGAAATCGGATAAAAAAATAAAAGAGTTTAAATTTTATTTCGGTCAACAAAATTAATCAAAGTAATCCTTACATCAAATGAATATTTCGATATAAGATTATATTTCACCAGATTGAAATGATTTCACAAATTCTGGTCTAAATTAGAACTAAATATAAATATAGTCCAAATCTTCATATGCTGTTATATTGATCTTTTTGCTAAACAATATCTTTATCTGAAGATACAATTTGAATAATTTTAAATATTGATATAATTGACACAATATTTTCACTGATTTTTATACACATTTTATACTTTTAACGAATAAAAATAAAATATATATTATTTTTTTATGTGAATATCGGTACCATACATGTAGAAATTCCATACTACTAAAAATTTAAATTCTAAGCACATAAATATCTCGGTGTTTATTCAGTAAATATAACGGTAGTTTGATTTCTTTTTTTTCAAATAGATGAGGAAAATTTTTGAAAATAATAACTGTAAAGTACATAATTTTCAATTAATAAATTAACTAAATAACCAAAGTATAACTAGAATTCGTTAAGGAAAGTGTAACTTTATTTCCTGTATGCATCAACATTTGTTTGACAACATAATAAATTGATAATGTTTTTGAATTTCATTTGTATACTTGCAGAGTATCAAAAAGTTTAAATGTAATAATAAGCAAAGTATTCATAATTAATTTTGACTAATATTTGATACATAATATACATTTATTCATGCATCGTACTGATATGAAGAGAAGGAAGGTTTCATGGTAAAGAGTAAGCGAGCACCTTCAAGGACTCTCACATAGCTATCTGAATGGGCACACGAAAGGAATCACCTTTCAGCAGGGACAAATCAGATTTCTAGACTGTCCTTGGTGTTCCGTCAATAAGGCCACCCCTGGGCATATCTTAACCTGCCTAAATTTGAAACAAAAAATGATGTCCTTCGGGACCCATCACATTATTTAGACATTATAGATATTTTTGGTTTTATGGTGGTTGTCTAGCCTAGCTAGACAATCTGAGATAAGTAACAACAACTATTATGAAGAAGTACATGAATTAAAATATCGAATATTATATCAATTATTTCAAACGCTTATTTTTATTATAAGTTATAAACAAATAATAAATATTTAAGATTTTTTGAAGATACCGAGAATAAGTAATTTTTTAGTTACAAGTTCTTTCAACATAATATTTTATCAAGATTATTTCATCAACATTTTTTTACGTTAAAGAGTTTATCGTTAATTTTATAAGTGAATTGCAGATTTTTAATTTTTGTCATCATAATAACATTTGTGATAAGCTACACATTTAAAATCAGCATTTCAAAATATGTTTTGATATTTATTAATAATGACATTCATTATTTTTGTATATTTATTATATTTTGTTTATGAGAATTAATCTAATTATTAAACAATAAAAATAATTTTCTGATGCATATTCATTAACGAAAGACTTCACATGTCATGATTTTCTTGGATAATTAATTTTCCTTCTGTCGCAAATGTTCTATTATATCTAGGGCTTTACTTAATGCACATGAGACCAGAATATATCATTTAAGAAAGAAAAGGATAAAACAAACTAAGAATATCACTCCTTTTATAATGCTACTTTCTGAAGGCATTCACTTCACTGCGTTTTGCTTAAATCCTTTTATATTTGGCTCAATGAATTCCTAGTTTACATCTGATTTAACTGGATGCTTACTTAATTCAGATTTTACCAGAAGAAATTGTGTACAGATTTTGAAAACCTGCACTGTTATGAAATGAAATAAAAATATTAATTTAATACAATTAAAAGAAAGGCAGAGAATTTATAAGTGTTTTTTTTGTGTTTGGCATACTAAAACAAACAAAAGGTAAAATCGTTAAAAAAAAGTCTCGTTTCACTGAAGTTTCAATTTAAACATGAAAACCTAAAATTAAATTGTTTAACATATGAAAGTCCACATATTACAATACTTGATTTAAAATCTAATCTAGATTTGGGCATAGATGTAACCATTTAAAGGAATGCATAAGTTTATGCAGTGAAGACAAAAGCAGAACTCAATTTAGAAAATTTTTATGTATGGCACATCAAGATAAATAAAAGTCACAAAAATTAAAAAATAACATCTTTTGACTGAAGTACCAATTTACACATGGAAACCCAATGTTTCAATTTAAAAATTTGCACATTATATAAAATAATTTAATTAATAATTTCTACTAATAGTTTTTTTCATTACAAAAGGAAGTCTTGTGTATAGATTAGCTAAAAACAAATTAAACGACGTACTGAAAACCTGAAAGTTCTCGTTCGTACAAAGCTACTAATTACTGAATTTAGTATTCTTTTAACTATATATATAGTTAATTATGAAGTTAATAACTTTAAAAACTGTCTTTAATTCTGAAATTAATGACTATTGAAGTCAAAATATTTTTCCTTTACTTTCTAATGCATTTCTGAGAAGATACATATTGGGAAAGCGAAAACACTTGCTGAAGAATGTAAAAACCATGTTTTTCCAATATCGAAAAAAGTTCAAATCATTATTTTTTAAAACATTATACTTTAGGAGTGTAACAGAATGTAATTAATCTCAAGGAATGGGACTGAGTAGTGACGTATTGGAAAAAGCGAAAACAAATTTACTGAAGAAGGCAAATATTTTTCCAAAAATCAAAAAGAAGTAAATATCTTTATTTTTTAAAAACGTGATATTCTAAAAATAGTATTATTAGATATTAAATTAATAAGAAGGATGATATTTTGCTGTAAATATTTTTTTCTTTACAGCCAGGGGTGTGACATACAGATGACAATTTTAAAACGAGGAAAAGATACACATTTCTTTCTCGAAGCGAGAAGATTTCTGAAACGTCACTTAACTAAATGGTAGCATAATTATATTTTCAGGGAATACTAATCACCTTTAATCATATCTTAAATGGATTGCAACGCTGTAATCAAAAGTTTCAGAAGGAAATTAAATTTTTATTTTAAGTTAGTTGGACATCGACGTACTGATATAAATTGCACTCCATTCTGTTTATAACCATTCTCAATTCAACTCCAGACAAAACTTCAGTGGAAATATTGAATAAGGATTTTATTTATATTTTAGATAAATTTTGACAGTAAGAAACATTTCTTTAAGGAAATAAAATATTGAATAAAATTATCGATTTCCTTTAGATTCTTACTATATATTCGAGCCTGATTTCTCTACAACAACTAAAAAAGTATTTTTAATAAAAGCATCTTTTATTCAGAATTATAAATAACATTCATAAAGATCTCTCTTTATTTATCATTATTTCCTTATCTGAAGTGGACCTACATTCCTTTCGATCTGCTGCAGTCAATGAATGATTGTGTATTTCTCTAAGGACAGTTTACTTTATCACTCTCCGTTTATTTATTGCTCGCGAGAACTAATTTGCCAAGACCCCAGCCTTAAGGTGGATTCCGAAAATTCTGCAAACATCCAAGGAATTTGAAATCATGAATAATTTAACCGAAGATAAAAGCTCCAGCATTCTTTGTTGAATAAGAAGAAAAAATATTAAAATCTTATCTAGAAATAACACAATGTATTCTTTCATTCCTCTTTAATAAAATTGCGATGCTCTTAGCATGGTGTCGTATGATCAATTGCTTTTTCTTAAAAACATTTTTAAATATTTTTTTCTTGCAGTTCTTAACATTGTTTTATATACGAAATCTTATACAAAGTTACCAACTCTTTAGAATTTTTATTGAATTTTAAAAGTTCCTAGGCTTCTGCGTGATTCTATTTATCACCTGTACTAGAATTATGTTCTTTCTATTTTGAGCTTTAGAAGATATTAATGTTTTTATTTTATATTCATTGTATTCAATAAATCTATAGGTACCTGCTATATAATTTACTTTTTTATTTTTTGTTTAATAGTTTATAAAACTGGAAATACTAATTTTGATAAACTACAAAGAATTATAATTATGATCGTGGTTGCAAAATATTTTAAAAAGTTTATTGAAATCATAAAATCTATTATCATTTTGCATTTACTTTCTTTTAACCGAGCAGAATCTCCTGAAGGTTACAGTTATTAATTTTTTTTGCAAATTTCTCAAATTTATATTGTTGTTTATTAAAAGGAGAATCGCAAAAAATGCAAAGAATATCACGTGACTTCTTCAATTCTAAAATTCTTCATGATATTGTAAATTTTTTTGATTTGTCTGCTTTTGCCTATATAAAAATATTATATAGCATTTTATTTACTACTCATTATTATTTACTACACATCATTTACCGCACATTCGTCAATTTAAATAATGTTTTTGTATTTTTAATTTGTTGAAAATAATCATCTTATATATCCTGATATTTTTTCATTTGAGTTCTTAATATGGAGAGTCAAATAATAAAATTTGAATCTTTTAAAATTAATTTCATTTTAAAAGCAATAATTCGTGTTTCTATAAAGATATACTTGGATTTAGAGATTTAAGAACATTTAGCATGTCTTGAGAATGTGTTTTCATACGTTGTGACACATAATGCATTAACTGTTTTACATATCAAAGGGGAAAAAATAAATATTTTGCATCACCTATTACTTAATTTATAAGATCAGAAAAGTTAAAACTTATGGAAGAGAGTTATCATTCATTTTCAATTATTTTGATAAAATATTGCGAAAAAAAGGGCTATTATTGCGATTAAATCAACATTAAAAATCAAATAATGAAATAATTGAAATATATATTAGTTTATACTATACACATGAAGAAAAACGGTTGCTAATGAGGTATTGAAAAAAATTTGAGTTTCATAATTTTCTCGTTAAAATTTCAAAGAAATGGTTATTTTGACAACATATCATAACGTTTTTAGGATTTAGAATAGAATTTATATATATATATATATATATATATATATATATATATATATATATATATATATATATATATATATATATATATATATATATATATATATATATATATATATATATATATATATATATATATATTAAATTAATTTTCCAATCTATACTGACTATAATTAAATTTAAATCATAATTTTTCATCTATGCTGAGTGCAAAGAAGCGAAAATCACTTCGAAATCCCATTCCCGAAGCAAAAAGATGAAAAGAAAATCTTTGTCTGAAATTATTAAATGTTTTGACATTTAACATTTAAATCCTTTCATACATTTAGTCTTTTTGTGGGCAATTGCTCTTTTGTGGGTAAATATATTGATTTGAATGATATCTGTTTGATTTTTGATTAAAATAAAGGAGCAGTTGGTTGATATAGAACAAATGAACTGTTAATATCTCTGAAGTGTGATGATATGCTGTGCTACTGGTATCGTTTTGGCAATTTCAGATGTCAAATTCTTCTTTTAATTTAAATAATATTTTTCTTTTGCGGGTAAATATATTAAATCGAAAGAATTGTGCTTGATTTTGGGCTATATAATCAATGAATATCAAAATGACACAGCACGGCTGTGTACTAATAAGTGACATGAAATGTGAAGAACAGTCTGCTACTGATATCGTTTCCACAGTTTCGGATGGCAATTTTTTTATTTGATTTGCAAAAAATATTTATTAACTGTTCGTGCATTAGAATGTATAATTCATATTTATTAATAATCATTTTTCATTTTATATGCAGACCTAACGAGATGTAATTAGATAAATTAAAATTTATTAGAAGCAACATTTTTCGTAAGAAAACTTGCATAAAAATTTATTTTAAATATATAACAGCGCTATTAAATATTTGTGTTAAATGTAGAATATTATGGGACTTAATTTTCAGTTCTTAAAGTTTTTGTTTTATTTAACAAATATATTTTCTTTACAATATTAAAGTAGTTAAAATATTTAGTGGAACATTTTAATAAATTTATTTTTTTGTAGTTCTTTCCATTTAAAAAAGTTAATATAAACTCTGTCAGTAAAGCATTCTTTTTTATATTCAAAAAAATTTATGGCTAGATAAAAGCAAAAAAGAAAAAAAAATTAAGAGTATATAAAAAAAACTAAGAAATTCGTTTACAAATTGCATGATTTACGAATTCTACTCATTTCAGATTAACGTTTTGTCTGCTTAGGAGTAAAAAACCTTTTTAGAGTGATTATTTTTTACCACCAAGAGCAGATGTAAATATTTAACCTGAAAGAATGTCTTTTAGCTCTCGAAAAATTTTTTAAATGTTCTAAATGTTAATTTTTTTTGTATAAAATTTTTTTGTTATTTTTTAAAATTTAGTTAAGAAATCTAAATGAAAGAAAAATTTCGAAAGTCTAGAAACATTAAAGAATAAAAATTCCTCTGTTGAATAAATTTTATAGAATTTTTTTTAACGCAATTATTTTTTGAAAGGATTAAGTACGTTATAAATTTTATATTTTGCCATATAGATAATTTAATTCTTGAGTACTTTATGGAAAGCCAGATTAAATGCATTTAAATTTATTGGTTGTTGAATGATTCATGCGCATGGAATTTGGAATTATGTTCTTCAATATGCGAATTAGTCGAATATAACAGAAATAACCGTTTGTGCAACATTCTTTGATATTTCATAGTAAAATTTATCAGTGAAAATAATTAAATAATAATTCGAATATTTGTTTTACATTGTTAAGCACAGTATTAAAATCTGATTTGAAACTTTTATTTAATTTATGCCGATATAAGAGCCAACCGATGGCTTTGAGGTTAGCTTTCCTGATTTCTCAGCTGTTGGCCCAGGATTTAAGCACATGGATGTTATTTTCTCTCTCTGTGTGTGTTTTTCTATCCTTTCTTCATGAATGAATGTGGCTCACTCTATAAATGAGTTTGAGATTGTATGAAGTGGGTAATGCTACTCACCTCCTGACTTGGTTCACCAGTGCTCATCGGGTAACGATAAATGAGTAGAAATTTCTAGTCTTGTTGTTGCTAAGGGTTTATCACCTAGTGATTATGCGGTTAGGAAAAAAAAAAAAAAAAAACGATCCTTTAAACAAATGAACACATTTCAGAAATAGCTAAGATATGAGAATAAATATTTTAAATTTTTTACAGGTGTATTTTACTATATCAATATATATATGAAAAAGTGAAACCTTAAATAACATGGTAATTTTAAGATATTTTTTATTTATAAGGTAAAACGTTATCTTTAATGCATTATTACTTTTAATGCATTTGGTTATTATTTATTAAACGATTCCTTTAATTAACTTTGACTTTTCAGAAATATCAGAAATAACTGAAATAACTAATCAGAAATAACTGAAATTTAATAAGATATTCTTTTAATTAAATATTTTAAAAGTTCAAATTAATATATTTTTTAAATTATGAAACTACACTATTATAATCTTTCAAGTGTTTTACTAATGTTTTTACAGTTTTTATATATTTCTCTTCTAGTAACACTATATTTCTTCCTTCTTATATATATATAGCATACATACACCTGACATTCGGAGAATTTTTTTATTCCCTTTAACGTATCAGTATATGTATTTTATTTAAAGAGAAAAGAAGCACTCCCTTTCGTTGTCGAAACGAGCAGAGTTCCGGATCTGAATAAACCGTAATATAAATGACTTTATAGTGAATTCAAATCAGTGTTAATTATGTTATTAATAAATTATCTTTGTTATAGTTAAAATTTCTAAATTGAAACATTTGCTTCAATTTATTAGTCTAACGTACTAATATAATATGCATTCCATTTTAAATAATGGTTCTTATTTCAAATCCCGAGCAAAAATTTAGCAGACATGTATAATGAGGATTTATTATATATATCTTTTGGGATAGCTGCCCATTTTAATGATTTAGAGAATCATTATATTATTCATAAAAAAGACTAATTTAGAGAACTTTAAAATAGTCTCTGACCAGTGCCTGAATCGTTAGCACTCTGGACTCCTAGGCCGTTGGTCTCGGGTTCAAATCCCGGTTCGGGTATGGATGTTTCTTTCTCTATGTGTTTCTCTGTCCTATCTTCTGAGATGATATTTGAAATTGGCCCTCACTTTAAGCGAGTTTGGGTTGGTATGCCGTGGCTAATGCTACTCGTACCCGTCACTTGGTTCTCAGATGCCAGCTGGGAACCAAGTGACACAAGTAGCAGTTTTCGATCAAGTTGTGGCGAAGGCTTAGACACCGTTATTTTAAAAAACATTTAAAAAGTTTTATTCAATTTAAATAATTCAGTTTTAATTTTCTGATAAATTTTATTATGAAAATTCGACTTTGGGATTTGCAAATTTTTCTTAAATAAAATTGAAAATAAATTTTGAATTCCAATTTTGCTGTAGTTGAAAAAATTAAAAACGCTTAGAATTTGTAAATGAAATTAACTTTTGTGCTTGACATAGAAATAAGGTAGAATATATACATACATACATATATATATATATATATATATATATATATATATATATATATATATATATATATATATATATATATATATAATGAATTTGATGTATAACAAATATACACACATAATTCATTTTTTGATGTACAAGACACTCAAATTAAAAAAAATTGAGAGTTTCCTGAAACTTACTTTAGTATAATAAAAATAAAACAAATGAATTCAATAAAATGCATTTTTTTAAAAACAAATTTCTCATTATGTGAAATCATTTTTTATTTTCACTTGATGAAATTTCTATGAAAATATTTGCAATAATATCAAAAATATCATTAGAAAACTCACGTTATATTTCTACATTTCATACTTCTAAAAAACATTCCTTATTTACAACGAAAGAAATTTTTTGGTATTTATTATTGTATTATTGTATCATGTATTATTTATTTATTTTTTCACATCTATATATCTATTTTTTAGAATTCTTTATCGAAAAATTTAGAAAAAAATCATGTTTTGACTTGCAAACGATTTTTTTTATTTCATTTGCATGAATCAAAATTCGTCGTTTGTCAAAATGTTCTTTATCGAAATAGAAAAACAATTTAAGAAAGTCTTATTCATTAATACTTTATTTTTTGAGATAGCTTTATATTAGATTATGAAATATCATTCATTAGAAATTATAAGCAAATTTATGACAGAAAAATATCAAAAGTTTATAATTTTTAAAAATTTTATACAACAATATTTGTGTTCATTCATTAAATAAGCAGATTAATTAGATAAGATGCTATATTTTGTTTGCGTAATGAACATGTGAGAAATGGAATAAATTTAATTGAACAAAGTTTATATATTTTTTAAAATCTTCATGTATCTTTAAAGTTAGACGTAAGACAATAATTTTAGGATGTTCATAACTTTGACAGGAAAATATTTGACAAATAAAATAATGGTTTATGTTGTTTTACTTTTAATTAAAAAAATATATATCTGAATATTTTATATAACGATATGTCTGACAAAAGTATTCTAATAAAAATAATTTATATGATGACTTAAATGTTTAATTTATTAAATTACGTTTTTCATGAATATTTTCCTAAAATTAATATCAAATATAATCTTCATCGGAATCTTTCTTTTCGTTTAGTAAGAATTATTATATAAAAAGGCGAAATAAATGGATTTCAGAAGAGTTTTTACGTAGAAAATCTAAATATATGTATATTAAATTTTTTATAGTTTCTTTGAGTTAGTTTAAGCATATAAAATACATTTACATATATTATTCTGATATTCTTATGCATATTAACTTAACTATAAAAAATTACATTTTTTATGTCTTGAAAAATAAATGATATTTCTACGTGTTGTTCATAAAATAAATACTGGTCTACTTAGATAAGATGGTAAAATTTTTAACACCGTCATTCCAGTTTTTTGTATAGAAGGAATTCAAACTTTATAAAATTATGATTTTTGTCTTCGCACAAAATTATGAATTTTATTTAAATTAAAAAAGTAATTTTGTGTTTAATGAATAGGAAATGAATTTTGAATACTGTAAAAATATAGCACATAATGGGAAAGCCAAGTTTATATGCATTAATTTGATCCCTAAATTTGGCAATTTATTATTATTTGAATTTTAAAATTTTTTCTAAATATCTAATGATAATTATTATTAAATTTCTGTTGTATATGAATTGCATTAATTTTCATTTATTATTTGATTTCTGGGTACAACATAATGTTTAAGATTTGTATCTTATGCTTTTGAAGACAAATTAAATTTTATAGGTTTCTGTTCTAAATGCAATCAATTTCTAAAAGTTTTTTTTTTCAAAGTTTAACTTTTATGTTTGATAAATTTCCTATAGCAATATTTAAGAAAAAAAATGGTGTAGCTGAAATATTTACATTTTGAATCTTTTTCAAATTATACACCATTTATATGCCAAAATTTAAGTTAAAAGTATAGTTAATATTATAACGAATAATTGACAGAAATGAATAAATAATACAAATTTAAAGAAGGGGTGATAACAATTCTGTACATGGTGCTTATATTTTATAATTTACTTTTCATTATTTCTAACTAATTTCATTACTTTCAACACACATTTATATTGAATATTATACCGAGCTGCGGGGTTCGTGTCGATTGAGAGTTGAATAAAACAGCCACTCATTGAACACAAGACTTTTATTCGTAAAAATTCCACTAGATATACCAGCTGTATCAATCACAATTATACAGCTGCAATTCGTCAGATACAATAAGTAACAGCTTCCAACCACAGGTCTCAAATACTTCAGACAGAGAACAGCTTCTCTAGACTACCAGTCACGATTAACCGTCTTCACTCACTTTCCTTACAAAACTCCCTTCTATGTCGGTCTGCGGTATTTATACCTGACTTGGCGGGAAAATCTACCAGTTTCGCCAAGGTTCTGGAAGCTTCTAGGCTATCAGGCTAAATATTGGTCTTACAGCATAGGTGATGGATGTTTCCAGAAGTGTCTATTTTTCACCAATTCGACAAGAATCTCACCAACTGTCACCAAGTTTCCTCGCCAAAATATCGCCAAGTCACCAAATCATAAGAAAACCAGCTTTTAACGTATAACACGTCTAAATACCGCAATATTTGCTCAAAATGTGAGTATTTCCGATCTGTCAGATATTTTAAGACTATACAATAATTATTTATAAATTTGTAACAATATGGGATTTAAACGCAAAACAGAGGAGTAACTAAAAGAAATATAAGAAATATGGTATCATCAAAAAGTTCTAGAGTATTGTAATATTATATTTTTGTAAAAATTTAATTTAATTTGGAATAAAATTTTTAAATATGATGTTAAAATAGATTATTAGATTTAACGAAAAACTATTTTTCTATAAAACTTGCATTTGTTGAGAACAGTAATACTTAAAATTAAATGCAATTTTAATGGAAATTAACAATTTCTCCTAAAATCTTTTATACCTATTTTTATGAACATTTATAGAAACTTGATATTGTAATCATGTAATTGATTTAAAAATGATTAAATATATACTTTTGAATGATTTAAAAAATCTCTGTACTCTGAATTCAAGGTATATTTGATTTAGAAATTTCTTATTTAACAATTAGCAATGTACCTAACAGAAATCCAATTTCGTAAGAGAAATAATGTTGTTTAGAGATTTTATTTACACGAAGAAGGTTTCAAAACATAGTTCACACTCTTGATTATCATTTTAAAAACAGATTAAAATATTTTACGAATTTTGAAAATATTGTGTTTGATAAGAGCAAAAATCCAAGAAAATTTACTTAATAGGAAAGTAGTCAATAAAATATTAACAGTAAGAAACAATTTTCTGTATTTAAGGAATAGATTGTTAATACTGTTACAAAGTTTCTAAATATTTCTTGTATTCGTCTTGAGATATCTCAGACAGATATGAAGTACTCAGATTCTAGGCTTGTTCTTACGTTAAGAACGGCTTTTCCAGTGATTTGGCAGCTTGGCGACCACTTGGCATGATTCTTGGCAACTTGGCTACCACTTGGTGAGATTTGAATAGAAATAGATAGTTCTGTAAACTTCCACCACCTAAGCTGTAGTGTCGTTATTAAGCGAGATGGCCTAGAATCTTCTAGAACCTTGGAGAAAGATCTAGGCTTTTACGCCAAGTAAGTCATAAATACCACCGTTCCATGGACCGATTCTGTCAGTTTTTAGTTTTCAGCGGCAGTAATAGACTAGCGGATATGATCTGTCTGTCTGAGGTATTTGAATACCTCTCTGTTTTCGGGAGCTGTTTACCGTTGAATCGATACTGTATAATTGTGATTCGTAAATGCTGTAACTGCTGGGGTTTTTTCCCGGCATCTTTTAGAAAGTTCTACAAACAAAAATCCTGTGATAGTTAAGAGTTTAATTTATCGACTCACAATCAACACGAACCCCGTATGCTCGGTACAATACATAGCAGAATTTCAATAAAATTTAATAGAAAACAGAATAAGTAATTAAATCTATATATACTAATGCAGATCATGAAAATAACTAAAATATTAAAAATTAATTTGATCTCAGGAGAAAATGTTGATTTTTAATTTAAAAATCATCCATTTTAAAAATTTATTAATTGGGAAAAAAGTGATAAGGTATAGATTGAAAAATACTATAATTAAATAAATTTTTAACTGGTGCATGTCTGTTAAGTAATAGAAATTATCGTTTTAAGCTTGAATTAAAAATGAGGAGTTTATTGGAGTGTGAGAGTAACCTAATTAATTTCTCATTCTTATTTTTATACTCATTTAAATTGTTTATATATTTAAATTCCACATGATATCGCATACAAGATTTTTTTCACACATAAATATTTTAAACAATAATATATTTCACTCAAATAAATTAGTTTTATTATTCACACTTTGCCAGTATTATCTAAGATTTATTTAAAATTTTTGCTTGAATATTGTTAAAAGAATAAAGAAAACTATTGAAGAATGTTTTTTCAGTAGAAAGCATAAATATAGTTAAGCAGAAAACTTTGATATTTGATAGTTTTATAAGACTATGCTTGGTTACTTATTTTATTTATTAAGATGAATGAAACTTTTTCGGGTTAGTTTTCTTTATGATCCTATTTATCAGAAAAATAGCTGTTGTTTGAGTTGTAACACCAAAAAATGTTTTTTATTGTTTCGATTGGGAATTAATAAATAGTAATGTTATAAATATTCATACCGAATTGTAGATAAAAGCGGTGAAAAATAAAAATAGGGAACTTTTTATAAATAACACATCTAGAAATATTTCTTGATAACTATGTCTGAAAATTTAGGTAATTATATTGCGAAAAGTACATATTACTTATATTATGACAATTATTAATCAATTTTTTAATTAGAGCCGAAATGATGCTTAAAATCAAAATTTTCCTTTCATATTGTAAGAGAGATTCATTTTTTTCTTGTTATTCTTTCTTCTACAATGGATTCAGGTTAAGAGAAAATGCATCGTAGTGAAATTTGGGAAATTAAAGTATGTTTTGTGATAAATTCGTTGCATTAATTTTAATTATCTATACAAGCTTTCTTAAATTTTAAAGTTTATGAATTCTCAACCGTATAAAAAATGAAGAAACATATTAATTGGAGGCTGAGTTAATAGAAAAAAGTATGCATTATTATGTATATTTGCTTGATTTGTAAAGAAAGGTATAATAAAAAAATATAAAAGGAAATAAGTAAGTATCACGAAAAATATCTTTGATTTTTATAAAAAAAATATTATAAAATTTATGAAATAAAATATTTAAAGCAGAGAAATACCAGTAAAATGATTTTAGTTTTTGTTTGTTAATTTAATATTTTTTTTAAATTTTTTTTTTTTAGCTTTTCAAATTGTTTTAGTTTAAGCATATACAAATTAAAATAATTGAAACTGATGCGAAATACTAATCAGAGAGAGGTTTATTTCAAATGCCACACATTACAATTTCAAAGGTGTAAAAAATTTTTACATTATAAAAAATAAAAAAAATAGCTAATTTATATTTTAAAAACAAAACATCTAAATTTTGTAATATTTAAGTTATTTTAAGAATATTAGATAAAAAAAAAGAATTATATCCAAATAAAAGTTAAACTTTAAAAGAAAATTTTTAATGTAAATAGATAAAATATTTGGTTTAAATGTTTACTAAGTTCAAAATGATTTAATATTTTAATACTTAAAAACATACCATTATTGTAGCGTGAATTCATTTTCCTTGTAATTAGACAAAAATAGTTTGTGTTTTGTTAGTTATTTTTGAAAATGAAGCTTCTCTGTAAAATAAATTAATACCTACTGTTTCGCGTGAAACTTTTAAGTATATTTATAAATTACTGTAAAATTAGACGTCATATGAGAATATAACTATATTATATTCATTTTATTTTTAATTATTTTTAATGAGGAAATTTTATACATTTAAAATGCAAGTGAATATACTTTTCAATAAAGGTTTGCATTACAATAATTAGATAAGCATTTTTTAAATCTATTGAAATAAACAAAAACATGAAACTAAAATAAGCTTAATTAAACAACTAAAATATATGCATTAGTATTATATGGTTATTATTCGTATTTGGAAATACTTTAATAAAATAAAAAGGAAAATAAATTAACTTTATTCAGTTTACTATCTTTCCTTATGAGCTTATTGTAAATAGATGTTAAATTTAATTGTGTTTGTATTTTAGTATTTCTTTCGAATTTTTTTTAACATCCAATTTTATCTTAATTTAGGCGTATTATTTTATTTCATTTCTTGAATTAGAATTAAATGTATGTATGTAATACTAATTTGTAATTATATTTATTAATAAATGTTTTGAAAGTATTCATTTAAATTTGACAACTAAAATATTAGTTTTATGATATAATTTCAAGTAAATTTTGTTTTTATTAATTTTGTTCAGATTTACAGGAGACAGAATTTTTATGAAATAATGAAGTTTAAAATATATTCAGCAAAATTTATTTGTTTTGATTATTATTATTATTGCTATTTTAATTTTTTGTTTTCTACTCTTTTTATTTGATTCCAACTGTTCGATCGAAATTACGTTTCAGTTGAACAATTTATAAAATTATTCAAATGCTAAAGAAGTTAAATATAGTTTTCTTGAAATGTTAATTTTACTTTATCTTTAGAAAACTTGAATTGGCATTTTCTATGTACTTTTAATTAAGTGCTTAAACTTTTGAAATCATAAACTTGATATTTCATAAAACCTTATATTGCAGAAAATATTCAAATTAATTAAAGTGATTTAATATTTTTTCCTAAAATTATTTTAAATGTAATTTCGCTTGATTTTTATCAACAAAGCAAGTTAAAATATAATGTTTTCCATAAGAAATTTCTTGTTCATTTTTTCTTCAAATTTAAAATTAGTTTCATCTACTCTTTTAATTCTTTTTATTTACATTTTTAATTTGAAAGATGTCATTTTAAAAGAAAAACTATGAAGTCTTATTGTAATTTATTCCTTATTGCTCACAAACTGAAGAAATTTTTTACTTTCAATATAATGAGAAAAATATTCAGGAAACCGTCTGTGTGTGTGTTAAATTAATGAAAAATAAACTTAAATAAATTAATCAACTATTTTCAGACATATCAGTTTTAAGGATCGACTATATTAGAAATTGTATATTATTATTTTATTTGAGAATAAAATCAAATGTGTGTGTGTGCTATAACCGCATTGCTGTAAAAGTTGTGATTACATTAGCAAATTAGCAATTTCATTTGCTTAAAAACACATTAATGAAATTATTTCTCTCAAAAGCAAATTCAATTTTTGAAAATTTTACAAAAAAAAGTATTTATTTTTATATAAAATAAATATTATTTAAAATATTTTCTGAACAATACTGCTTATTATTGAATAAATATTTTTTTATGAATTTATGTATACATGTAATAAAAAAAGATTCTTATAAATAAAATGTGAAAAGTTTTCAACAAACTAGAGTGATTAGAATCTGGTAATTATCATTTAAAAAAATTTACTTGAATTTTTTTAAATTTTATATTTTATTTCTTAAAATATTCTACATATATTTTCTCTTCCAGATCAAACTGAAACTTAAATTTCAAAATTTTCAAAAATTTATTCTAATCCGAAATTTTACAAAGACTTTTTGTATTTTTTATTTTAATTATTATCTTTTTACCCTAAGAACTTAATTTTTAATATTACTCGACTAGTGATTGAAGAGCAATGATATTAAATTTGTTTTAAGAAAATATTATTAACTATATTTAAAAAAATTGTTCAATGTTGGCAGATGAGCATCATCGAAATGGAAGAAAATAATTTTTGATGAGTTTTCCTTATTTTTTCTCCATTTAGTTTAATATTAACTTTCTATTAATTTATTTAAGCTCATGTTTTGTTTCTCCTCAGATGTCTTCTTCTTATTATTATTACTGATCCCACTAATCTGATCCATGAGATCATTCGCTTTTAAATTCAATACAGTCAAACCTGAAGAAGATATAAGCGAACTATTCATAGTCAAACGGAAAATAAGCATCTTCTTTTAGTACAAAGTACCTGGAGCATCATAGGGTTGAAGTATGATGATCTAAGATGTTTTACACTCTAGTTAAACTCAATTTTATTTACAAAATTCACCGATATTTATTCTGAGTACACTTTGATATGATATTTTTCCGAGAAAATATTCTGGGAGCGATGTGCATATTGAGTCATCTGATGGTACTATTGACATAAGAGTTAGAAATGCTAACTATTGTTCGGTTTTTAGATCGGAAATTATAGCTTATCTATGAGGGATTGAATTATATAGACACGAACTCTGGACTTGTTTTCAGAGATATCTGCATACTAACGGACAGATGTACCTTTATACAGCACCTGTCTTATTGGAAGATAATTGGGGAGAAGACAAGTTTAAATATTTTAGACCATGTGACACGACTTTCTACTAAACACTCTATATATTTTCATAGGGTTGCTTCCCATATTGGATTGAGTGGTAACGAAATCGCAGATAACTTGGCTAACCCTGCCTCTGTTGAAACCTTGCAGGGCAACTCTATTCTAACGTTTTCGGAAATCTCCACTGTTAAAAAGATAGAATTAAACGCAATTTGGAGAGATCTGCCTGTCCACTCTTGGTATTTTGGGAAAAAACCTCATTGGTGGCTCCAGCATAGCTCAGTATCCCCAGGATACAGCAGATTGCTTTTTCACGTTTTTTGAGTGGCCTCATTTAATCCCCTATCTTTTCAACAGGGCCAGAAAGTCTTTCTGGAGTGTCACTGGTGCAAGGCTGATCAGGCCTCCCCAACACATACTCTTGATTGTTTGAATTTTACTGTAAACGAGTTTTGGAGAATCCAATTTTATTTTTAGACTTTTCAATGATTTTTGGTTTTATGCAGATGCGTTAGCTTAGCTACACCATCTGGAATTTGAAACAACAATAACAACACAAGAAATTATTACACTAATTCATGAAAAACACCATGAAATTAGATATAGGATTAAGGAAGCGAGCTTAATATTCTCAAATATCGTTCATTATAAACTCTGTGAAAATGAAAAATGTTATTTCATATTGTGTGGGATAAATACTTTGGAAAATTAAAGTTCTAAATGAGAAGCTGAGTTAACCTTCTTCATACTAATTTTTCTTCATTATTACTCATTTTTCACTATTTCACTTAATTTTTTTTATATCTATGATGGATCAAATGTGGAATTAGCATAAAAATTTGGAAATAAATTTATCAATTAAATTTAAATATTTTTAGAATTGAATCGTAGGACGTTATTTGATCTTCCAGGATTTATTAAATTTATTTTTAGAACTCAAGGTTATGTATATACATATATATATACATATATATATATATATATATATATTATATATATATACTATAGCCATATATATATATATATATATACTATATATATATACTCATATATATATATATATATATATATATATATATATATATATATATATATATATGAATATACTAATATATATAATATATATATATATATATATAATATATATATATATATATATAATATATATATATATATATATAATATATATATATATATATATAATATATATATATATATATATAATATATATATATATACCATATATATAATATATATATATATATATATATATATATATATATATATATATATATATATATATATATATATATATATATATATATATATATATATATATATATTATATATATATATATATATATAATATATATATATAATATATATATAATATATATATATAATATATATAACTTATAATATATATATATATATATAATATATATATATATATATATAATATATATATATATATATATATTAATATATACCATATATATAATATATATATATATATATATATAATATATATATATATATATATATATATATATTATATATATATATATATATAATATATATATATATATATATATATATATATATATATCATATATTATATATATACTATATATATATATATATATATATATAGTGATTGATTAAATATATCATATGAAAATCTTGTACAAGATTCAAAGACAAAACAGGCAAGAAAAATAGATAAAATAAAATTTTAGTAAAATTTGTGAAAATTTTCTCTCTTTTCTTCATTTCTTTCTAACAATAAAATTCTTTATATAAATATATATATAAACCTTATAAAATCATTTAAAAACTCTTCAAATTACTATAAAAATAATAAAGAAAATTATTACAACATTGATTTTATTGCAAATAAAAAATATTAAAATGTAACATAAGAAGATAAAATACCAATGAGAAATATTACTAAAAGAATAACTGTTTATTTCAAAATAAATTTAAAAATAATTAACTAACACAACTTTATAAAAATTTTATAAAGTTATGAGCATATGAATGATATAAATTTATTAATATTATTTTAATAAGTGTAAACAATAATGCATAAAAATCAGCTTCCATAAAATCCAAAACTACAAAAGTAGTTAATGATGTGTCCATGTAGTAAATTATAGTGAATAAATAATTAAGATATCATGAATTTATTGAGTAAAAACAGATGTATTCTTTTTAAAATAAATATAAGAGGAAACAATGACACATAATCTCACTTAGTGGATGTTATAATGTAGTGGTATTACAATGTTAAATTGCAATTAAAATTTTATATATATATGTATATATATATACAGGGTGTCCAGAAAAGGACTCCATGATTTAAAAATTAAATATCTCGAAAGCAAAGATCGATAGAGGAATGCAGTAAATGGTATGTTTATTGTGAAAGCTGTAAGAAATTTATACAGAAGTTTGAAATAATAGTTACAAAAGCTGCTAACAGATGGCGCTGTACAGCTCATATCAGCATACATAAATGAAATAATCATATGAAAACATTCTGTGCAAAAAATCACAATGTTTTCAAAATGTTCAACACATTAGCACTACAGAGGTGGTGAAAACGAAGAATGCAAATTTGGCATCACATTTTTCTTAGTATCCCAACAGAAATGGATTCACATGTCACACAGATTGCTGATTCAAGCATGTCAGCATGGTGGGATGCTTCGGGCAGAGAATGTCTTTCAATGTGCCCCACAAAAATAGCCACATGAGTCAAATTAATATGATGCTCAACAACTGGGCACCAATAAATTTGGGGTATTCAAAGCAATGACTCGATTCCCGAAGTATTCATCAAGAAAGCGAAACACTTGTTCAGTATGAAGTGGTCGGGCTCTAACTTACATAAACCATTCAGTAGGTGGTAGATCCTCTAACACTTGCTGTGTGGCGATAAATTGTTCCAAAATTGCAAGGTAATGTTCACTAGTGACCGTTTCTCGAATGAAAAAAGGGCCAATAATGCCTCTGCTGCATACTGCAGCCCACACAGTAACTTTAGGAGAATACAGGGGTTTCGTTTCACACCAATATGGATTTTCGGAACCCCCAAATCGCCACTTCTGTTTATTCACGAGTCCATTCAGGTGGAAGTGTGCTTCATCTGTAAACTAGATGCAGCCAACATAAAATCCTTCACTATCAATCATTGTGAGCATCTGATTAGCAAAGTCATCCCTTTGTTGCACAGCTCGTACAGGTATGGTCTGGTGAGTTTGAATTTTGTATAGAAACATGTGTAGCCTCTTTCTCAGCATTTTCTGCTTGCTGGAACGCTTCAAACCAGCCTCAGATGAAATTCTACGGCATTGGATAACATTGGATTTTGCTGAATAACTCCAGAAACTGTGGCGGCATTTTCAGGCGTAACTGCAGTTTGCTTGCGGCCAACATTCCCCACTACATCATCAGGTACGCTGCCTGTTCGTTGAAATTTGACGAAGAGCTTATGAATAGTTTATCATCGGGTCCTTTTGGAACATTAAATCGTGCTTGTAAACTGCGCCATGTTGCCGTAGGACTATCTTTTAAGCTGTGGTAAAAGCTTAAAAGTACATGCTTCAATGGAGTACATGGTTTTAATCTTTTCTTTCGGTACGCTAACTTCCTTTCATGCTTCAATAGTGGGGCTGATAGCTCTGGGCTTCAACTCACTATTTATACTAAGCATTACGTCTGGCGATTACAACGCCATCTATTTGCAGCTTTTGTGACTATTATTTTAAATTACTGTATAAAATTCTTACAGTTTTCACTATAAACACACCGTTAACTACATTCCTATATCGATCTTTGTCTTGGAGATATTTAATTTTGAAATCAGGGAGTCCATTTCTGGATACCCTGTATTTAAAATTTTTAAATTAATAAAAATCTTTATTTGTCTTGGGAAAAGCTATTATTTGAATTTTAGAGAATAAATAAACTCTAATAGATGTCAACCAAAAGTTATTTTTGAAAACATTTTCAATTCTCAAAATATTAAAAAATTAATTTAAATTTCTCTTAAATTCCTTAACTTAATATTAATTCTGAAAATATTACAGCGAAAAAAACTAAAAACATTTTTTATTACTAAGTGAGTTAAATTATAATATTTTCTAAAAGTATTTAATGATGAATCTAAGTATTTTTAAGTATTTAAAGTGACAAAGTGTTAAACATTTTTAAAAAGTAATTTTAAAATTTTGCGTTGTTAAATTAAAGCAAAATCTTATGTTGCTACTTTATTATGAATTCTTCAAAATTCAAAAACTTTAATCTAGAAAAATATTTCAATATTGTACAGCTTGCCAATGATCTCTTTTGACTTTTTTTTAACATATAAAAATAAAGGATACAATGAAAGCTTGCATATTTTATTCTTAGTATGCTTATTTTTAAAGCTGAAGACGTTAATTTTATATTCAAAGCATTAGAAGAAGATATAAATTACTGTCCATTAATATCTTTAAAATCATGTTTTTTGGTTCTCTTAAGAATGCGAATTGAAATTAAAAAAAAATAATAATAATAAATTCCGTGTTCATGATAAAAAAGTTTAAAGAAACTAGTTTCATTTTACTTCACACTACTCACATCGCTTTCTTTCAATTTCAAAAATAAAAAAAATATTCCACCTATTTCTTGTAAGTCAAGAGTGATGAAAATCAAAAGATATAAGGTTACGAAAAGAAAATCTTATGATTGTAGCTTATCACATTGTTTTCTGCAAAGTAATTGTTGGCTTACGTCGAAAGAATTATTTTCCTTACATACTTCCAACACATAATTAACATTGACTATAGATCATAAAAGTTTCTGCTTTTGAAAGTTTGAGAATATAAGATTTTTTCAAAGTAATTAAAAACGTAATGTGTGTTTTAATATAAACAAAAGCATTATATATATATATATATATATATATATATATATATATATATATATATATATATATATATATATATATATATATATATATATATATATATATATATATATATATTTATATATAAGAATAAGCAATATATATATATATATATATACAGATATATAAGCATAAGCAATAAAATTTTTGGTGTCATCTTTGGTTAATAAATTGTTTTTAAATGTGATTTACCTGCAATAAATGCTTAAGAAAAAAAACTGAGCAAAACATTTATGTCAATGTCTGATGATGATGATGAACAAGTGAGCCTGTTTCTGCATTAATATATATTAATGTAGAAACAAATTGATATAAGAGTCAGAAATGTTAACTAATGTTCGATTTTTAGATCGCAACTTATAGCTATCTATGAGGGATTGAATTGTATAGACACGACCTCTGAACTTGTTTTCAGAGATATTTGGATACTAACGGACAGTCGTGCCTCTATACAGCACTTGTCTCATTGGACGACCATTGGGGATAAGACAAGTTTGAATATTTTAAACTTTGTGACACGACTTTCTACTAAACACTCTCTACATTTTCAATGGGTTTTTCACATGTTGGATTGAATGGTAACGAAATTGCAGATAGCTTGTCTAAGCCTGCCACTGCTGAAACCTTGCATGGCAACGCTATTCTAACGTTTTCAGAAATCTCTACTATTAAAACGATGTATTTAAACGCAATTTAAAGAGATACGCCGACCCACTTGTTTAGCTTGTTCACCAAAACAGTTGGTACAGGTGTCAGCGGGCGAGAATAGTTTGTTCCTGTCTTTTAAAGCCATGAGCCAGTGAGCTTCCCAGCCGAGAACACTGATACTATTGGTGTTATATATGCATATATACACACATATACATATATATGATATATATATATACATATATATTATATAAAATATTCAAGACATAAAAGAGAACTCTTTGTAAAAGCTAACTCTAATATTAGTTTATGCTTTAGAATGCTAACTTGACCACAAAAAAGGAGCTCCATAATTATTATATATTTACTTTTTTCAGCGCTATAATAAATCTTGAAATCGTTGAATATAAAAAAGATAGAAAATAAAGAAGTTGCGACCTTACCTCTACAATGGTTCTGCTTAAAAAATGAGGGATGACTGTGGGTGGTTTAAAAAATAGAGCCATCAGTTGACAAGGGTTGAATATCTACGTGAAATAAAGTTTATTCAAATTGCACAATAAACTAATGAACGTTCTTAAAACTACAAAGTAATGATAAATTATTCTCCTTTTGATAGCTTATTGTAAACTAAGTTAATAGAAACAGATGGATAAAATGAAACAATGAAATCATTATAATAATAATTCCACATAAATATTAGTGCACATTAAGTTAACAATCAAAATAATGAGATTAAGAGTTATCAACAATGCAATTATAAGAATTGATTTTT